>CM046338.1:19248466-19848466 GCA_025403435.1 Artocarpus heterophyllus
GAACAATATTTTGCTTAGATTTATTAAAAATATAATAAGATATTAAGAAGACAAAACTAAAAATAAAGGGGTGGAGAACTAAGTAAAGAAGAAAAAAGGATCACATCAAAAGAAAAAAAGAAAAAAAATCAACCAAAACGGTTGGTGATGATGAATAGTGTCAAGTGTTAACACTTCTATATATTATTAAGATTGGATATATACGTTTACATATTTTCTAAAATTTGTTTTATTTTAGTATGATTAAATTGAATTACATAACATGTTTATTTAAGGGAAAGATTTTACCAAAACTGTTTCATTACTTCGTAAATAATTTTTCTTCCTTTTTTTCTATGTGATTTTAGATGAGACGAGGAGATCAAAGTTTATTTGATTCAAGTCAACTAATACTAGTCTAGTTAATAAGAGTTGGTGGGGTTAGGGGAACATACTTGATTTAGATCCTAAGAATAATTAGATTGTATTAAAAAAAAAAGAGGCCACTTTTCACAATTTATTTGCTCGTTTTTTATGCTTTATATCGTACGTACAATTACTCAGAGAAGACGAATAGATCAATTTTTTTTTTCCTAAGGAAATCAAAGTTTAATTGATAGATAACGTTGTGATCTTTCCCCCACAAAGGGAGGTGCAAAAAGCAATACATATCAATGTATGTTATTTCAACCCCTCAATTTTCTGCACCACGTTTGATCCTTGTGAAATATGAAGCTAAGTTTACCTTCATGCTCATGATATAATTTGCAGCAAAAAAAAAAATGAAAAGAAAAGAAGGAAGGTAACCTCTCAAGCTACTGATAAGGTGTTTAAAAGAGTAACTTAAACTATCGGTTTGAGTTTGAGAACTATAGTATATAAGAGCCTTACACTGTAACTTTTTAATATAACATATGAAAGCTTTTATATTCACAATTCAAACCATTGGCTTGAACTATTTTTTCAAACACCCTATAAGGTATTGTCAAGAAGGAAAATTGCATCAAATAGCACAATTTCAATTTTAATATAAATAAATAGGACACTTCTAAAAATATTTAAGTACATAGTATTTTTTTTAACCAGTTCTCCTTTTAAACACTTAAATTTTTAATTTTATCTTCTCCTTTTTCTTTATTTTGTTCTTCCATTTCTTTTTGTTTTTGTTTTTTGTTATCTTGTTGTTATTTCGTGTCTTTTTTTAGTCACATTATACAAAAATAAATTTTGTTTTAATCTAAGTAAGCTATTTATTAAACATTGTTACATTTTAATCTATTTATTTTTATTACCAATTAATTATAGTCTAATTTCCTCATTTTTCCAAAAAAAAAAACCAGCGCATTGGTGGTAGTATGGCATGTAACCAGTAGTAATATATATTACCCAATGGTATCCACACTGTTGTCTTAATGAGTGTATCCCCCTGTGTTAACGATAGTTGTTACGTGCATAATCAACAATAAGCTACGGCTAGATCATTAGTAACCTACTACGATATGAATTTATATCTACACATATATAAAGAGAAAACTACATCCGTAAGTGAGTGAATTTCTTCTACTTATGTCTTTTTATAACTACCCCTTTTCTTTTTAATTTTTTAAATAATTATACATTTACTATTTTAGTTTCCTATCTCTCCTCTATGCTCATCTCCCTCTCACTCTCTCTGACCCTCTCGCTACTCTCCACCCCTCTCCCTCACACACACTCTCTACCAGATTCCAAACTGTCCCATTTTTCTCTTCGTCAAAATATTAACATCGTCTGATCAAGTCTCCAGCAACGTCGTTGGTGAATCTGGCAAAGCTTAAGATTGCGGTTCGTGCCTCCTCAGTTCAGCTTCGTCACGTCAATGAGTGGCGTCATGAGATCAGAACAAGGTCCGAAAGGGAATGACAGGTTAAACATTCATGTAATTTTCTCCAATCTAAACTATCTGATCGAGATCGTTAGTCTGGATTCGTAACACCGCTGTTAGTGAATCTAATGAAACTTAAGATTGCGGTTGGATTGCGATAGATAGCTATGAGATCCTCCTTAGATCCATCTATATTGCGTCTCCTCAGTTCAGCTTCGCCATAACAAATGACTGGCGTCATGAGATCGGAACAAGGTTGGAAAGGGAATGACAGTTTAGACGTTCATGTAATGTTCTCCAATCTAAACAATAATTGATAACTTAAAAAATTTGCAGATACTTGCCTTTGTATTTTTAAATTTGTGCAGAGGTTTGATTTCTTTTGATGGCATTGAGAATCATTATTATAAATTTTTGATAAGTCTTACTGTTGAACTCTTCGTTTGATTGCAAACATTTGCCTTTGAATGTCGATTAGTCAATTTGCATGTTTTATTCATTGTTATCATTATTATTATTTTTTTGTTATTACTCAGTTTGCAATCAAATGTTGAGACTGATAGAGTCTTTTTAGGGTTTTAGTATTTAAAATGAAATTTGTCCGGTTTTACATTTCTGATTTTTATTGCATAGCAAGTTCTGGGATATTAAATACTAGTTGTCAAAATTTTGGGATATTAAATAGTTTTAGCTTGGATACCTTAATAGTATAGGTCCTTTTTTTTGTTGTTTGTTCCCCTTTGTTTTGTTTTTTGGCTTTTGGCTGGTTTATATTAAAGTTCACATTAGCCAAAAAGAAAAAATAGTAGTTCTAAAATTTGTTTGTTGGAGATAATGTTATATGATCTGATTTAATTTTGTCATCTGGATTGAGAACTTTGGATTAGTGTTTTGTGGTTGTTTAAAAAAAAGCCTTTTGTGTGTAGAAAATCTCTTGCATAATTTTCTAGCCGTCTTCTGGAGAGCAACTCAAAATGAACTGTATATGACTAATCTATATACGAATTTGTAATAGCGCATACTGGTACAAGAGCATCCATGTTATTGTTTCACTTTTTACCTCAACATTACAAAATGGTAAAAAGATTAAAGTCAAGAATGGAACAGGAAAAAAAAAAGATTTTGCTTTTATTTTGACATGTTGAAGATCAAGGTTTTCTCATTGTCTAAAAGCATATTTATACCTATCTCACATCTTTATCATCAACCTAAGTAAGTATTAACACAACATGTGTAACATCCCTTCAAGTTTATTTATTATTAGCTTCATTGTGGGTTTTGAATTCTGATCCTTTTTTTTTTTTTTTCTTTTAAAAAATTGTCCGTGTCAATAGTGTTGTAAAGGAGAACAACAAGTAGTGCCAAGTTCTTGTGTCATGTCATTACATTGTTTACGTTTTGGAACTCCTCTGACCAGCTTTGATTGGGGGATATGCTATTTTTTATCTTAAGAGTAGATATGCAAGAATAGGCCGGCCCAACCTTGTCTCATTAGGCCCACCTGGGCCGTAGGCCGGCCCAGCCTAAATAAGAATTACCCCTATCTAGCCTACACTATAGGCCAATTTTACGTGGGTCAGGCTGAGCCATGTCGTGGGACAGTTTAGACCGTGTCATGGGCCTTAAATGGGTTGGCCCATTTGAGCCTCTCTGCGAGTTAGGATGGTAAGCCTATCTTGGACCATCATAGGTTTAGATGGGCTAGCCCATCTAAGCATGCAATTTTTAAATTTGTATTTGTATTTTTTGTTTTTGAATTTTTAAATAAGTTAACAGATATAAAAGTTTGCCTCATTAAAAACCTTTTTAAAGAAAACCCAATAGGATAAAACCTTGGTAAGGAAAAAAGAATACAGTAAGGATAATTATACATAATGTGTTTACAAAATTACTAAAAAAAATTAAAAAAAGCTTGCCATGATATGATGAGGCCTTCTGCTAGAGAAGGTCATACTTAGCCATATTCATACATGAATGAACATAGAAAAATAATATAAATATATATATGTATATTTAAATGAAATTGGGTCTTCGGTGGGTTGGCTCATTGTCGGCCTATATGGGCCTTACATAGGCCGGGATGGGCTGCCCATTATGGGCCTAGATGTGCTGGCCCAACCCAGCCTGGCCCATGATTTTTCATAAGCTATGTTGGGCCAGCCCATGGGTTGATAAATGTTGGCCTAGCCCAGGCCATCAATATTTATGGGCTGGGCCATGCCATGAACAGTGACAAGCCTTGTCGGCCCCGGCCATTGTTGCATCCTACTTAAGAGTTTGTTTTATTGGATCATGTTCTATTAGATCAACTACTCCATCTACTGATTTCAATTCCCATTTCAAATGGTATGATTACTTTTTTTTTTTTGCTTAATTTGTTTATCTGTGTAGGTTGTTTTGCTTGTTGTCGTTGTCAACTGATGTTTCAAATAATATGATTACTGTTTATGTTTAAATATTTTTTATTTGTGAAGTTAATAATAAGTGGATATTTGAAAGAATGGCATCTGATTGTTGACTTTCGGTTCGTCAATCGCTCGCAAATCTGGTTTTGCGTAGAAGCCTAGAAGTTGAAGGAATAAATTACATGGTAAAAGAATTAAAAATCAGCTTATTAATAAGGAATCAATTCTTTTTTTGAAGCCTAGATTTGGTTTTTCATATTATCTAGTTGTTTTGTGTCATAAATTGTAATATGGTTGTACTTTTTGCTTGATTTGTTCTTTTTTTAAAACTTTAGAATCTAGCGGGTTCTAGGTCAGAACCTGGCAGGTTTTAGGATGGAATCTTGCCGTTCCCAAAAGAAAATCTGAAGGGATCTGGGACGGAACATGACAGGTTCCATTATACTCCGGCACCCCGCGCAAATGATCGGAGATGGTTGGTGCTTTTTTGTTTTAAAGAAAATATGTTAGAATCTGGTAGGTTTCAACTTTGGAACCTATTAGGTTATAATCCGACACCCCACATCAGCTAATGGAGGCAGTTGACACTTTTGATTTTAAAGAAAATATGTTAGAATCTTGTAGGTTCTAACTTTGGAACATACCATCTTATAATCTGGCACCCCGCGTCGACGACTAGAGGTGGTTGGTGCTCTTTTGTTTAAAAAATGTTAGAATTTGGTAGGTTTTCACTTTGAAACCTACTTTGGAAACCTATTAGGTTACAATCTGCCACCTTATCCAGTGGCCAAAGGTGATTGGTGCTTCTTTATTTAAAAAAAAAGCGTTAAAATCTAGGAGGTTTTTAAACTTGTGGAACTTACCAGATTACAATCCGGTGCTTACGTTGGCGACTAGAGGCAATTGGTGCTTTTTTGTTTCAAAGAAAATGTGTTGAAATCTAGTATGTTCTAACTTTGAACCTACTAGGTTACAATCCGACATCCTGCATTGACACTAGAGGCAGTTGACATTTCTTTGTTTTAAAAAAACATATGTTGGAATCTGGTAGGTTTTAACTTTGGAAACCTACTTAGTTACAATTTGGCACCCCAAGCTGACGACCAGAGCAATCTACCACATGAGGGAGTGTGAAGAGAAGGTGATATAGACTTTTAAAAAATGCTTTTTTTTTTAATTAAGGAATGAAGGATAACTTAGACTTTAATTAATCGCTTTTAATAATTAAAGGGACAGTTTCGAAAAGAACTTTTAGAAGGACAATCTTAAAAAGGTGATCCTCTAGGGGACATTTCTGTAAGTTGCTCATATATAAAGAGTCAAATGAGCTTTAGTCCCTCCCTCTCCTTCTGGAGTAAAATACATAAGCAAATACCACAAAAGTTGTATTTCCCAAAGTGACCCCTTCTTTTGCCATGTGGTAACTTCTTCTTTTTCCTTGTTTTCTTTGTTTCTTTTCTTGTTTCATTTCTTTTGCTTCTTTTTTCCCCTTCTTTTCCCTATTAGATTTTTCCCCCAAAATCTACTATGTACACTTTTTTTTTCTCGCAATATGACTTTTTGAAATACTTTTTTTCTTTGTTTTACTTTATATTGAATATTTTCTTTCAATATGTCCTTAATTTTTTTTCTATTTTGCTAAAAGCTCCTTTATATTTTAGTTTTTCGAAGCACTTCTTTAAAATAGTTTTTCATGTTGCTCCTATTACATAATTTACAAATGTGTCTCTAATTAATTAGCCTACCAAGCCATTTTTTTCCTCAAATGTCTCTTTCTACAAGTGACATCTGAGTACACAATGGGCTCCTTACAATGTTCCACTACTATCAATAGATCAAAATTGTCAACTGAGAACAAAAATCCTCTATTGAGGGAACATACAGCATAACATAGAGTAAGATCTAGCTAGACTACAACACACATTGCTTTTAACAAGCAAATGTGACACAAAAAAATACCAATAACGCAAAAACAACGACAAGTTTATTAAAAAAAAGATATTACAAAAATAACTAAAAAAACCATAGGCGGTCTCAACAATCGAAAAAACCTACTAGCAGTAGGACAACTATCGTCGACACATGGAGACCATATCTAGATAGCAGCACCAAAGAAAAGCACAACCACTGACCAATAGAACGAGCCCAAAGCCCACTAGAGGGAGCACCACACCATTGAGATAGAATTTCCTATGCCTCCATCCCTCTAGCCGCATCCCACACCTCACCCCATCTAGCACCATGATAAATTCCAAGGGAGTACCAAATTAAATCTCGCTAAATATATGGTTGTTATTGAGTACTAATCGCAAGCAAACATCAATTCCTGTAGAGATTGGTTCTAATTAATTAGCTATTGACTCTACAACCTATGACACACTAAAACTAGACACAAAATAAGGGGTTTTAATTTCAACTAAATCACTAAATTAACGAAAACACAAATAAATAAATAATTACAAAACAATAATAATAAAAACCGGTTTAAGGATCATTTTCTACTAATAGACAATAACTATAAAATTAAGTATAGAATTATCTCTAATGTTTTTATTAAAATTACCCACCATAGATAACAAGCTCTGTTATCTCAATCTTTCCTTAGTATATCGTTTAATAAAACAATCTCTTTATTAAATCTTTTTTATTAGATAACCTAGAATAAGCTCTCTAGATTAACATAATGGAAGCAATAGATGAGAAGATAGGTTGATATAAGCAATAATACACAAGCTCAATTCATTTAACTTAGCTATGCTCCACATGCAATCATTCAAAACTTAACCAGAATCAATGATCACAATTTGCTGCTAATGATTAGAAAAACAAGACAATTATGGATCAAAACATTCCAATCTAACAATGAAAAACATCCTATTTTAGTGCGCACCTAAATGAAATAAGAAAATAATCATAAACTATAATTATAGAAGAACATAAATAATTTCAATAGAAAATTAGAAAATAATTCTAATAATCAATCATATAGACATGTATAAGGTTTTGAAATCATCCTCAATCAAAACAAACTAAACTAACAATATAGAAAAAGAAAAGAAAGAAAGAAAGAAAAAGAAGACGAGCAATGACGTTGAAGAGTCTTCTAAGCAAACGATTATCTTTCAGCCATCACTTGAGCTTTCTCTCATCTCTTCTCTTCTAAACTAAGAAAAACTAATGAAAATGAGTTTTTCTTATATTCTAAGATGATGTATTTATGGTTTGTAAAATAAAGATGAAAACGGAAATTTGGAGTCTTTTTAAACCAAAATCAGGTAAAAACTTGTTAACATGTGTAGGGGGAAGAAAAGAGGGCGCTAGGGCGTGCGTGCTCAAATTTCTCCTTGTTTGGCACTGGGGCGCCAACTTATTGCCCTCTAGAGTTGGGGCATCCAAAAAAATGGGGGTTAGGCCACTAACTTGTTTATTCTTCACCAAAATTGACCCATGTCAAGCTATGGAGTCCAAAACTCGTCCAAAACATAGTTTTTGACTCCAAAATATTTCTTAGTATCCAAAACACCACCAAAACACAAAAAACACAAATAAGATGCAAGAAACCAAGAAACTAACGAAACAAAAAGCACAAGGAAGAATGATAGAAAAATATAGGAAATTAAGCACTTATCAATCTTTGCTAATCCTTAGGCAATACCTAAAAGCAACGAAAAAGACAAGAAATACTTACCTTTCAACTTTTAATTTTAGAGAACAGGAAGAAATTATAGTCTTGAAATCAACAAGCATTGCATTAAATCTATAATCATTCTAAAGCTATATATTTCTACAACAATCATGCTCAAGTGTTTGTGTGAAATAGTCGATGTCAATAATGATTATTTAATGCATGCTTTACACAGTAAATACTCATAAACCGCACAAAAGCAATTACCTAATTTCTAATGAGGGTGCCAAACAATCATTAGCTCTTTCTTTGGTATGAATCTCCAGTATGTCGAAGGCACCACCTAGAATCAAAAGATCTTCAATAAACATGGTAATAGGGCCAAGGGGGTAATGGCTAAAGAAAGAAGGATATAGAATATCACAAGGGTCCTAAAAACTTCATGGAGTCATAGACATTGTAAAATTCTAAAGAGATACTGCTCAAACCATAGAAATAAAAACATAAAACGTAGGCTAAATATCATTATGTTTAGGCATTGTTTCATTCTATGTAACCCTGTAACATCCAATATCCTGATAGAATAGCTCAAGATGATTATTTTTTTTCTCTTTTTTTTCAATATTTACTTTTTTTTTTATTTCTTTCTTTTCTATGCTTTTTTTTCTTTTTGACTGATTTTCATATATATTTTTTCTTGAGCTACTCTTACAACATTTTCCTTTCTTTGTCTTAATTTGTACTTTCCTTTGCATGTTTCTTTTGTTCCTAACCCAATTTCTTACAAAACTCCTTTATTCATGAAATGAGTCTCCAATGCTCTAATCTGTCTTTTAAAACAAAGGCGAGGATATAAACATGCTTGGACTAAGTAAGAAGACGTGATTTAAAGAAATGATCTATTGTGAAGGCTCAAATCAACTTTACTGGGGGATGTACTCTTGGAATATCAATCAAGGCTTTGGTTAATTTGGCCTTAGTGCTAGAAAATCATAGTGCCTTAAACATTTTCCAAGCGACGCTCGATCAACAGTTCTCCTTGAAAGTCCTTCGAAAGAGTTCTTATGCTTAGCCCGTGCTTGTCAAAACAAAATGATAGCTAAAGTGAGGACATAAGAATCTACTCATTATAGCAGTTTGTCTCTATATTGAATAACATAGCTATTATGCAAAAAGCTTTGAATATAATCATTATGAAAACATATTAACTAAAGAATGACATCAAGATCTAAAACAATACTCATAATCAATCAAACCATATCAATTAAAAACTCAATTCTTACCAAGTAATTGAAAGGTATCCTAAGACTCAAACACCTAAACTAAGACTCAAACACCTTTCCGGTGGAAGTGATTGTAACTAACTCCTTGCCTTGTCCCTTAGAGAGAAAGAAAACAAGCGGAGTCTATAGCATCTTTGGTCACTCCATTTATCTTCACTGTATGCAATATTCCAAGAAAACTGCTAAATGAGCATTGGCATCTTTACTCGAAGAACCACCATATTGATTTTGTTAAACCATGCTAATAAGTGATGCTTCAACTCAAAATTGTTGGCGTTAACCAATTGTCATGCTATCCTATTGTAGTCTCATTCACAACTGGGCTAGAGTAGTCTTGGATTACCCATTGTTGAGGTGTTGTTGTTGGTTTGATTAGCCTCTACCATGGCTTGTGCTTGAAGCCTTCTATCTCTTCTAATGGTACAAAAAGTTTCTCAATATCTAGATCAATTAGAAATAATTCTAAGCTTTGAGCTCTTCGCATTCACTATCACAACAACATTTTAGCCAAAACTAAACAAAATTTAAAGAAAGTAATGTCTAGAATAAAATCAAGTTACTTAACTATATATTAGCTAAAATCTAAAAACCTAATCCTGATAATGGTGTTAAAAACTTGTTACTCTAAAACTGCATGTGTATAGGTCGTACAAGTAATAAAGTGACCAAAGGTCAAGTATCATCCCACAAAGTATACATTCTTAGGAACTTAAGTTAAGTGATATGGATTTGTACACTTAATTTTACCTAGGCAAACTCAAATTTGGATTAATTGCAAGAAATAAAAGAAAATTAAACAAACAAGATTAATCAAGTTGATTGATAAAACAATAAATTAAAGAGATGATTTTATGAAATAGAAAATCTATGTGACAGAATTCTCTAGGGTCTTGACTTCACTCTATTTCTCCTATGTTCTTTCTATTTAACAATTATTAACTGATTTCAATCAATCATTAATCAAAGGCTAAAAATTAACCTTATTACCTCTCTGGCATCTCAAATGAGATATATGTATAAATATCCAAGTTGACATCTCTATCTAACTTGCCTACCCACACATTCATGAAACAAACTCTTACAGTAATTATCTACGTGTTTTTGGCCTCTTGAACTCAACAATAACTAAGATTATATTTTCCAAAACCAATAAATGAGGCAATCTCTCCCGAATTAAAATTCATAAATCGAATCAACTAATTCATTTCCCAACAAATTAGAAGCATTAAGCATAAAAAAACATAAGTGAACTGAAATGAAACTATATTAATAATTAACTAAATATTCCAAAGATAGTCAAAATAGAGCTACATTAAGCCATAAAAGAAAATATGCAAAGTATAGACAGATCTATAACTAAAATCATCGAGAAATTCTAAATATTAACATGTTCATAACAATATCACAATTAAAATTCCAATTGAAAATCAAAATAAAAAAGGATTAAGAGGAAACTATAGTGGAAATAGTCTTCAAGGCTATAATCCTTCAAGAATCTTTAAGAAATTTCCAAGAAAATTAGCCTCTAAGCTTTTCTCTCCCTAGAAAAATGTGCCACCCAACCCTCCTTGAAACTTATGTCCCTCATTTCTTTTTTGGGTTTTTTAGTGTTTAAGGGGTTTAGGGTTTCATTTTAGGTCAAATCTCGGCTATTTGATAAAAGAAAGAGCTAATATCAGCCTTTGAAAAGCAAATCAGCAAGCCAGGTGCTCTCGCTAGCCAACAGGCTTGCGCTGGCATATAGGCACCTTGGGTAACCCTGCTTGCAATGCATCAGCGTGCGTGGGCATGCGTCAGGCATGGGGGCCACGTAAGGTAGCTTGTTGGGCCCCTATGCATGTGGCCATTACCTACATATGATGTAGGCGTGCAGGTCATGCTGATTCTGCAGCACAACGTTAAGCACCTTCATACCTCACCAAACAGCCCCCCTAAGATTCGACTGTTCGAGCTATTATTGTTACGAATTTCTTAACCTTAATCTTACATATTTACTTATAATGCAAAATAATATTTTTTAACATAATTATATTACTTAATAGTCACAGTATTATTTTTAAATAATTATTTGATTTATAATTATAAATGGATTACTCATACTACCTTGGCAAAGCGGGTCTAGGTTACTACTAGATCGTCACATACTATAATAATATATAGTCTTTTAAAAGCAAATTTAATCTGCACTGTATCTATAGCCCATCCATCACATTTGTCCCACTGCCGCACCCAACTCATTCAATTATTCATACTAGCCTTTTAGAGGACTTTCTATAACATGAAGGAAGTAAATGAACTTTCGTTCAACAAGTCAAAACATTTCTCACAAAACATCTGTAAAATGCATGATTTCAATCTGTTTAATTATAAACATCTTATTTTTTGCTTTACTTGTTTTGAACATGGGTCCAAGCGTTCGTATCAAATGCACATGACTATCGAGCACTAAAATCATAATTATCTTAACATGATGCTCCCCTTAGGTCGAGAGGTTAGTATGAAGCTTAATTATCTTATCTTGCTCTTGTGAGTTTAGATTATCAGTCTTAAAACTTAGGAAACAAATTGTATAGCATGACTTGGAATTTAAAGTAATGTGTACAAATGCCATCACAAATCAACATGAATAAAGCATATGAAAAATCATATTCTTCATGCCATAAAGGGTTATGACTTACTTGAAGCTCGCATTAACATTACCAATTAATCCTTTTTCTCGATTAGTTAGCTCTGTACCATGTTAAGTACCACTTGACTATTAGCTTGAGTCTATAATATCGGTCTATTTCTACACTCTTTGACTTAAATAAACTATAGCCAAATTTTTTTATGTCTCATAATACGGCTTTGAATCTTGCATTATGCATTTCATTATTGCTTGACTTTGAGCTAAATCGATAAGGTCGAGGATCCTTTTAATCATTTTATAAAATGACCATTTTTACCCTTAATGGTTCTCATAAAATTTCAAACTCTTTGGAGCTTCAAATCTGTGGTTACTCATTATCCATAATAGTGCAAAAAAAAAAAAAAAGCCATCACTTTACTCGATTTTATGGTTTCTTCCGAAACATAAAAATCTTGACATTTTTAGCTTTGGAACGAAAGAAAACCGTTTTATCTCATATCATGCATTTGTTAGCAAGGATCAAAACTTCTAAAAGGTTCTTGGACTGAAACAATTAATTTCAAAATGTTTTTTTACCTTTTTTAAAATTTCTTGATTAAATTATAAAATTTAAACTGAAAATCAACGAGGAATTTATACAAAACTGATTTCATGAAAGTTAACGGTTTTGGTGAGATCTACAACTTATGTGTTTAACTTTTTTCAAAACCAATTGTCTCAAGGGACTTTTGGTCTATTTTGTGCATGATTAGATTGGAAAAATCATATTTTTCAGCTTGATCTAATAAGAATTTGAGAAAAATTTCTCCACAAAAGTTGTTTATCCCGAGTTCCCAATAAATTTCATGTTAAGTTCGAAAACTAATTTGGCCTCTAAGTCTCTCAAAACTTAAATCTTTAAAAAGTGTTCCAAAACATGTTGCAACACTTAGTAGTGTTTGGGAAGCAAATTGAAACAAAAAGTTAGAACTTAACATAGTAGCATGCAAACATACTGTGCTTTGTTGCATAGCATATGAGAGTTTTATACTATAGTAATGGAAACTTTGAATTTGGAACTTAGTTCCTGAACACACTTTATGCTTACTTGGCTTGTTTTTCTTGGGTAAAAGTCTAATCTTAATCTATCAAGCACATCCATAACCGCGTATCACATAAAATCATCATGCCAAATAGAGTCCTTTACATGTCAAAGTCCATATTAACTTATTACAGTACATAATCATTAAAGAAACTAACTTTAAGCAAAGTTTGAGTGTTAAGGTTTTACCTAAAGACTCAAAGTGCAAATCTATCTTTATAAGATTGAAGACTCCTTAATATATCCTTGATAATAAGATCAAAACATAATAATAAAGACCTACCCAAAACTTAAACACAACAATACATGGACAAAGTTTCCCTTAAAACCTCCTTGAACCTTTAGTAAAATCCTTGTGTTAGAAAAATAGTACGCAGCGAAATTTTAAAATTTTTAATATCAGAGTATTTTCAAAACACAAGTTTGACATGTTATATGAATATTAACTAGATCTTATCAACATCGTAAATGTAGAAAAGCTCCTGAAACCCGTGAAGAGTATAACGTTCAAAAAGAGCCTCAATCAACTGGTCTTCTTTGCTATCCTTTATCTACGATCAGAGTGCATGTGTGTGCACGTCGTTCAGCCTTTCCCTGATGACTCTCCTTCCAATTGAGAAAACCCAAAGCTAGTGTTCGTATTATGTGAACAAGAGCTCTTAAGGAGTTTCAGAGTCTCATCAGCAAAGTCTCACTCTTAATTTCTCAATTGACTAATTAACAATGAGACTTACTCGCTATTTATAGAGGTTGGATCTAGGAGTTTCTCCTTATCAGATAGGCCCCAAAAATGCAAATCAGAATCAAATCAGGATCAATATCTGATAAACTTCATGTGAAAACACACGATCCATTATCACTCAGTCGGCATCCTGAACTGGTAAATCAGCCTACCGAACTTACTCCATCGGCAAGCTGAACTGGAAGATCGGCCTGCCAAACTTATGATCAATGATCCTTGTGAATCTTTTATTTCCCACCTAAGATTCTTGTGATATAGCCTCAGTTTTAATTTAAATAACCAAATATAAAAGCTATTAAATTAAAACAGTTATATCTAGATAATCTCTAGGAAAATAAATATTCCTGATAACTCAACAAGTTTATCTTAAATTATTTATTCAAAATTAATCCAATCGATTAACAGATATAATTATCTGATCTTCATAATTTAACAATTTTATCTTGCATTAATATATCACAAAATTAATTCAACCGATAAACAAACATGAATTATTTGATCCTATCGAATTTCAATCAATCTGATAATTTGACACAAGTCACCAATTATTGGAAAGCATGCAGTATCATTATAGGATTTTGGTGAGCTAGCAAAGGGGACCAAATGGACCTATATAGTTTAAGCTCTCGATAATTATAAAACCCAATATCTCAGATATACATTTCATAATTATTAACTCTTAACGCTACTCCATTAAAAGCTTAAAGCTGCATTCTCAAACTATATAGAATTATGAAGCCTGTATAGCTAGTCTCCATGACATATCATAATGTATCGTATCCTCATAGGATTATCCATAATCGACTTAAGAATAAATTCTATCTTATCTTCCCTATTATTTTTATCTTACGTTCTATTATCTCACTATTGGAAAACTTACTATCCAAAGACGGTATAGCATTCGGTTATACCTATGTATTCAAATGGTTGAGTGCTCTAGTTTTTCAATTACAAGATAACGCATATAAGAGGATATCAAATACTTCTAAAGAGGAGCTATGGATTCCATACCTATGAATAACAAGTCTACGCTATTAAGAGTTATGCCTCCAACGTACTAGCATGCGTACCACTATTAAAATATGGATGTCACCCTTTGGTACATCCAAAAGACATAAGTCAAGACAACGGGCTCACTATACATCTCAAGATTAAGATACAATATATATGATTGTTTAAAGTGAATTGATTTGCTAAGACAGGATTATTAATCCAAATCAATTCACTTTAAGTCCCTATCTAACATATCATCACCTACGACAATGTGCCAATGTTTCTATTCGCGAAGTCCATCTCCGATGGCTAAGACAAACTATCTTATGTTAGGGAAATAAACAACATAACAATCTTTGCATGAATAAAGCACCCAACTTTATTCCCTCAATTGTGGATCTTATAATTTAGACTGTCACCTTAAGAAATCATGTCTTTCGTATAATCTGTCCATCATATGCCCAATTCTTAAAGGTTTAGAGTAACAGTCTTAGACTTTGTTTGCTTTAACATATATTCAACAAATATAAACGTAAAGAGGATAAGATTTGGTATATAAATAATATATAAATTCTTTATTATAAAATGTCTCCAAAAACTTATTACATTTTTATTCTTTAGGACATATATGTCCAACACCTTGATCTTGCTTCTAAAGATGGTTTGGAGACTTGTATCAACAGAATTTTGAATGAGGCTTGGCCAAGAGAGGAGTGGCTTTGAAGAGATGAAAATTGGAGGGATTTTTGCTTCACGGAGTAAACTTGAGAGAAAGAAAAATGAAGTTTTCAAAGTGGTTCTTTGCGTTCAAGGACCTAAATGCAATAAAAATTTTTTCTCAAAAACCCTTGTAAAACAACTTTTAAGGTCCTAAACATAGATAACTTTTGACTTTTGTATACCTAGTCTAGGAAGGTTTCACTTTAATATTCTAATTCCTCCAAAATTGAAAAAAAAAAGTCCTTCCGCTCACCTATTCTCTCTCCCTGCTTCCCACTGTAACGACCCGCCCTTACGTAGCCGTCATTTAACTTAAACATGCTCATAAACTTAACTTACTTACAAATAAGGTAGAGAAAATTCATGATAATTTTTTTTTTAAATGGATTCTTACTGTGGAATCCTTGACATGAAACCTTAGAATGAAGTAATAACTATTTTTCAAGCTTACTAACAAACAAATTCTTATAAATAAGAATTCTTAACATATAACCTAAAAAACATAATAATCATTTCTCAAAACTACATTGCGTAAACCTATCGTAATACATAAAATTCTGAACGTAATAATAACGTAATAATAAGCATTACGTCTTAATATAGTTATAATTTCTAAAAGCATGATCCTTTACATAATTCATAACATTAATTTCTTAAAACATAACCATAGTACTTTTCTTGAACTTTTCCTTTTAAAACATAAGAGTAATTATTTAGCAAGTATTACTTTAAAGACATTTCTCAATTTAGATAAAACTATTTTCAAGACAATTTTAAATTAAATATTAAAATGAAATCTCATTATATGCTCTCTAAAACTTTCTTAGCAATTATTATATATTGTTGCTTATAATTTTAACATCTTAAAAAATATCATATTATTTTCTTAAAGGTAAACCTTCTTAAACTAAACAAAACATGATTTCTTATAACTTAACCTTTAAGTTTAAGATACTAATTTCTTAAAGCTTTTCTTTAAAAACTTTCATAATAATTTCATAGAAAACATATTCATAAAATTCATTTCTTAACTTAATGTAAAACTCTAATAATCCTTTGTAATTCCAGATAAACTTATATTTTCTTTCCTATAAATTTCATGCATTTGTTGCATCGTTTATTGCAACATCTTAAACTTTGAAATCCTCTGGACTAAGGTTGCGTAATCACAAGCTCAGTTTTTAAAACATAATTACGTAAATTATTTACTTATTCATATGCACAAAATTTTCGTAAAGTGTAAGCATACGAAATTTCGTAAAATAAAACATGCATAAATTCGTAAAATACTAATGCGGAAATATTACATTGCATGAGCGGTATCTATTCCCATCTTCACTATTCATCCGTCGCTCACCACCTGCCCATCAAGTGTCGCTGACAGGTTTTTCTTACCTACAACATGAACATACTTAAATGAGCTTTCGCTCAGCAAGTAGGAAATTAACCTCGCAAAACATAATTAAAAATCATTTTAATAAAATATGCATGAGCATTTTATGCTTGCTTATCAACTTGATTTATGCTTAATTATTTAAGCTGTACCTTATCTTCTTACTTTGGGGCCGAGTGATCGTACAAGTTGCATGCGATTCTTAGGAAGTTAGGGTTCGCGAGATCCTAATGACACCAAGATCATTCATTTCTTTACATGGAGCCTCCCCGTAGGTCGAGAGGTTGGTACGACACCCTTAACTTGTCTTATAAGTTTCACTTGTCTTATTGTGTGTATGTAATATGACTTATCACTACATAACATCACAATTTCGTAATTCATGAATCGTAAATCTTAATCATACATGAGTCGTAAATCATTATCATACTTGACTTGAAAGTGATTAAACAATATAATTTATATATTGCATACATCACACATTAATCATATCATCATCATCATCATCATAGCATTTCACATCATGTCATAACATAACATATCACATCATAACATATAACAGTGTAATAAATCACTGATCATGCATTTTCATAAATTTTATGAAAATATTTAAAATTAATTTATTTTTAAAACTATTCATACTGTAGGCGAGATTCCTACTTACTTAGACTTTGAGCTAAGCGGATCTAGTTGCATCTCGCTGTATCTACAGTCTACGCTGCATCCTCAGCAGTGCTCCTCGGATGGCTGTGGATGGCTAGAAATACTCCATGAAGATTTATTAATGCTGAAAGCATCATTCTAGACTCCGTTACTACAGTCTAAGTCGTCTCGATCTGCGTGTAATTCAGTACCCAAAAATTTTTAGTGGAATTAGCTTGAACGGAGATCACCATTGCGTTCAGAGCATCGAAACGAGTTGGAAGGCGGTCTCAGATCTTCGATCGGAGGCCCGGATCATAAAACCCAATGTGACCGTTGACCGACCGTTGACCACTGTTGACCGGCGGCGATTGGCTCCGTTGGGGGCTGAGCTCAAGCCTACTCCCCCTAAGTCGACCCTTCTGAGTCCAATGGTGGTGTCAATTTCACCTAATTTGGCCTCTAACATAGCAAATCAAAGCTCAATATCGACGACAAAAATGGAGACTCCGATCTCCTAACTCCGACGAAGCTATCGTGAAATTGACTTGGGGCTTTTGTTCCCCGTAGCTCTCTGAACATGTTGGTGGCGGTGGTGCACCATGTCGTTGCATAGAATGGCAGCCCGAAGCTCCTCACACGCGTGCACAAAGGCAGAGGCCGATCGTGGTCCTCCAGCGGAGTTCCCCTGAAATTGGTTAGGGGATTAGCTTCTACGTGATCCTCTGAGTCTTTTCCCCCAATCAATTGGGGCCATAGGGTCGGGAACAGTGGTGATAGTGGTTGTTTGCGGCGGTGGACGGGGTCTGTCTTCAAACTCCGGTAGGCGGTGGCTGTGGCGTGAAATTGGATGGTGCTTCTCACTGCTCGTCGTCCTCTGATTCGAACGGTGGCAGAGGTGTACCTCAATGCCACCGCGAACGACAGCTCCGAGTGGTGGCACGGCGGCGAAGACAGGCAGCTCTGGTGAAGCTTTTCTGGCAAAAATCGTGCTGTAATATCAATGCCATTCTCTTCGTCTCTTCAATCTGAGTCCGTTGACACAAAGATCATGTCAATCGGAGGTCGAACAGAAGAGAAATCATGTCGAAAAGATGACGTATTTCCGTGGCTTCAACCGGCGCGTGTGGCTCCTCCGGTGGAGTTGTGGGTGGCACGACACACCATCGGACTCAGCTTCTCGAGATCTTCCCGATGGTGTAGGAGGTGTCAAAAATGGAGGTCGGATCTTGGACTAAGTTTGAGAAGAGAGAGTAGAGAGAGAAAGTAGAGAGGGGAGGGGGAGCTGATCTGATTGGCTCCGTTTTTTTTTTGTAGTCCACATATTTATAGACAACTTCGTATCTACACAGTCTAAACTGTGTTGTGTAGGATAGATCAAATTTGATCCATAAACTTGAAATTTTTATAGACATAACTGTACTTTTTAAAATTGTAATATTCTCATTCTTTAAAATATTACATAAATTCTAATTTCCTTATTGTATCAATGCCATATAAACATCTTCATACTGTCATAAAATCATTTTTATAAAAGTTATCCCTACTATATGGATTTTTTGATTTAATTTGGTACAATAAACTTTGATACATTTATCTTCAAAACTGATGATTAGCTATTTTTACAATTGTACCCATATTTATACATGTGTATATATACATATGTATGTATTTTAAGAAAATGTTACATATTTAAAACTTTGCTTAATATAACTATTTTATTATTATAATTATTATTTTATTATTTTACTTTTAAAACTTTAAAATTTATAACATATACTTCTCATTAGAAATTTTCATATTGTAAACTTCAAATTTCATTATGAAAACAATAGTTGTAATTTGTAAAAGTTTGTAAATTAAATTGACTATCTAAAGTCAATTTAATTTAAAATTCCCAACTTAGCACAATTTCGTGCTTTATGGATATAACCTGAACTATTTCTCGTAAATAGCTATTTATGGTTCCACAACTTAGTAATAGATTAACATTTATAGACCCCATCAACGCCCTTTTCCCCTTTACTATTACTATGACAACTGTTATTATTATTATTGTCTTTACAATAATAATAATAACTTTACGCAATTATTAATGTGTATAATAATAAACCATACATATTCAAAATATTGGAATTCTTGAACTTCCAATGATCTTTTATAACTTTCTTAAAATTCTTATCTTACTTTATGATCTCTATAATGTCAAGATCAATCTTAGTAAAACATGTCATAAATCTTGCATACTTGAACTTGGTGCTCACCATTTCTAAATTATGGCATGGAGCTCATGATCACCATTGATCTGGGTTTCTTTTTACTGAACTGTTATCATGTAGAAATTTCCACATAATCTCCGTAAGTTGGAAATTCCACTTTTGTCAAATAATCCCAATTTAAACATTCTAATTGAGATTCGTAATAAAATCACCTTCTTTGGCTCATACATGAAATCAATAATCATAAACTTTTAATTTAGCACATTAAATACTATTTTTAATTATTTTAATATACTATCATAACATTACATTGTTACATGTTTCATAAATAAAGCACATAAATTTGTGCATTCACAACATTATTTATTCTAAGGTCTTATCGCTAGTAAACCTTCAAATTTGCATGTTAATAAATGCTCACTTGTAGTTTCTCAGTACTTAGCTTAGTAATAATAGAAAAAATCCTCAATTAATCATACTTATTAATTTCTGGATATTTCAGTTCATTACACCCACATCTCCCTCTTCTCCATGACCTAGCCTTTATTGGAAAACCTACCGCCATCTTAGAGCCCCCAGTTGTCGCAAGCAAACCTAACCCAACAATCTTGACTCCAACCCAGTGCCAGTGAACCCAAGCTACAGCGCAATGCTATTGTCAAAGCTTCCTCCACCACCATTTTCTCTCTTTCTCGTCCTCAATCTCTCCCTCAACGACCCAACCTCAACACCCATGCCCATTACAAAAGAGAGGTTTTGGAATTGAGGCCAAGGCTATCTAGGTTACACGAATGGGGGTTGGGTTTCATGACGAGGGCCGGTGGTGGAGATCGAATGGTAAAAGAGAGATAAAAAGGAGATGGCTTTGTCGTTGTTGTCATTGCGTGGGGCTGGCTCTATCATCGCATAGGCTGTCACTAATGTCTAGCCTAAATGGAGCTCAGGAATTGGAAAAGGCTATGTTTTGTTAATAATAATAGAAAATATTAATATATTAATAATTAGTTTTTTAAAAATTAAATTTGGGCTTTATTTAGATTGATATTTTTTTAATTAAAAAATATTGTGTTAAAAAACATACTACTGTTTATAATCAAACACAATTTAAAAACAGTCTTCGCATATTTCTCAGAATATTTTCATTTTCAAATTAAAAAAAAATGAAAACACTACCAAGCAAGGCTTATATTTTTCTTGTTCTGTCAATATGGTATTAAAGAGATATTTTCTTATCAGTCAAAAAATATCCTTGTACACTGTGTATCCGTACTGTTCAATTCCATCAACATGGTTTCACCTGTTTGTGTGGGTACTAATATGCATTAGTCTATTGTATTGATATTAGCGTTATTCAAAGTGTCTCTGTACAATGAATTCTAATACTGGATGGACTGCAAATAATAAAATCTATATCAATTTAACTGTTTGGTAAAACTGTCAACTTGTATACAATTTAGAACTATGACATATTATTTTAATTTTTTAAGCCATATTACTCTATGGGCATTTTATCATGAAATTTAATTTTAACATAATCTATGTGACACCAATTTTGTCTTTAAGGTATTTAACAAATTATTGAGTATTTAACTTACAAAATTTGTATATATAAAAAAACACTATAGTTCACAAAAATTTGCACATATATGCACATAGAATTTCATTATATTATGATCACAAAATTTTATAATAACAAAATGTGAAATTATGAGGAAATTTATTATTTAAATCTTTATTAAATTCTTGATTTAAACTATTGAATTTTTTGATATTACACAACTGATGGTCCCTTTTCCATCTAAAGCCCCTCTATGGCCAAAAAAAAAAAAAAGAAGGAAGCACTCCCCCTTCTTAAGGTCAGAGCACCCAAAGGGCAACCGATGGCCATTGCTAGGCTATAGCTCGAGGGGGGAAAAAGAGACAATACTAAAAAAGATCAACAAAACTCTAGTGAATAAGAAAATTGGAGGAGAAGATCAAACTTATTTATATATATGATAAGTGGGAGTTCCCTAAAACACTACTCGAACATTTGGTGAATTATTTTGTCCTCTAATGACTTTCTTTCTATTTTATATTTACTTTTACTTTTAATTTTAATTTTTACTAACTTTTCTGTTTGTATTTTTTAGTCTAAATTCTTGTATTTTCTTCTTACAATTATCTTAAATGTAATTCTATTAAATGTAACCTTCATACAATATTTTTACTTAAACTACAAATTGCAACTCCTTATGTTTATCATGAAAGTAATGCAATTGCTTTTAAAATAAATCTAAAATACCAAAATTAAAATTTAACGAACACGTTAGATAACGTTAGATAACTAAAACTTGTATAACAAGCATAAGATTAGCACAAGTGATACTCACACGTGCGAGTGGGAGTTCCCTTTAACACTATTCAAAAATTTAGTTTACTTATTTTGTCTTTTATGTTTTTACACATGCCAGTGGAAGTTCCATAAAACACTATTCAAAAATTTAGTTGACCTATTTTGTCTTTTGTGTTTTTTAACACTCTTTTTTTGTTTGTCTTGTTGATTCCTCTTTTATTGTTCTACTTTTTTTTTCAACTTTTTCGTCTTTTTTTTCTTCATTTTCCTTCCTAAAATCATAATTTTCCAAATTTTTTTCCAACTTAATCTTTTTAAGATCTGCTCCTATTAAAATATTTTTTCAAATATATATATATATATATATATCTTAATTTTTTTTGAATTTTTTTCTTTGCTGAGAACTCAGGTATTAATAAATTTTCCTCGTTTGTTCTTTTTAAATTTTTTTTCCTTGTTTGTTCTTATTAAAATATTTTCCAAATGTGTCTATAATTAATTTTTTAATATAACACATTATTAAAAATGATCCTTATAAATATTTAAATTAAAAAATAATCATACCTTTAAATTAGATTTAACTACAAATTACTTCCACATGCATTGCATGTGATTTTTAACTATTTTTTTAATAAATGTCACAAATGCTTGAAAATTACTATGTCACTAGAAATATATTGATTGTTAAGAGAAAGAAAGATTATTTTCATAAATGTCCCCCAAACTATATACCCTAATTCAAGTTGCCCCCTAATTTTTTCAAACCAACACAAAACACCCCGTAATTTGTAGAAAACCATTCAGAATGGCCCATCCGTCTAACTCTACCTATATTTTTAACAGATTTGCTGATGTGGCAAGAGTATAAAAGTTTTTCTATTTGATAAATGAGTATTAAGGATTACAGATTAGTATTTTAAAAATAAATTATTAAAATTAGTAAAACAAATCATTTAGAAAAATTAAACAATAATAATTAAAAAAACCTCACAGAACTCTCCCCTTTTTCTTGACGAACATCCCCAACATTGTTTAAATCCCTGTGACACTCATTATTTTTTCCTGGGTAACATGGTAATTAAATTAATTATTAGTATGCCAACTAAAATTTGTTTCATCTAAAATCTATTTCATCCTATTTATTTCTGCCTATTTCAAAATTTTCTAAATTTTTTTTCTATATCTATTTAGTATATTTACCGAAATGCTCTTGGAACATCAAGCTATGAAAATACCATCTGGCATTATATGAGCTAAAGTCTCCGAAGGAGACATAATACACTTAATTCTTCACTTACTTGTCTCCCGCTTCCCATTATTTTCTTCTTCAATCGGGCCCTCTAACAAAGAAAATCATGTATTCCGTTTCTTTTCTTCGTGCAACACTTATCTCCCCCTTCCTTCTTGAAACGTCTTCCTCTCATGCTCTTCTTCTTCTTCTTTCTTCTGCTCTCTAAGTCTAAGAAACCCAGTTCCATGTCGTTCAAAAGTCTCCATGCTAAAGTTGAACTTGAGCTTTAATCCCTTGAATTTATGACTTAAAGTTTTTAATGAGATTTGAAGTAAGATTTTTAGAATATTAATCAAGTTTTATCTACCATCTTAACTTTGAATTTGCTTATTTATTTTGCTGCATAATTTACATTTTATGGTTTTGAATGAGAAAGTTTGATATAAACATGTTTTCACCCTTATTTGTAAGAAATGCTTGAGATATGGTTTGATGATGATATTAGTATAAAAAAATCCACAATAATATGTTTATTATGAGTATATAATGCATACTACATATTTTGATATGGTTTTGAGATTTTGTACAAGGATAATATGATTTGGAGTAAAAGGAAACTTGATATTCCATAAACTTTGTAATACCTCTATGGACAATAGCTCTTTCTTGAAATTATGAGATTAAATAAAAATAAATTTTGTAAATTGGTTTGCACATTTAAGAAGTAGACATCCTAAGCTTTCCAACGAGCTATCATGAGCCTAAATCGGAGTTATATTTTATTTTCTATAAATTTTTCAATTTTTGGATTGAAAACTAGTAAACTTGCCAGTGGCAGTATACCACCCGTTTATCTTAAGTAAACGACCTGTTAACCCGTGTGCTAATTGTAGATAGTGAACCTACCCTTTTGCAAAAGTATACTGCCAGTTTGCCATAGTATACCGCTGTTAACCTAAACCAATAACCTAACTTTGCTCACCTCCTAATTTCTTAATGTCTTGCAACCTTTCCAACCTATCCTAAGTGATTTATGAATCTTGTTAGGGATTAAAACATATAGATTACTTGTATACATTTGATGTTGTGTTAAGACAAAAATTGTTTACTTTAGTATTCAAAAAGAAATTTGCATAAAAACTTTAATGGCACACTAGTGAGATGGATTTACACATGATTATTTATGAATGTGATTGTATGTTGTGCTTTGGTTTTAATTGTCCTTATGCATGCCTTAGGATCAAGAGAGTATAGAGCTAACGTTAATTGATTCCTAGATTAAAAGATTATTCTTAAGCTTAGAAGGTAGGAATTCTATTACTCCTCTTGTGAGATTTTGATAAATTAAAATTTGTTTTTTTATGTTGCAAAATATGTATATGATATTTTGAATGTGTATGATTATATCTATAACATGATGATGTGAAACTCGTCCTGTATTGTATAGCGAGGAACATAATGATATGACACATGTTGTTGTAAATTGAGAAGCATGGTTAGGAAAACTAACTCTATAAATTATGGATGAATATAGAGAAATGGTGAGACGTGAAGAGGGCGGTGGTTATGTACTAGGGCATGAATAACCTAAAAGGTAAAATAGGGGGAGTTGATGATGCTCTCTTGGTTTGAACGTCCCAAAATGCACTGTACAAGAATTGACTGGTTGAAAACTCAGGACTTGATGTCCCCTCAGCAGAACACCCTTGGAATGTTTAGAGGGTGATCAAGCGCACCCATTTAGGTTTTGTTCATTTGAGTGATATGATATTCTATTGCACAGTGGATACAGATGAGCATAATTGAATCCTGAATTAATATGTATAGATATATAGATATGGAACTTGGTAAGAATGATCATAAGATATCCATCGGAATTGAACATAAAAAAATTGATAAATAATGATGAGAACTAACTAACCATGCAAGTTTTAATGTGGTAAGGATAAAAACTTAAAGGTGAGTAATGGTTTTACTAAGCATGTTGTTGCTCATTTCCTTATATTTTCATCTTTTTAGGACTCACTAAGTGTGAGGTGGCTATGAGGAAAATAGTTAAGGAAGTATGTAGCAATATTTCGTAGGGATTGCTTCTATTGTTAAGAATGTTCTTCATGATAATGTAAGCATCGATTGTTACTTTCTATGATTGTATTAAGATATGTTGAGAGTTGAAATGAGGATGACGATAGTTTTATATTATTAAATTTAAAGTGCTACATTAAACTATGGTTTAATCGTTGTTTATTTTTATTTTGATTTGAGAGTTTTCTTTTGAGTCTCGAGCAACCTTATTTTTGAAGTTTTACTTTTATTTTTTATTTTTATTTTAATTCATTAAAAACTGTTAACCCTTATATAGGGGCGTTACAGAATTTTTTAGTATTAGGGCTTAGGTTCAGTTAACCTAGAGAGTGTAGCACCACTTTAAAAATTTGTTTTGAGATGGTTTTGAAGTTGAATTTCATTGTCATCATCAAAATGAACCTTCAGGTTGATTTATACGGTCTAGAAGGATGTAACATAGAAAGGCCCTAGAATGAAAATATTAACGATTATGTGTGCACGATAATTATATATAGGGAAATTATTAATAGTTATGAGGGAATGATAATTATATGGAATGGGTTTATAAGTAGAATGCTTATGAGAGATTCGTATAAAGGATCTATAAGCACATATAATTCATATAGAATGATGAGAAATTCGTGTAGATACGAGGATTTAAGAGTCTTTTATCTCATGAAAAACAATAAGAAATATAAGGCTTTATTTGTTGATTTCAAAGTTTGGTATATATGTGTCAAATTCTTCATAATTGATTCAGATCAAAGTAGTGATTATGTGTGGATTCGGTGGAGTACATTAGTGTCAATAACTTTTTTGAAAGTTCTATTTACTTGAGGAATATGAGATAAGTTAAGAAGTCATGGTATTGAATCTTGAGTGAGATAAACGTTAGACTTTTGGTCTATTGAGACTATGTAAAGGCAAGAATGCATGAATTTCAAAGTTAGAATATTTTATTGCGTACATTGTATTTAAATGTATCAATGAATCTTTATGAATAGATGCAATGTGAAAATGACCAATAAGAGTTTCCTTAGGCAAATCTAATACTTAAGGCACCTATAATAATTTTGGATACTTACGATGAAAGGTTTAACTTTTAGATGTTTAGATATGAATTTTTTTATTACCTGAGGTTTTGTTATATGAGAAAATTAAATATTGTATAAGTAGAATTGTGGGGATTGTAGATGTTCTCAAGTAATGACATCAAAGGTCTTTGTTCATTGATATGGTCTATGTTGGAAGACGTAAATCGTATTGATTTTCAGGTTGGTCACATTCTAAACCCTTGGTAGTAATGGTGATGAATCCATTGATAGAAGTTGAGTATTAAGGATAACATATGAGTGTACGCATTGTTCAATAAGGCTTTGATTAAGACAAATTATTTGAGTTACTAGAGGATTATGTTGTTATGGAATGATTTTAAATACCATTTAGGAAGATCCCTGATTGTCATTAAATTAGACTTGTTGTTCATAGTTATTTTTATTTTTAGTGGACTTTGAAATGGGCTTAAGATCTGTACAAATTGGTTTTCAATTTTATGTTTGTTATTTAACTCATTCTAAATTGTGTTAAGACCCAAAACAACCTGCCCTATTTCAGCTTAGAACATTTAGGCCTAGTCCAAATCCTAAATCAGTTTGATTCACACTGTCTCTCCCAGTGGCCTTTATACGTGTCATCTACAGTTGTTTAATCATTGTTTACATATACGTCTATTATGCATAGGAGCTTATTTCTTCGAGCTTACTCTGTCTCTCTTAATTTGTTATTCTCTCTCTAAATCATAAATCCTTTTCTTTCTCTTTTGAACTTCTTCTTTTTCTCTAAAAGAAGAAGAAATTCTAGGATTCTACAACTTACTGTCTCAATTTTTCCTTTCTATTTACTCTCTCTCATCTCATCATGGACCCAAAGTAATAACACTTGAAAAAATATTTCCCATCACTCTCCCAAAAGATTCTCATAAAGAAATACAAGGCTAGGATCACTCGGTTGTAGATTCTTATGCTTTTTGGCATCCCTTGTGATGTGAGAATATCGATAGAGGGGAAGATCCATCCGAGTGACTTTAGTCAAGATATCGGTTTATCAGGAATGAGTACCAGTCGTAGTGCGATGAAAAGAAGAGCTCGTGCTATCGCGGTAACTTATAACAAATGTGGAAGACAAAATTATAACGGTAAATGTACTTCACCTGGTTATATGTCTATGAATAGAGAGGATAAAATAAGGTTTTGCAGGGATGGAGTTTCAAAGGAGAACTTGGATAGCATCCATCCTCCTCTTCATGGTCACCCTAGTGGATATGTTCAAGGAGTATTTTTAAACTCTGGCCTAAATTCCATGCAAAAAGACAACGCCCAAGAATATGGTATTTCTAGATCCTGTTTGCCATGCCATAAGAAAACTAGAGGGGGAATAAGTCATCGCTTTATAAAGGTTGTTAAGTCTTTGTTGTTAGAAATCATTTCAGTTAGTATTCAATAATCTGCGTCATTTTTTTAATCAAAAATTTGCTTTTGTGTCCAAAATAATTACGGTTGTTAGATTAATATAGTAAGTGTTAGTGTCTTATTTGATTTATGGTTTTCTTTTATATAATATAATAAAATATATTATCCTATCAAACACTTCACATGCAGTGCTGTAACATGTTTGAAATTTTTAAAACTTATCCAGATATTTGAAAAATTTGTGTCTCAAATTTTAAAAGTTCTACAATATTTGTCATTTATAAGAATTTTCTAGATTTGGTGTGCATTTGTCAAAAGGTCTACATTTGTGTCAAGAATGTCTTTTGTTAAATTATTCTTAATTGTTAAAAGTTATACAATCAGAGTCTAATCTTTTTTAAAAAGTAAATCAAATTTTCCATAAACTGTCAATCGCTTTTTCTTATTTTCTTAACTGTATAAGATTTTGTTTAAATTTTGGATTACCTACTTGTGTGTCTCTTTAGTCCCTTTTACGTATTTCTCATCCTTAAAATCTCATATAGAACTCGAAGTCTAAATGGAGCATATATAAAGAAATCACTTATATAAACTAAATATGTCTACCTCCCAGTCGACTAAGAAAATAAGGAATGTCTATGTTGTCACAACCCGACTTTTCGAGCTGTGATAAAACTCTTTCTTACTTACTTTAGGGCAAAATTTAGAATTTTTTTTTAAAATGGGAATAAATAATTTGCTTACATTAACTTTGGTAATTCCCAAAATACTTTCACATACTTGTATTTACATAATTAATACTTTTACTTTTACAACATCTTTCTTTTAAACATTTCATTTCAAAATAACTTTAAACATACGTAGCGGAAAACATTACAGCAGCAGACTCCATACCCAATCTGCACACCATCCACCCCTCCGCCAGCTCACCATTTGAACTTATTCTGACCTTCTCGTCGGAATACCTACAGCATGAAATAATTAATGAGCTAACGCCTAGTAAGTCCTATAAATCCCACATGGATATTCACATGAATGCATGAATCAATTATGCTTTCTTATAAACTTTCTTTATCCTCATCATTTCTTATCTTTACTAGGGCCCAAGTGTTCGTACCATTGCGCAATTTCATTTAGGTCTACGTAACACTGTGACCGTAACATATCCTTTAAACTCCCCTTGAGTTAGGAGTCGGTACGACACTTTTCTTAATTTCTGGTGATACATTTACCAGTCCATTTATTATGGTTGACATACCATGCATGAAGTGATAATCACATATTATCCATGAAACATAAATTCTCTTGCATAGCATAGTACACACAGGTACTTACTTTTTATACACACTGGTACACATTAATATACGCACAAGTATATAGCATAATGTACTCACAGGTACTTAACATAAAATGTACACACAGATACCTACTTTATACATACTCAAGTATTTATCATTGTACACACAGGTACGAAATCATGATACACATGCTCATTTTCATTATTGTACACACAGGTACATAACATATTATACACACAGGTACAAAATCATGGTACACATGCTCATTTTTATTTTGTACACAGGTACATAACATCTTGTACACACTGGTACACATTAATATGCTAACAATTATTCATACATGACTATACCCCTAGGTATTCATATATGGCAAACATACAAGTTTACACTTAATTATACGCCAGGTATACATATACAACATTTCTTTTAAACCTACATTTCATACTGTAGGTGGGAAGGGTACTTACTTGATGCGCATGTCGGGCAACTTAACCTCGATTTCCCTTCTCCTAGACTCCTAGGATCCTGTTGGCTAATTACAAAGCCATTAGCCAAATTTCATTGTTTCGATACGAAACATCTGTTAGTTAATAAATTGAGTTGCATTACTATGTACAACTCTAAAAACCACTGTTTTTTCTTATTTCTATCTAACTTTACCCTATCGTTTCTAACGAAGGGTGAACCTTTCTAGTCGTTTTCTTATTCCATTGGAAATTTCAAAACGGTTTGGGTTATTTGGACAAAAATGACGATTTTGCCCTTCGTGGTCCACTAACCTACCCGAGCTCGATTTCGTTATTCTTACGAATAACCACATACTAATTTCAAAATAACACCCTGTGGGTCAAATCTCTTTATTTCTCAATTATGCCCCATTTTCATAAAACTTTACGGTTTAGTCCCTCAACTGAAAATTTTGACGATTTTGCCCCTAGGACTAAAATTTACTTCTTTCCATCAAAATTTCCTATTTTTCTCAGGATATTTTTACTTAAGGTACCATACCTTAAATCATTTTGAAAAATGACATTTTTGCCATTTAACGCTTTTTTCACTTTTAGTATTCTTGAAAAATCAAAAACTCACAAACGATTGAGTTTTTAGACAACCGTCTGCGTGCCTAACAGTTTCATCACATCTACAACTTTTGTTTTAACTTTTCAAAATCTCACTGTACAGGGGCTTTTTGACTATTTTCCAAATCTGCTGAGAATGAACTTTTTCTTTCAATTTAGTCCCTATGGCATTTTTACAAAAATCCGTTTCAAACTTGCAATTCTACCCCTGCAGAAACATTCCATGCCTTAATCAAATATTCTCATGCTCAAACATCACTTTTGCAAAGTCTAATATCAAAATTGCAAAAATAACACTTTTGCAAAATAACACTTTTGCACTATAAACCAAAGTTTCACAACTTAAACTTGCTATTCATCACATATACATGAAATTCCATCAAATATGCTCAAGAACTCCATGGGTTTTAAGAAATAAAATCAAAACAAAATTCAAAACTTTAAACTTTAAAACTTACCCAAATAACACTTTTTGGATTTCTAACCTTCAAAGTTCCTTTGAACTCCTCCTAGGCTTCCTTTCCATGCAAAAATACAATGGATTAATTTTTGCCTTTACCCATGAAAATCCCTTGAAAACTCATGAAAAAGTTTAGGATTTTACCTTAAAACTTGTGGGAAATCCTTGTACTTGCTTGTAAAACTTGTTTGGGGTTATTTTTGCAAAGTTTGGGGGCTGAGAAATTTTTTTAGAACTCTTGGTTATGGCTGCCGGAGCTTGGAGGAAAGGAAAGAAAAGAAAATTGTGATAAACTTGCCATAAATGCATCTTATCACATTTGGTGACTCATGGTAACCCATGAGTATACCACTAGGTGTCACAAGGTGATTGGGCCACTTTCTTGACATGTGGCCCAATAGAAAGGAGTGTCCACTTTATGGAATTAAAAATTTATACTGTGTAATTTTTCACCACACAGTATTTTTCTATACTGTCGAGGTCAATTCTGTACTTTCTATCCTTAGACTGTATAAAAATATTTAACTTACTTTTCGTTCACTTTTGAGGCCAATCGTGACATTTTTTGTATATGTGTTTTCATTTAGCAGTATTCTTATACTGCTCTGGCCTCCTTTCTACCCCCGGTTAGGGTTAGGACAACCTCTATGTCCTATTTACATTCTAATCATTCATTCATTTTATCACAATTTCACAATTAATTGTGACATGAAATTCATTTTATGGATATTATGCACAAATCTCTGAGTCATCAAACTCATAAAATTTGTATTTACAATATCCACCATTGCATTACATATGCCATAAAATTTGCAATCAATGCCGCTCATTCATATTTTATTGTAATTTTCACAAAATTACTATTTTTACAAAATTTTACATTTTTAAGAATAAATTCATTAATTAAACTTAATTAAATATTAGGTTTCATTGATGACATTTCCTCGGTCATTACAATCTACCCCCTTAAGAATTTTCGTCCTCGAAAATCAAAATAATTCGGGGTAGTCTTTCTCCTCTCATCCTCTTGTTCCTACGTTGCTTCTTTACTTGTTGGTTGCGCCATAAAACTTTGACAGAGGTATCTTCTTGTTCCTTAATTCCTTCTCTTCCGTGCCAGAATTTGAACTGGTTTTTTTCTCCATAAGACAGATCTCCTATATGTCAATTTCTTCCAGCTGAAGAACATGCGAAGGGTCTGGCACATACTTTTTAGCATGGACACATGGAATACATTGTGTACCAATGCTAGATTAGAGGGTAAGGCTAACTTATAAACTACATTACCTATCTGTTTCAAGATCTCAAATGGTCAATATACCTTGGACTGAGCTTTCCTTTCTTCTCAAATCTTACAATTCCTTTCATCATTATCTTCAAAAAGACCAAGTCTCCTACTTGAAACTTCAAAGGTCTCCGTTGTCGATTAGCATAACTCTTTTGCCACTAAAAGCCATTTTCATTTGTTGACGAATTAACTTTACATCTTCCGTTGTTCTATGAACAAAATCTATGGTCGACAATGCCTTTTCTTGGGTTTCGTACCAATTAAAGGTGGTCTATATCTCCTTCCATATAGAGCTTCGATAATATTGTCGTATACAAATTCGATCTGAGGAACTTTTTATCCCATCCTTCTTGAATCTAGCACACATGCTCTTAACATATCCTCTAAAGTCTGGATGGTCCTTTTGATTGACCGACCATTTATGGGTGGAAGGCTGTGCTGAACGTCAGCTTTGTTCTCATTGCTTGATGAACACTTCTCCAAAACTTGGAAGTGAATCTACCATTACGATAAAAAATGATGACTTTGAAACTCAGTGGTATCTAACTATTTGGGTTACGTATAGTTTAGCTAGTCGTTCTACATAACTGCTAGTTTAATGGGTAGATATAAGTTGATTTAGTCAATCTATCAACAATTACCCATATAGCGTCATGTCCACCCGTAGTTCTGGGTAGCCCAGTTATCAGGTCCATAGTTATCTGATCCTATTTCCACGCTGGGATATCAATCTTTTGTAATTCGCCTGTTGGTCGTTGATGCTCATCTTTCACCTTCTGGCATGTAAGGCATTTGCCAACACACTATGCGATATCGTTCTTCATTCCATTCCACCAATAGTGTTCTTTCAAATCTTGGTACATTTTAGTAGCTCCTGGATGAGCCACATATGGTGCTTCATGAGTTTCTTCTAATACTTGCTTTTTTTAATTCTTTATCATTGGGATGTATTTTGCCCTTATAAGGGATACTATCTTCTAAGATGCTAAATTTGTTTCTTTGTTCGAACTTGTTCTAGCTTTAAGTAGCACAGATCTGCTTCTTGTCACTCTTTTAAGTTCTCTAAGATCGTTAATTGAAAGGACAAATTAGCTAATCTTCTAGTGACTAGCTCTATTCTGCTTCCATCAAATCCTTTTGGAGAGGTTTTGGTATCATCTATACCGTTACTAGCAAGGACATTGTTCTACGACTAAGGGCATTGGCTACTCGATTAGCCTTTCAGGTGATACAAAATCTCACAGTCGTAGTCTTTGACCAACTTAAGCCACCTTTGCTGTCTCATGTTGAGTTTTTCTATGAAGATGCACTTCAGACTCTAATGGTCTGTATAAATTTTGTACTTAGCTCCATACAGGTAGTGACGCCACTTTTTTAAACACAAATACAACCACTGCTAACTCTAAGTCATACGTCGGATAATTCTTTCATAATCCTTTAACTGTTGGGATACGTAAGCAATCACTTTTCCATTTTGCATCAATACGGCTCCCAATGTTGTTTTCATGCATCATTATAGATCACGAACATTCCATGGTTCGGATCTGATATTGTTAGTACTAGTACTTGTAAGTCGCCCTTTTTAACCTTGGAAACTTTCTTCGCATTTCTTAGTCCATTTATACCTTGCTATTTTCATGTAAGTGTAGTGAGTGGTGCTGCAAGTCAGGAAAATCCTTCTACAAAATGTCGATAGTAGCTGCTAAACTGAGGAAACTTCTAATTTTCACACACTTTTCGGTGTAGACCACTTATCACTGCTCAACTTCGGAAGGATCAACAGATACTCCTTCTCATGTCACCACGTGTCCGTGGATTGAACCTTCTCCAGTTAAAACTCACATTTTGGAACTTGGCGTACAATTGATGCCTTCTCAATAATTATAGTGCAATCCTCAAGTGCTTTTCATTCCTCTGACGTTCTTGAGTATATGAAAATATCGTCGATGAAGACAATAACGAACTTATCGAGGTATTCTTCGATTCATGAGATCCATGAAAGCTGCTAGGGCATTGGTTAGTCTAAAAGGCATGACGCAGAACTTATAATGCCCATAACGTGTTCGGAACGCTATTCTCGGTATATCTTCTTCTTTAATTCGAAGTTGATGATATCTTGAGTGTAGATCAATCTTTGAGAATACTGACGCTCCTTTCAATTGATTAAACAAATCATTGATCCTTGGAAGTGGATACTTGTTCTAATCATGACCTTGTTTAGTTCCCGAAATCAACACATTCGTAACATTCCATCCTTCTTTTAACAAATAGAATAGGTGCTCCCCATGGGGAATAACTTGGTCGGTGAACCCCTTTCCAATAGTTCCTTTAGTTGCACCTGAAGTTCCTTGAGTTTCCCTGGAGTCATTTGATATGGCGCCTTAAAAAAATCATGGTTTTCGGGCGTCAATTGGTTTCAAACAAATTTTTCGTTCCGGTGGTAAGTCTGCAACTCGTTCGGAAACACATCAATAAATTCCTTTACTATGGGGACCTTCCTGGTCCTAACTGAGCTTCTTTATCTTTCCTTATTATATTCACCAGATAACCGGTACATCCATTTTCCAATATCTTCTTTGCCTTTAATGCTGAAGTCAACGCCTTGGGAGCCTTTGAGAACTTTCCCCTAAAATACATAAACTTCTCACTTCCGGAAGGTTGAAACGTAACCTTGCGGTTTCGATGACTAATCTTAGCCGTGTATTTTCTTAGAAAATTCGTTCCTAGGATGACATCATAATCTTGTATATCGATTATTATCAAATCAATATACAATTCCCTTTCACGTTATAACTATCGGTACATGACGTAACCAATAATCAGCACTCAATACCTCCCCAGAGGGTAGTGCAATTCTAAAGGTTTGCTCTATCCTATCTCTTTTACTTCCTATTCGTTTTGCAAACTTAAGCAATGCAAACGAATATGTTGGCTCCAAGAATCAAATAAATATATACATCAGTGTTGGCAATAGAAAACTAACCTGTCACCACCAATGAGGTTCCTCATCTTCTTCCTTCTTCTTGTAGACATAAATTCGCCCACTTGGTTCTAGAGCTTCTAGTCACCCTGACTGACACTAGGGCCTTCATTTGTACCTGAACTTGAATTGTACACAATTGGTTTCTTGAGACCTCTGTTGAGCCTGACTGTTCTGACTTTGGGAATTAGAAAAACAATTCCTGGCATAATGCCCTTCTTTCCCCACAAATATAGCACTTGTTTTGTGCCAGCCTTGCATTCCCCTGCATGTCTTTTCCCGCATTAACTGCAAAGGGGTTTGTATTTTCTACATCGTTAATCCTCTTATGGGGTTGACCTTTGGATTCTTTGAATTATTCACGTTCTATTTCCTCTTGTTGTTAGCAGTGCATTTGCGTCCTACTTGAACGTTCTAGGACGGCCCTTGACTTGGAACACTTCCTTGTCCTTTTACTTGTACAGCTTGACTTGCTTGGCTAAGCTTTCTCCTCCTTCTATGCTTTGAAAATCCTTGCTCTTTCTTCCTTATCACGGGCAATTCTAAACTCAACCTTGGTCGCCCCCGTCATTGATTGCAATCCGCTACATCCTGGGAGTTTGCCTTCCAATATTGACCACAAAAGCAATGTCAGTTTTGAACATTCTCATTAATCGTCTTATTCGTTACCGATAAGTGGGTACTTAACTCGGGACCCAAGCCGTGCTAGCTGATTAAACCTCTTTACCCAGCGTCAGCTACGGACATATTGCCTTGCTTAAATTATTAAATTCTTTCTTGTTGGGCTGCTATGGTTTTACATTAAAATAAGCCCTGCCAAATTCTTCAATGAAATCTGGCCCTATCATTTTGCCTACATTCCTTTACTCTCTACCGACTCCCACTGTCTCCTAGCATCTTTAGTGAGAGAAAACAAGCGTATAGGACTTTTTCATAGTCGCTAAGTCCCATAAATTGTCAAGAACACCTTTCTATGCCTGTAAGCCAATCGTCGGCCTCTAAGGGGCTGTAGATCCAATCAAATTCCGGGGCCTTCATTCTCCAGAATCTTTGATAAAATTTGGTTGGAGATGCTACCGAAACAGCGACGACTAACTAGTTTTGCTTGCTGTGGCAGCGTCTGTGGGGGGGGGTACTGGGTGGGTGGCGTATCATACATACTGTATGATACGGAATTCTGGTTAGCTAACTGTTTCCTTAAAACCTTGCATTTCCTGCTCTTGAGCTAGAGCTTCTGTTAACAATTTCATGATCATAGCCATTAAATCCGGATTCCTTGGTCCTCCGGGTATATCGCCATTGTTATCAATTGTTATAGACCTATCGTGTATTTTTGTTACTATGTTAGTATATACTATTAACTTAGTAGTAATCCACACTCAATAATTGCATGTATTCAAACAACAAAAAATGCAATGCAAACATACACAATTACATGAACTCAATATCTTGCTTCATACATTTCATTTTCTTTACCTTCATACATTTCATTTCATTAGCATTCATACATTTCATTTCCTTTCCTTTCGTACATTTCATTTCATTTTCTTCATGCATTTCATTTCATTTCCTTTCGTACATTTCATTTCATGAACCTTTTACATTCTGCATAACATTACATGCATAACTAACATACATACATACATACTGTTTCTTTCATACATAACTATTCATATCATCTCCGGGAGCAATTATCACTTCCGGCTACATATACCTTCTTGCCGAGAAGGACACCACTAGCCGAACATACATGCATATACAAAGACATCAAAGCCCAAAACTGTACTAATATCTCATCTATGTACATCATAATACACAAAGATTTTTCTTATGAATTTTTTTTTCGTCGGACTCGACTTTAGACATGTCACTAATTTGGAATCCTCCTTAGGATTCCTCTTCTTCCTCCATATCCGAATCAGTCGACTTATCATCACTTGCGATTATAGGCTCTAGAGGCACAGGCTCTTCATCACTGTTATCATTATTATCATCATCATCATCATCATCATCATCCATACCTACTAGAGGATCTTCTAATGGCACTGCTACATTCTGGTCTACATGTAATGCCGCCATAAGAGAATCAGGGATACTAAGGTAATTTCTTAGTTACTGCATTTGCTGCTGGACCACATTGGAAGATCTCTCCAAACCAGATCGTCAATGCACCGTAAGGGTAATTGTGGCGGAATCAATGGTACCCTGGTACGGTGAAATTTAAGAATGTAACGGTTTACCGGTTCGCCTACGTATCCTCCTTACACCAATTTTACTCGTAGGTACAATCGATGTCTCCCATCCGCCCATAACATCGGAATCACCTAGACTAGAATAACGTTTGCTAGTGGAATGGGTGCAAACTCAGCGAGAATCTGTCCTTTAAAACTTTACCAATCCCGTGGTTGCTTGTCAGGTTCAATCCTTGACCATCATACTAAGGCTTCCCTCATCAACAATCCTGAGGCCAATAAAACCAGGAGATGTGGTGGCATATGACAAGCGTTAAAAATCACTTCAACTAAGCCATTCGGTCTGCACCATAGGCTCCTATAATACCGCGGTGGCATCTCATCTTGAAAGCAATGCTGGCTCTTCTATCAGCTTCCATATCCCGATCATGATGTGGCTCTGGCATATACTATATTTATTGTCGTAATTAACATAACAGTGTCATATAAAGTAGTACTAAACATCTTATTTAAAATCAAACTATCTTACTTGAGCTATGGCAATGGAGCAGACGACGATGTGCAATAGGATGACAAGATTTCCACTCTGATACCAACTGTCACAACCCGCCTTTTCGGGCTGTGATAAAACTCTTTCTTACTTACTTTAGAGCAAAAATTTAGAATTTTTTTTAACGGGAATAAATAATTTGCTTACATTAACTTTGGTAATTCCCAAAATACTTTCATATACTTGTATTTACATAATTAATACTTTTACTTTTACAACATCTTTCTTTTAAACAATTCATTTCAAAATAACTTTAAACATACGTAGCAGAAAATATTACAGCAGCGGACTCTATACCCAATCTGCACACCATCACCCCTTTGCCAGCTCACCATTTGAACTTATTCTGACCTTCTCGTCGGAATACCTATAACATGAAATACTTAATGAGCTAACGCCCAGTAAGTCCTATAAATCCCACATGGATATTCACATGAATGCATGAATCAATTATGCTTTCTTATAAACTTTCTTATCCTCATCATTTCTTATCTTTACTAGGGCCCAAGTGTTTCGTACCATTTGCGCAATTTCATTTAGGTCTACGTAACACCATGACCGTAACATATCCTTTAAACTCCCCTTGAGTTAGGAGTCGGTACAACACTTTCTTAATTTCTGGTGATACATTTACCAGTCCATTTATTATGGTTGACATACTATGCATGAAGTGATAATCACATATTATCCATGAAACATAAATTCTCTTGCATAGCATAGTACACATAGGTACTTACTTTTTATACACACGGGTACACATTAATATACGCACAGGTATATAGCATAATGTACTCACAGGTACTTAACATAAAATGTACACACAGATACCTACTTTATACATACTCAAGTATTTATCATTGTATACACAGGTACGAAATCATAATACACATGCTCATTTTCATTATTGTACACACAGGTACATAACATATTATACACACAGGTCCAAAATCATGGTACACATGCTCATTTTCATTATTGTACACACAGGTACATAACATCTTGTACACACTGGTACACATTAATATGCTCATAATTATTCATACATAACTATACCCCTAGGTATTCATATCATGGCAAACATACAAGTTTACACTTAAATTATACGCACAGGTATACATATACAAACATTTCTTTTTAAACCTACATTTCATACTATAGGTGGGAAGGGTAACTTACTTGATGCGCATGTTGGGCAACTTAACCTTGATTTCCCTTCTCCTAGACTCCTAGGATCCTGTTGGCCAATTACAAAGCCATTAGCTAAATTCCATTATGTTTCGATACGAAACATCCGTTAGTTAATAAATTGAGTTGCATTACTATGTACAACTCTAAAAACCACTGTTTTTTTTCTTATTTCTATCTAACTTTACCATATCGTTTCTAACGAAGGGCGGGAACCTTTCTAGTCGTTTCTTATTCCATTGGAAACATTTCAAAACGGTTCGGGTTATTTGGACAAAAATGACGATTTTGCCTTCCGTGGGTCCACTAACCTACCCGAGCTCGATTTCGTTATTTTTATGAAAATAACCACATACTATTTCAAAATAACATCCTAGTGGGTCAAATCTCTTTATTTCTCAATTATGCCCCATTTTCATAAAACTTTACGGTTTAGGTCCCTCAACTAAAAATTTTGACGATTTTGCCCCTACGACTAAAATTTACTTTTTTGCATCAAAATTTCCTATTTTTCTCAAGGATAATTTTTACTTAAGGTACCATACCTTAAATCATTCTGAAAAATGACATTTTTGCCATTTAACGTTTTTTTACTTTTAATATATTCTTGAAAAAAATAAAAAACTCACAAACGATTGAGTTTTTGGGCAAACTGTCCGCGTGACCTAACAGTTTCGTCGAAATCTACAACTTTGATTTTTAACTTTTCCCAAAATCTCACTGTACAGGGGCTTTTTGACTTTTTTCAAATCTGCCGAGAAGGAACTTTTTCTTTCAATTAGTCCCTATGGCATTTTTACAAAAATCCGTTTCAAACTTGCAATTCTACCCCTGCAGAAAACATTCCATGCCTTAATCAAAATATTCTCATGCTCAAACAACACTTTTGCAAAGTCTAACATCAAAATTGCAAAAATAATACTTTTGCAAGAATTACCATTTTGCACTATAAACCAAAGTTTCACAACTTAAACTTGCCATTCATCACATATACATGAAATTCCATCAAATATGTGCTCAAGAACTCACATGGGTTTTAAGAAATAAAAATCAAAACAAATTCAAAACTTTAAACTTTAAAACTTACCCAAATAACACTTTTTAGATTTCTAACCTTCAAAGTTCCTTTGAACTCCCTCTTAGGCTTCCTTTCCATGCAAAAATACAATGGATTATTTTTTGCCCTTTAACCATGAAAATCCCTTGAAACTCATGAAAAAGTTTAGGATTTTACCTTAAAACTTGTGGAAAATCCTTGTACTTGCTGTAAAACTTGTTTGGGGGTATTTTTGCAAAGTTTGGGGGCTGAGAAATTTTTTAGAACTCTTGGTTATGGCTGCCGGAGCTTGGAAGGAAAGGAAAGAAAAGAAAAATTGTGATAAACTTGCCATAAATGCATTCTTATCACATTTGGTGACTCATGGTAACCATGAGTATACCACTAGGTGTCACAAGGTGATTGGGCCACTTTCTTGACATGTGGCCCAATAGAAAACCAAGGAGTGTCCACTTTATGGAATTAAAAATTTATACTGTGTAATTTTTTACCACACAGTATTTTTCCTATACTGTCGTGGTCAATTCAGTGTACTTTCAATCCTTAGACTGTATAAAAATATTTAACTTACTTTTCGTTCACTTTTAGAGGCCAATCGTGATATTTTTTGTATATGTGTTTTCATTTAACAATAGTCTTATACTGCTCTAGCCTCCTTTCTACCCCCCGGTTAGGGTTAGGACAACCTCTATGTCCTATTTGCATTGTAATCATCCATTCGTTTATATCACAATTTCACAATTAATTGTGACATGAAATTCATTTTATGGATATTATGCACAAATCTCTGAGTCATCAAACTCATAAAATTTGTATTTTACAATATCCACTATTGCATCACATATGCCATAAAATTTACAATCAACGCCGCTCATTCATATTTTATTGTAATTTTCACAAAAATTACTATTTTTACAAAATTTTACATTTTTTATGAATAAATTCATTAATTAAACCTAATTAAATATTAGGTTTCATTGATGACGTTTCCTCGGTCATTGCATATGTCTTTTGTGGTTCCAGCCTTGGAAAAGATAAAGCCTATGTAGAAGTTGCAAAACACTTAGAGCAAGTCCTAGCACTTAGGAAGATTAACATAATCTATGGGAGTGGTAGTATGAAACTGATGAAAAATATAATGCTAGCAGCTAGGTTTAGTGACGCCACAGCTGTAGGGATTTGGTCTCATATTCTAGCTAAAGGAAACCTTTATAAGGAAACCATAGGCAAGGAAAAAGGAGTCAAGAGCATTCCTAGAAATCTTATAGCCATAATCAATAATTATGATGCTTTTATAGCACTACTTGGTGGTCTAGGTATCCTTGAGGAAATATTCGTAGTTGCTTGTAAGTAATTATTGGGCTTTCAATCCAAACCCTTGGGACTACTGAATATAAATGTTTTTTTACACTGTGGAAGAAAATATCATTACGGAATCGGAGAGACAAATCTTTGTTGCTACTTCAACAGCTGAGGAATTGATAGATAAGATGCAAATGATACATCTAGAATCCGACACTACAACATCCAAGCTTGAATGGGAAAGGGAAAGCCGGGAGCAGCCAATTGATTTAAATATCCATTTGTAAGCTTTTGGTTTTATCCATGGCATGTAGGCATATCTGTCCATATTTTGTGTGTCACGAATAACCGTTTACTTTGCATTTTGTATTTCTTGTGGTATGCCGTTGTTAAAACTTTTAAATTCATTGAGCCTAATGCTAGGATGGCTAGATATGGAGTACTTGATGCTCTCGAAACACATCCTACTTAAGGTCTAATTTTTTGTTTATCGATGTTTTTGTATTCTCTAAGCATGCATGATATGGATAGCTGGATATATGAAGTGCCTTATACTCTCAAAATGTATCCGTATTATGTTTGTAATGTGTAGCATTCTGTTAATGTTATGTGGAGTACCAAAGTCAGTTGTGGGGATATTTTGTAAGAAATATGAGTAATTATTTGGGTTGAACATTTGTGTCATGAAGATAGCTGTTTAATGAAGAATCTGTCGGGTCTGTCTGCAACTACAAGATTCTGTCTAATATCTCTACGAATAAGTTTAATGTATGGTTTAGAATAGAAGTATTTGTGTTATATGTTTCATGATTATGTTTTAGTTTATTAGTTGAAATATGAAATCAACTATCATTGACTTTTCTTTACTCAGAAAGGAAAAGGAACCTAAAGATTAAGTATACAAAATTTCTCTAGCAATCTCCTTAAATATAATTGTAAATCATAGTCTACGGACAATGAAAGATTAGAATCATGGTATGGTCAATATGTATACCTGATCAGATTCCCAGACCATTATATGGTGTTGTAAGTTGGAACATGTTAGAAATACTCTTGTTGAGGGAATTAGTATTTGGAGTGAGATTGATTATTCAAGTAAATAAATGGAGATACAATAACTTAAATTTGGAGAACAAACAACATTGATGGTTTAGACTCGGAATTGGAATCATAATGGAATTGAGATTTTTACTAATATTGCTAGATTTGAAATTTCGAGGACGAAATTTCTTTAAGGGGGTAGAGCTGTGACACCCATTTTTTTTTAACGGGTAATATGGTAATTAAATTAATTATTAGTGTATCAACTAAAATTTGTTTAATCTAAAATCTATTTCATCCTATTTATTTCTACCTATTTCAAAATTTTCTAAATTTTTTTTCGATATCTATTTCGTATATTTACCAAAACGCTCTTGGAACATCAAACTAATTACGAAAATAGCATTTGGCATTATATGAACTTAAGTCTCTGAAGGAGACATAATACACTTAATGCTTCACCTACTTGTCTCATACTTCCCATTATGTTCTTTCTTCAACCGGGCCCTCTAACAAAGAAAACCATGTGTTCCTTTTCTTCTCTCCGTGCAACACTTATCTCTCCCTTCCTCCTTGAAACATCTCTCTCTCATTCTCTTCTTCTTCTTTCTTTTGCTCTCTAAGTCTGAGAAACCTAGCTCTATGTCATTCAAAAGTCTCCATGCTAAAGCTGAACTTGAGCTTTAATCCCCTAAATTGATGACTTAAAGTTTTCAATAAGATTTTAAGGTAAGATTTTTAGAATATTAATCTAGTTTTATCTACCATCTTTACTTTGAATTTGCTTATTTATTTTACTGCACAATTTACATTTTATGGTTTTGAATGAGAAAGTTTGATATAAACATGTTTTCACCCTCATTTGCAAGAAATGCTTGAGATATGGTTTAATGATGATATTGGTATAAAAAAATCCACGAGAATATGTTTATTATGTATATAATGCATACTATATATTTTGATATGGTTTTGAGATTTTGTACAAGGATAATATGATTTGGAGTAAAGGAAAACTTGGTATTCTATAAACTTTGTAATACCTTTATGGGCAGTGGCTCTTTCTTGAAATTTTGGGATTACATGAAAATGAATTTTTTAAATTGGTTTGCACATTTAAAAAGTAGGCATCTTAAGCTTTCCAACAAGCTATCATGAGCCTAAATCGCAGTTGTATTTTATTTTCTATGAAATTTTTAATTTTTAAATTGGAAACTAATAAACCTGCCAGTGGCAGTATATCACCCGTTTACTTTAAGTAAACCACCTGTTAAGCCGTGCGCTGATTGTAGATAGTGAACTTACCATTTTTGTAAAAGTATACTGCTAGTTTGCTATGGTATACCAACTGCTAACCTGAACCAAGAGCCCAACTTTGCTCACCTCCTAATTCCTTAATGTCTTGCAACCTTTTCAACACTATCCTAAGTAATTTATGAATCTTATTAGGGACTAAAACATAAAAATTACTTGTATACATTTTATATTGTGTTAGGACAAAAATTGTTTACTTTGGTATTCAAAAAGAAATTTGCATAAAAACTTTAATGGCACACTAGTGAGATGGATTTATACATGATTTATTTATAAATGTGGTTGTATGTTGTGCTTTAGTTTTAATTATCCTTATGCACGCCTTAAGATTAAGGGAGTGTGGAGCTAACGTTAATTGATTCTGAGATTAAAAGATTGTTGATAAGCTTAAAAGGTAGAGATTCTATTACTCATCTTTTGTGAGATTTTGATAAATTAAAATTTGTTGTTTTATGTTGTAAGATATGTATATGATATTTTGAATGTATATGATTATATCTATAGCATGATGATGTGGAATTTGTCATGTATTGTACAACAAGGAATATAATGATTTGACACATGTTGTTGTAAATTGAGAAGTATGGCTAGGAAAACTAACTCTATAAATAACAGATAAATATAGAGGGTGAGACGTAAAGAGGGAGGCGGTTACGTCCTTGGGCACGAATGCCCTAAAAAGTAAAATATGGGGGAGGTGATGACGCTCTTTAGGTCGAAAGTCCTAGAATGTACTATACAGAAATCGACTTGGTGAGGACTTGGAACTTGATGTCCCCTCACCGAAACACCCTTGGAATGTTTGGAGGGTGATCAAGCGTGCCCATTTGGGTTTTGTTGAGTTGAGTGATATGATATTCTATTACACGGTGGATACAAATGAGCATAATTGAATCTTGAATTAATATTTATATATATATGTATGGAACTTAGTAAGACTGATCATAAGATATCCAGCAGAATTGAACATGATAAAATTGATGAATAATGATAAGAACTAACTAACCATGTAGGTTTTAATGTGGTAAGGATAAAAACCTAAAGGTGAGTAATGGTTTTCCCTACTAAGCATGTTGTCGCTCATTCCCTTATATTTTTATCTTTTCAGGACTCACTAAGTACGAGGTGGCTACAAGGAAAATAGTTAAGGAAGCTATGTAGCTATATTACATTAGGATTGCTTCAATTGTTATGAATGTTCTTCATGATAATGTAAGCATCGATTGTTACTTTTTGTGACTGTATTAAGATATGTTGAGGGTTGAAATGATGACGACGATAGTTTTATATTATTAAATTTAAAGTGCTACATTAAACTGTAGTTTAATTGTCGTTTATATTTTTATTTTTGATTTGAGAGTTTTCATTTGAGTCCCAGGCAACCTTATTTTTGAAGTTTTACTTTTATTTTTGATTTTTATTTTAATTCATTAAAAATTGTTAACCCCTATATAGGGATGTTACAAAATCCCTATGGCCATGGCTATGCCCAGATCTCAAAACAAAGCCAAAACAATGCTTAAATCCCTATGGTCATGGAAATCTCCAACCTTCCACCCACAAATTATTAGTCAAAGCTAAAACAATGCTTCAAATAGCCCTCGTCAAACTCTTTTATTAACTTGAGGCGATGCTTAGAACATGACCAGCGTTGTCTGGAATCGACGAAGACATGTCGTTGATGATCTACCAAGAGTGGGGGTGCTCTTAAAATTAAAAAGGTTTTGTATGGGTGGTGGCAATTACAAGGCGACGGCCTCAGTTCAAATGTGTGGCGGTGAAATATAAAATGACCGGATTGGTTTGCAAGATGGGGCTATGTGTGGTGGCTTTTTAGGCTCAACACTTCAGTGCAGCAGGGCCTTGGTTGGAGATGCGCGGCAACGCTTCTATAGGTGGTGACTTACTGGGCATGAAAATTGATTAGAGTTTTATTTTAAGTCTGCAAGTAAAGAAGAAGAAAACCTGCTTTTATTTTGGCTTTCGTTTTCTTTTCTTTTTTAATAAAGTTTTTTTATTTATTTCTAGTTATTATTTTTATATGTAGTTATTTTATATACTTAATTATATTTTAATGACTTTGATTAATTCTTATTGTATGCCAGATTAGCAAATTCATTAGATTTACAAACGAAAGTGGATAGAGGGGGTGTTTCATATAATTTTCTATAGATCAAGGGGTGGGTTGAATGGTTTTGAAAAATTAGGGAGCAATTTGAATTAAAGTACATAGTTCAGGAGACATTTATGAAAATAATCTTAATAAGAAAAAGAGAGAGTTGAGAGAATATTAGGATTTGTCTATTAAATTATTAGTTAAGGAAAAAAAACATTTAAACAACTAACTCTAATTATTTTAAAAAATAATATAAATTACAGTGTAGCACATGACTTTTTCAAGTTTGATATGAATAAACATGTTTTTTAATTATTTCATATATGTAAATATTATATAGATAGATAGATTTTTCTTATTTTATGAATTAAAAAAAAAAAGACAAGTCAAAGGGTCCTTTTTTTCTTTTTGAAAAATTGCTGGTTTAGCACTCTTGTTACAATTATATATATATATATATTTGAATTAACAATCTAGTGGCAAAAATAGAGCAACTATTGAAATTTGTAGTTACAAATATACTAGACATAATTTTACGTTTAACTTCATCATAAGATTAAGAATTTGAATCTCCTTTTCTCTTAAATTAAACAAGAAAAGAAAGGTAAGTTGACTTCTTCTAAAAACCAAGGTGGCAAGTGCAATATTTTAGCAAAAAAACTTAAGGATGCCTTTTGTATTTTCTTTAAGGGGCCACATATTCAAGAGCAATATAAAATAGTAGAAAGTAGAAAAATGTGCCAAAAGCATGACTTGAACAAAGAAAAAAAAATAGTACTCATCTAGTCCAAGGCTTTGAGTGTGCGGGGGTCTCTCGGCCATGACCTTGTGCATGCGGGGGGGCTCGTCCAAGCTTTGCAAGCGCGGGGTGCCCTCGGCCACACCCCATCTGGGCTCTAAAGTCCTCGACCAAGGCCTTAAGCATGCAGGGGGCCTCAGCCATGGCCCATCCAGGCGCAGGGGGCCTCGGTCAAGGCCTTACAGGCACAGGGGGGCTCGTTCAAGGCTTTGTGTGTGTGGAGGCCCTCGGCCACGACCTTGTGCATGCGGGGGCCCTCAACCACGACCTTGTGCACACCGGGGGCCTCATCCGTGGTCGGGGGGCCTCGGCCAAGGCCTTGCGCATGCAGAGGGCCTCAGCCACACCCATCCTTGCACATGGGACCTAGGCCACGCCCCATCCGCACGCTAGGGGCGTTGTGAAGGGTGGGCAAAGCCCCCTATGGCCTTCATATGCATGAGTGGGTGGCCTCGTCAAGGGTGTTAGGCCTATGAGGGGGCTTGGGCCACGCCATAATAAGCGTTTGTGGGCTCTGGTGGCAAAGCCCCTTGGGGCCTCGTGGCGTGGGTCGTAAGGGCATAACCAAGTCTTCTTTCTCCAAGAGCACCATTTAAACTATCAAATGATCGTTATAGTCAGTCTCATTTTCTTATGTTGATCTCTATATGGTGTTTAGAAACATAATTTAAATTATAAATTTATTATTAAAACTAATTTTATTATAATGATTTTTTTTATAAGTTGAATTTAAAATCATTTAAACTCTTAATTTGAATTACATTCTTGTCTATAAATTTATTTATTTTTACATAAGCACTTCATAGACAACAAAGTACTTATTTATTTATTTTTTTATTTTCTTACTGAGAGAAAACATACTTGAGCAGTGTTATATTTCATCTTGATTAATGAGCTGTGATCTACTTCAGTCAGTCACGAACTCGCAACCATATCAATTATCAAAGCCGTTTCAATGATGGGGAATTCCCAACAACTCATCCATTTGGTTGTTTTTATCAATTATAAAACTCGACGCTTTGTTTAAGCAATAAGTTGAAACTTTAAGTTTTAACTTAGTATAATGTAAAACTCTCATATGCTACAATTATTTATTATAGTGCTCTCATATAGAACAATATTTAAGTTTTAATTTCAAATTCTAACTTATTTTCTAAAAAGATTGTTCTTCTTCTTCTCATTGAACTTTTAATTTTCGAGTACTTTCATAATGTTTACCAATTATTATACTCATCATGCTATATATTTGCCCACCATGCAGAAACTACAGCTGATTGCTCTTCTTCTAATCATTGAGGCCTTTTAAATATTTTTCTTCCATTGAGACTTAAAAGTACATTAGCATCAGCTAATCTATAGGATATAGACGCGTCACCATAAAATAACGTTATTAAATTTAGTATATGATTTGTAAAATAATAATAAAAAAATAAAACCAATCGTGAGCAACCTAACAAATCTTTAAAAAAATTTGAGAAAATCCTAACTAATCAGTTAGTATGGATTTTTTTTGGTTTGTTGATTTGAATTGGTGTGGTTTTGAACTTTTTGTTTTGAATTGAAAATTTTGAACCTATGTAGCTTAAAATGATCTAAAATTGACGTTTAGAAACATTGTTTGAAGAGAAAATATATAAAATATCATATTAAGGAACCGATATTTGGACAATGCAATTGATGTGAGAAAATCAGAATTTGAGTCATGGCCTTACTGTAACAAATTAGTTCAAACCTATGTGAATTTAAAAAGGACAAATTCTAAAAACCAGTTTTGAATAGGTTTAAACATTACATCAGGTTCAAAACCAGGCCAAATACACATCCAAACACCAGTTTAAACCAGGTTTACAATTTCAAACCTACCTGAATTTACAAACCAAATGCACTCTTAAACAGGTACAACGCCAGGCACTAGGAAGCCTCTAAACTTGGCAAGCCTAGTCCAAGCACAGAAAGAATGATAACGAGGAAAAAAACAAGAGTTCCTTATAATTAGCTCGAGAATATCATGCCATAGCATATCTAAGAGTAGTGTGCATAAATTGATTGGCACCAATAACTTTATGCATGCTTTTTGAACGGCATACTAATATTATTGTCGAGAGAAAGAAACGCCGATGATAGATATTTTTCAACTGCCAAATTTCAATCACACTTTTTTCTCCCTTTAATTTTTGATATCAAGTTCCTTTTTGTCATATTTAGTAATGTTATGATCTAAAATTTAAAATAAAGACCGTTACACTGCATAAAAACAAAACTAGGGATAAGACACACTGCCGATATCTAAGAACGGTGAGCACCCAGCACTTTGGTGTTATAAAGGTTTCTTGATCTTGATCTTGGTTGATCGAAAGTTTCCATTGTTTGAAAATGACATAAGTCTTTCCTATTTGAAAAATTACAAAGATTCTTGCCTATGTCCGGGCTTGAGTCTACTAGTTTCTTAAACTTATTTGCTTCAATATTTGTGTTTGTAACTCTATACGTTTTAGGGATAGCTCTATGTTTAATATGAACATTCTCTTTTTAAATACCATCAATTATTCTCTGTCACCTTATTTCTCTACTATTTCTAACTTAAATATTATATACGAGTTAGTGATAAGTGAATTCTGTTGGGCAATTAAAGAAAACAAAAATCAGTAGGTACAATGCCGGATGCCCTACCACGGTGCCAAAACACAAACATTGTACAACAACAGTTTGAAAAGCTTGAAGAAATACTAAAAAAATTTGCATTATTATAACTATCTATATATTCCTATAATCTATCCCACACAAAACATCACTGGTCAAACACACAGGACCAGAAAAATAAATCAACGTATCATAATTTATTTCTTTAATCAAAAACCAATCTCTACTATACATCATCATAATTTATACCCAAAAAAAACCTCAGCTTCTCAGACCAACCAAAGTCCTAAAACCGCCCCGAAAACCCTGCAAAACTGGCTCGCATGGTTAAACGACAGGGAAACAGAACCAGACGAATCGGAGCGATCGTCCTCGTCGTCGGTCTTGGGAGCCGCTTTGGGATGATCGAAGTTGGACGGGACGATCGTCTCCGGCGCGGTTTGCTCGTCGTCGTCGCCGGACTGGGAGGCGACGGGGCCGGGGGAGTCGTCGTCGGAGGGGTCCTGCAGAGACTTGGGGAGGCCCTGGCCGTGGGAGACGGTGATGGCGAAGCGCTGGCCGCTGAAGCACTGGTCGCCGTCGTAGTCGCCGGAGAAGAAGAAGGTCTTGCCTTCCTTGAGGAGAGGGACGGCGACGGTGATGGGGCGAGTGACAGTGTTGGAAGGGTCGTCGGTGGACCACTGGATTGTGTCGTTTTCGGAGGCGTCGTCGTAGTCGCAGAGTTTGTATGTCGTCGCGTTGTAGGTCTGGACCACGGAGTGGTTGGTGTTTGTGTTGAAAACTGCATTTGGTCGCATGTAACAAGATAATTAAGAACGTACGATTTAAAGGTATTTAAAAAAAGAAAATAAAAAAAGATTAATAGACCATTTGACACTGAAATTTTAAATTTAATAAATATAATATATAAAATTTTATATTATTTAAATTTTTTATTTTTTATTATAACTATTAAAGACTTTACATTTTAAATTGATGAGTTTAAATTAATTGTCAAACAAAGATTAACATTTTAAAGGAATTATTAATAATCATAAATAAGTAATTATGATTAACTAAGCATATTTGCTTTCTAATAATTAATTAAGAAACGATTTCAGCAAAAAAGAAAAAAAAGGTTCAAAGATGATGTCATGCTCAGTAGCAGCAATAACGAGCACGTCACACTAAGGGCCCGTTTGGTTCGAGTATTTAAGTAGAGTATTCTTTACAATGCTTAGTACGGTGCCGATGGTTCCTCCAACATTTTTGTTTATATTAGCGGGGAAATGCAACGTACATGGACAGTGTCTACGAATAAAACAACATGCATGAACATTTTGATAGATGGAGAAGTTAGTTGGTTAAAATTTCATTAATTTAGCCGTTGAGACCATCAATGAATAAATGTCAGTGTATTCACTGGTTTTTGGTTGAATGTTATGCATAATATAATATTGCTAAAAGCTGTTGGAGTGTTAGAGAGTATTTGGCAGTGATAGAAACCATTCAGTTTTCACTACAAACTCAGTTATGAACAGTGTAAAACTCTCATATGTTACAGTAATAATAAAAAAAGATACTATAATATAAAACTCTCATATGCTATAATAAAAGTGATTCCCATCACTCCTTCAAACACCCTATTAGACTCTATACGAACCCGTTGACAACTGGCCGTGCATGTATGCTCATCAGGCAGAAAAACATCCTGCTTTTTCATTTGCTGAAAATCAAGGCCAATTATTGAGTTTCTGCTGGCTTTGGTAAAAACAATCAAATCTTTTGAGTTTCGTCAGTGAAGATCAAAGAATATTAAACTCACACCTTATGGACAACAATAACTAGATATGTTTCTATTTTGGTACATCTCTCAAGACTGAACTGGAATAATTTAAGGACCTACAAACCGACTTCTTCATATTTTTTTTTGGGCAAAGGCCAGAGGAGGGTTTTCTGATTCTCAACCGACTTTTTGATGATTAAAATAAAATGGTACAAAGAAGTCACAGAATGTAGTCACCATGTACTAATAAAGTGGAGAAAATTTAAAAGCATATATATATATATATATATATAAAGATAAAGTTGCATATGTTGTGTGACTTGTACACAAAATCGTCCAGAGCATTCGGTAGCATGTGAAGCACAGCTGGGCTTTAAGAAAAATTCCATCCCCCAGTTGGTAACCATGACAGATGTCATTTTCTTAGTGCCTCTAACTTAGATCTTTCACTTTATCTAACTAGCATAATCAATGGATTTGTGGGAGAGAACAACATGGCATGTTACTTTGAACCACTAAAGCGACATAAAAAAAATAATAATAAAAAAAAGAGGGGCCGCTTCCACGTATTTCCAGAAAAAAAAAAGAAAAATTGAAAAATACGAAAGAAAATATCTCAAGGATTTTGCAAAGGAATTGGGCTTAAGATTCTTGTGGATTTTGGTTAAAAGTATTGCAAATTCTAGCTTGTCAAAACAGATGAAGTAAATGATATATAGAAACTAAACATTATAAATTCATAAGGAGAAAGATCCTGCAAATTAAAAGTACTACTTGTCCCCAAAAAAAAATCTCTGGATATAAGCTTGAAATAACTCATCTTTCCTTCCATGGAAATTCAACCAAATTCAATAATCATTGACAAAAACAGAATCTAAACCATTTTGAAAATCCGCCTATTATGTATATCAATTAGAGACAGAGATCAAACAAACACTTTATATCAAAGAAGAGAACTTAGAAACCAATTGAATTAAGTATAATTGAGTGAGATCAGCTTACTGAGGAAATCTCCCAAACTGAAATTCTTCTTCCCGTCAGCCCATTTCTGGTAATTGACATCAGGCTTTTCTGTGTTGTCGTACCAACCAAATGAGTCCCCAACAGTGTAGTTCTTGTAAGCTTCTGCAGATCTTGAAAGGAAAACGACTACAAAAATGAAAGAGATCATGGCCCAAAATATTGGAACGCCAAAAATGCTTCTACTTCTGTCTCTAATTCTCGGCTCCATTTTTCTTCAATTCTGTGAAACCTTTGGAGTATGGCTATTTGATATATATGTGGTTCAGAGCTCAAGTACCAAATGGAGAAGATTGAACAGTAATGTTGTTCGATAGTTACTGTTTGTTTGATATGATTGTTCACCTTTTTATAACTTTTTATAACGTTTTTACTTTTTGTGGAATTACCAAAATGGTCTTTTAGTTTGTCGGTACAATATATATATATTTTTTGGCCAGGTTTTATTAGATTTAATGGGGCGTGTTAGAAGAGGATATAAAATAGCATAGAGGGTGATTTTTTCTATCAAGCAAAAAACACAAAAAAAAAAAAAAAAAAAACTGATTCAAAGACAAAGCAAGCTGGAGACCGGAGCGGAAGCAGACAAAAGTAGCCTTGTAGTATAGCATTCAATTTAATATTACATTTTTCTTGATTAGTCTTATCACGTATAATCAAGGGAATATCAGAATCATATTTGTAATCTAGATTTAATTTTGGCTATCTTGTTTTGCAAAGCTTTTGAAAAGAATAATTCTCTACTCTTTTTCTTTTCCCTTCAAGAAGAAGAAGAAGAAGGAATCTCGGGTTTGAGATTGCTTGCTTCTCCGGCCATCTCATTTGTTTGGGCTCCGAGTTCTTTTTATGTACTAGTCTTGTCTATTCAGTCTAGCAAAAGCATGATAACATTAATGATAAGCAGCAAGACGTATAACAGACAATTGATTGATTAAATGTATTTTTTTAAACTGAAATGAAGTTGATAATTAGTCACAAGCTTAGTATTGTTATGCTCTGTCGAAAAATAGCCGAACTCTTCTTATTTTAGAAAAATGTACTGACTATTAAGACGAGAAAAAAGCTACGATAAGACCCTCAAAAATATCCATGAGAAACAATCAAAGGGTTGGTCTTTTTTTTCTTGGGATTAGACGTGGCCCCTATACAAAAAGTTGGAAAGGTTATAGCGAAGCAAAGAATTAAGGCTTTGTTTAAAAAATAAGTTAAAATTTTAAGTTCTAACCTATTATAATGTAAACTTTTTGTATATTATAATAGTTTATTACGGTGTAAAACTTTTACTACTATAATATAAAAGTTTTAATTTTAAGTTTTAACTTACTTTTTAAATAAGTGTAAAATTCAAGGCCTCCTATTTTTTTCTTCTTTCCTCGACGCAGCTTCTCGTCTTCCAATTCCACGACATATTATGAAATTGAACAACCTCACAAATTTGAATAATCTCTTAATTTCTATCATTATCATGAGAAAATTGTGACCCACCAATTCCATCCTTCTCTTATCTTTTCTTTCCTTGAGATTAGATTTCATTGCACGAGCCAACAATTTAAGAGTGTTGTACTAGAAGGGATTATTGAATACTTGTTTTCAAGTTGATTTAATTCATAGATAATGAAGCAATATAAATGAAACAAGATTATTAGCCCTAAATCATGGAGGGAGGGTGTGCTGCCATTGAGTCAAATAACAAAACAGTGCCAGGGGAGGAATGTCGAGACGCATGACAAGCTGATCTCTTTCCCCAACCTAGCTTTATGTATAGCTTTTTTTTTTTTTTTTTTAATGAAAAAATAACCGAAGAAACGACATTCAAATTTTAAAAACTTCAGAGGCTGAAGATGCAAAAAAGCGTGGTTGTTCCCGTGATAGATCTAGGAGAAGATGCTGATGTGACAAAAAAAATGATGAATTCATTTTCTACAATGGCGAAGAAGAGCTTCTTTTCCACAGTGGCGTGAATCCCACACTCCCAATGACGGCGGGTACCCACCGCCCCCACAATGCGATTCCCCACGCTGTCCTTCCCCCCACTATGGCGAGATCTTCTCTCTCCCTTCGAGCAATCTCCCTAATCGTGGCCTCCATTCCATTGTGGCACGATTCCTTTTGCCATCTATTGGCACAAGCTCCGCTGCCCCTGTCGATTTTCATCCGCTTGGTCCTTCTTTTTTTTTTTGTTCTGTAACATCTTTACGTAGGGTTAGTAATTTTTAGTAAATATAAATAAATTATACAGTATTATTTTAAAATTTTAAAACATTATCCATGGGTCTTTGAAATAAAACAAAAAACAAGAACATACTTTAAATAACATTATACAGTTTTAATATAGTACCAAATATTAAAAATACAATCATCATCATCATAATACAGTTCTCAATAACCAAACAAATTAACACAGTCATTGCTACAGATTATAAATCACACACTTTTAAATGAAGTACAAATAAGATAAGATACTCTGACATAGCACAAGCAATCTTGTCGGCTACTCCTCGTTAGACAGGTTACATTGAACTCCACCCGAGTGATGAAAATAATAGGGATGATCATCGACATGCCCAGTAAGGAATACCATTACTCATCTTTAGGTTTTATTAATTACCATGTTAATATTTGCATGGTTAGTTAGTCCTCAACATTATTCATCTTATGAGATTTATTATGATCATATCTCATCAATGTTAGAAATATAGTAGATAAACAACAAACATGTGCAATATAAAGGAAATAACGGAAGGAATATTACTATAAAATTAGAAACAAAATATAACAACCAAGGTTCAACCTTCAAACGGAGATCGAATCTCAATTGGAACAAAAATGGTAGTCTAGGTACGTGTAGCTCATACTTTCCTTAAAACAGATTCATCCTCTCCGGTTGTGAATAAGGATTTGACAGACATCTGTTTCCTAAGATACAATGGCAAACAACAATGAACTTTGCACGATCGAACACAGCCTCCAAAAAACTTGAAATAGTGTTTTCCTCTATCACCAAAAACCGTTTACGAGAGTACTACACAGAACTCGAAAAAAAAAAGAGAGCAATAAAACTTGAAAACAAGAGAAAAGTTTTGTGTCTTTTGTGCAATTCTTGTGTATGAAATGGAAGAAAATTGACCTTTTATATAGGCTGGTCAAAGGGGCATTACAATGTGGAATAAATTCAGGTTTTATAAGGTTTAATTTGGTCACATTAACCTACCATTAACCTCTACTAACTGTAACTTTATGAGTAGGTTTAATGCTGAACCATTAAGCCTCTCAACAGCTAAATTTGGATTTATTATTAGAAGTAATAAAAAATTTTACAAAACGTAGCCTGTACAAGGCAAGCTCAATGAACCCGGCATTCGTGTCGCCCTCATCGTGTGTGCACACATTGGGTTCCCTAACCCACCGAGGTCGTGATTTGCACCCCTCTACATGTGAGAGAGCCTCTAAGGTACAACATCTTACCCAAGCACAAAAGTGCTACCACTTAAAAATCATATCAAGCTTAAATGCTTAACCAATATGAGACTCTAACAAAATCTAAATGTCAATGGGCGCATTTTGAGCATCAATTTTTCATTCATCTGATTACTATTTTAAGCATATAAATATATGATTTTGATTTCCTCATGACGAAGAATGCAAATCTGTGAAGAACCGTCACTTTTACAAAGTGGGTCCCACTAAAAATTATGTCTGAAAATGGCTCCTTAAAATGGTTATTATTTATTTTTTTCCAACAATCCCCCAGATGAATGAACTTGATCGATGACAAGGGAAAACAAAGACACTATACGGTAATAGAGTTCGACGGTTAATACTTGCATAGGATACATTGGCGTTAACCATTGAACCTTCTCTTGTAAAAGTATGTTTACTTTACTGGCTAATCAGTAGACGTGATGTTCTTCAACTATTTTGCCGTTTGTGTAAACGATAAAACACCTCACATAAATATTTTTCTTACACAGTTTCAGTTCTCATGGTTATGTTTATTTTGACCATGAACATCTCCCTAGTTTTACAGGAGTTTCTAAAGAATTGAGCCCTAGTAATTCTCCTTTGAAGCGGCCGCACTTCTCTCTCATATAGGTGATTTCTTACTTTAAGAGTAATCTGCATTACTCCGCTCGAATTCCTAATGTATTCGATGCATAAGAATCATTAAAAGCAAATTGCTTAACTTTTCCATATAGGTATCATTGTTTTTTTCAGAGGAATAGGTTGGGACAACCCCCACAGTGATCCTACTAAGGCAACCCCCAAAGTGATCCTACTAAGTCTATTCAGTTTAGTTATCCCATTGAACCTAGATCTTGGAATCTCCAGTGAAGAAGTTTGGGTTTCTATTGTTTCGACCTATTCTTTCATGGGCTTAAGTCACATTCCTCTTGATGTTTTCTCAACTTGATCTCTACTCAGTCCTTTGGTTAACAATCTGCAATATTCTCTTTAGACCTTACATAATGTATTGTCATGACTCCAATTGAGATCAGTTGTCTAGCAATATTATGTCGATGACATATATGTCTTGACTTACTATTGTATATCACATTCTATACCCTGCCAATAGCAAATTGATTATCACAATATGTGCATGTTGTAGGTACAGGTTTAGGCTATTCAAGAATATCCTCCAAGAAATATTTTAGCTATTCAGCCTCTTCAATGCTCTTATCTTGTAATGCTCAAGGAAAATTCATTATTAAATCCAGTACTTATTTGGGTTTAATTAATGAATTATTCTTACACATCGTATTTTTGTAAATTACGATAACACATATATGAGCAATATTAATAAGAAATTTGACCGTGAACTTTATGCAATATTGGATATTATTAAATACAAATTTTTGTGACTTTAAATGCTCAAAAATTTGTGAATAATATCCTTAAAACGAATTTTATATCACAATTAATCATAGTATTTTGATATAAATTTATAAATGATTAAAGTATTAAATAAGGTAGAAAAGCAAGTTATAACCCAAAACAATGTAAAAAAAGGACGTGATGTAGTGTAAGTATAATTAAAAATACAGATATATAAAATGTTGTGTTTGCTGTGTTTGGGATTTGAAATTGAACAAGTTAGAATATTTTAGACCACTTAAGTATTTATTTCTTCGGTTTTACCTTAACAGTATAAGAAAAATACTATACGGTATAAAATTACACTGTGCAAAGGAAAAGGGACCCTCTAAGGGGACACCTGAATGGTTGAGATTAGGCCACCACACAATCTTGATGTGGCCCAATCCCTTAATGGCAAACTAACCCTAAGTCATGATTAAAAGCATAAGTCACCCAATTTGCCAAAAAAAATCTAAATTAGAATCTTTGATTTACACCTTAAGTGAGCAAAAATTTTCTTTCATTTTTTGTCTCCACCCTACATGGCAGCCCCAAGGTTACCCTCTCCAAATTTTCTCAAAAACAAATTCTTCACATAACCTTTTCCAAGCAAGTTTGAAGTTAGGATCAAGCTTCAAGATCAAGGTTTTTCAAACTTTTAAGGTAAAATCCAAACTTTTCTCTAAGTTTTCTAGGGTTTCCCTTGGGATTTAAGGGGGATTAGATAAGGGTTTATATATATACATACATACATATATATATATATATATATATATATATATATATATATGAATCATGCTTAGGGGGTTGACAAAATCAAGTTTGTTGAGGGTGCTCAAGCTCACCAATCTTCTTGGGTAAAAGCCTAACCTTCCAATTTTAAGTTCATGGTTGCGATTTCTTTGTTTTGTTTTGTTTTCAAGTAAGCCATGTAATTATTTAAGTTAGCTTATAATATGTTTACATAATTTTAAGGTATGTGATGGTGATGAGTAGAAAAATTAGGGGTGGTATGCTTATAATTTAATTTGGTTTTGAAATTAAGTAAATTTGCAAGCTTTGTGTGATTCTTAAGGGAATGAAATTTGGCATATTTAAACATGATTATATGCTAAAGAAGTTTTAGATCCTGCTTTAAACAGTTGGGTGCATAATGTTTAAAAATGAATTTTTGTGAAAATTAGCAAAGGACTGAATTGGAAAGATTTACACAAACTCAGCAGTTTTAAAAAAGGCCGAAAACTCCACTGTGTAGTAGGAATTTCATAAAAGTTAAAACACAAAAGTTGTAGATCTCGAGCTATAAAGAGTCATTGACGGTTTGTCAAAATTCGCAACGGTTTATGAAATATGAATTTAATAATTTTTATCATAAAATTGTAAAAAAAGTAAAAGGGCAAAACATTTTTAAATAGAAGGAATTTGGCTAAGAAACTTTGGAAGGATTTAATCCTTATGAAGAATTGAGGTAATGGTATAAAAAGATCATTTTGGTCCTAGGGACAAAACCGTCGATATTTACAATATCCGGGGTAAAATAGTAAAGTTTTGCTAAATTTGGTTTTTATTGCAAAATAAGAGGATCAATACCTTGAATTTTGGTTCCGTTACTAATAAGCAACATTTTGTATTGAGTTAGCAAAACAAGGGCCTAAGAAGTTTAAAAAGGCTTGTCAAGGGTAAACACGTCATTTTTCATAAAACAGCCTGAAAAGTTGGAAATAGTAAAAATGTCCTAAGCAAAGAATTTTTCCTCTTTGTTAGTAACAATAAGATGTCGTAAACCAAGAAGAATGAAATCCATAATAATTGGGTTTCCAAACTAAGCAATAACCCGACTTAATAATTCACGTATGCACTTTATCGACGTATAGATTAATAATAGTAAATTAGCTAATGACCATAAACTGTCCATAAGGGCACTTGGATGGTTGGTGGAGAACTGGAAGTTAAGTTAACGCTGTAGCATACTCAAGTAAATTCGAACCCCACCTACAGTATGGGATAGAAGGTTTTGAGAATAGTACATATACAAATGTTGTTATGTATATAATAAATTTAAAAAAGCGTATATGATGTGCACTTGTATTAGGTAAATAAATCATCATGCATAGTGTGGTAACCTAAATTAATGGACTAGTAATTGAATCATCAGACAAAGAGAAAAGTGTCATACCAGCTCCTGACTTAAGGGGGAGTTCTAAGTTATGTTTTGGTCTCGGTGTTACGATGACCCATGTGTGTGTATGGTACGAACACTCTGGCCCTAGTTAAGATTCAAATATGAAGAGAAAAAAAAGAGAAATAAATGAATGTTTATAAACAAGCATAAATGGCACATGTATGCAAGTATGTTATACATGTAGGCTATGTTTGGACTTACTGAGCATTAGCTCATCTAGTATTTCATGCTATAGATAATTCAGCCAAAAGGATAGAATAGATTCACTGATGAGTTGGCGACGGTACATGAGCCATGTGTAGACTAAGGCATGGATACCACCACAATAACATTTTCACTTTATATAGATATTAAGTAAATTTGGAACTTGTTGTAGAGTAAGTATTGAATATAAGTTATATTGTGGTACAAGTAAGACAAAACTTTTTTTAAGAAATATTAGGTTAAGTATACATATATATATATATATATATAAAGGAGGTTTTATATGCATGTGAGTAATATTATAAAAAATATATATTCGTAGATTTCCATAGCTATGTAAGTAAGAAAAGTGTTGAGGTACAGCCTAAAAGATGATAGGTCATCACATATATAAGGCTACAAATTCAAATTTCATAGTGGATTTGGTTATTACAGTCTGTTCTGAGGATTTCCATAAGACTATTGCGCCTCCCAAAGTGAATACATATCCATTTGTAGCTTTAGAATCCTATATATTAGATATCCAACTTGTGTTAGAATATCCTTCAAGAATAGCATGATCTCTTGTATAGTGTAGCCCATAATCACGAGTATATCTTAAATACCTAAGTACTCTAACAATCGTTCTCCAATGCTCATCTCTTGGATTACTTGTGAATAAACTCAGCTATTCATAATGTAGGCAATATTTGGTCTTGTACAACTCATTAAGTACATTACAATGCCTATCACTCTAGCATATTCCACTTTGGGATATACTTTCTCCTTTATTTTTAAACAAATGTTGACTAATATCAATTAGTGTTTTGGCCACGCCAGAGTCATTTTTACTAAATTTATCAAGTATCTTGTCCACATAGTGTGACTAGCTCAAAATGAGTCACCTTTTGATTTTGATTCCTAAAATTACATCAGTAGGTCTCATGTCTTTCACGTCAAACCTTGAGTTTAACATGTCTTTGTTAGATTTGATCATCCGATCAATGCTACCCATGTTAGCATGTCATCTACATATAGACAAAGAATAACATAACTATCGTCTGCTCTTTTGACATAAACACACTTGTCACACTTATTAATTTTGAAACCATTTGACATCATGACACTGTCAAATTTCTTATGCCATTGCTTTGGTGCTTGTTTAAATCTATATAAAGACTTCACCAATTTGTAGAGTTTCTTTTCTTGTCCTGGAGCAATAAAACCTTAGGTTGTTCCATATGTATTTTCTCTTCAAGATCTCCCTTAAGAAAAGCAGTCTTTACACTTATCTGATGTACTTCAAGATTTCGTAATGCAAAAATCACCAAAATTATTTTAATGGAGGTTATTCTTGCCATAAGAGAATAAGTATCAAAGTAATCAAGACCTTCTTTTTGTCTATAACCTTTAATAATAAGTCTAGCCTTATACTTGTCAATTGTTCTAACCGCTTTCATTTTCTGTTTAAAAATCCACTTAGAACCTAGTGGTTTACTTCTTGGAAAAAGGTCCACTAATTCCCAAGTATGATTTTGCATAATGGAATCAATTTCACTCTTTATGGCTTCTTTCTATAAAGGACCCTCAAATGAGCTTATAGCTTCTTTGAAAGTTTGAGGTTTAGCCTCTAGCATGTAGGTCAAAAACTCTAGTCCACATGACTTTTTTGTCCTCGCCCTTTTGCTTCATCAAGGCTCTTTCTCTTCTTTTTCAGTTTTAACTTCTTGGTCTTGATCTTGACTATTTTCTTCAATAGTTTCAAACGTTTGTTTAGACGAACTTGGACCATCCCTTTTGGATTTATAAAGAAATACATGTTCAAAAAATGATGCATTCCTAGATTCCATTATCATGTTCTTGTGAATCCTAGGGTTTTTAGATTCATACACAAGGAACCGATATGCACTACTATTATGGGCATAACCAATGAAGATGTAATCAACCATTTTAGGACCTATTCTCATCTTTTTTGGTGTTGGTACCATTACCTTTAGAAGACACCCCCACACTCTCAATATGTGTAGGAAGACTTTCTATCTTTCCACAATTCATAAGGGGTCTTGTGTAACACCCACCTATTTTTATGTAATGAATCATGTTAAGTTAGTAACGACGTTAAGAAAATTTTATAATTATTTATGTTATATATTATGATATATGATTTTAATGTTAGTAACTTTTATGTCAAGTTTTATGACAGGTGACGACAGCATGGAATCGTTGTGCTCAAGTGTTCATGATTATTTTAAATGTATGTTTATTTATGATGTAATGATGAATTGAATGTTTTAATGTATGACATTTAAGGACAGTTCGACAGGCCAAAAAAGTCTGCCTAAGATCGACAGGCTGAAGGAAACCATCGACAGGCCGAAAGGGAAAATCGGCAGGCCGAACACAGCTGACGAGCAGTCAGCAGAAATCTCTCCAAATTTATGGCTGAGATAATTACGTTAAATAGGTGATTTATTGTGATTAATTGGCATAATAATGGAATAATTTTGTCAGTTAAGGAAATTAAAAGGTTGACTTCGCATTGATTTGTATGATTTTAAATGGTTTCCTATTTTAAGAGGGCAAAACATGGTAAATGATGAGTGATTGTTTGACTTCCCTCCTTTCTCTCCTTCCTCCACGCCATTTGCTATCAATGAGCCAGAAAAATTATGACTTAATAGAGGATAATAAATTTTCATTATGCTCGTTACGTTAAAAAATTTTAACGTTCTTTTTCCTCAGTTTTTCTCTCATCTTCTCACTCTTCTCTCTCTCAGTTCTGAGACGTTTTCTAATTTCTTTCTTTCTCTTCTCTCCTCCATGAATTCCATCCTCTTTCCTCTCAAAAAAAAAAATTCTCTGCAACAATATTGAAAGAAAAAGTTATATTTTGTTGGTTGAATTCAAGGATTTTAAGAAGAAATTTTTAAGGTAAGGACTTGTTTCTTTGTGTTTTTGAAAAGCATTTCTTTTCCTCAATTCGTCTGCAATATCTTTCTCTAGGTATTGTATTTTGTCCTGAGTTTTTTTTAATATGATGTTCATGTATGTATTATGTGATGTTTCTCCAAGTTTCATGTCATTTTGGTGTTTCTATGAAAAATATGAATTTTCTATCCTCTACCCCTCACAGTAAAATATTGTTGTTTAACTTTGATGCATGAAAAATGTAATGTTTATTCAAGGGGTATATGAATGATGTTTTTCATGAAAGTTGCCAAGAAGGTGCATGTATAAAGTATGATGAATGTATATTTATGTTATGAATTTCTATGAGATTAGGTCAAGAAAACTGTTTTAACAATGTTATTTTTTTGGATTTTCGTTTTATAAAATGTTATATATGTTTAAATGATTTTATTAATGAGGAAATAATTTTATGATATTGAAATACATGATAATAAGATGTTTGTGTGAATTTTAAAAATTTAAAATATATGTATCTTAAAATTATTAGAAAATATTTTCAAAAGATTATTCATCTACATTATTATTAATGTTGGCTGATTTCATGTTTAGAAATGTATGGTTTGTTTTTACATGCTTAAGGTAATTTTTATGATTTAAGAAAAATCATGATAACATGTTTATGAGATGATAGTTTTATGTTTTGACGATTATGGTTATGAATTATGGTTGTAATATGAGATGGATATATATATATATATATATATATATATATATATGAATGTTATATGAATGGATGTTTTATGATAAGTATTAATTTTATTGTATTTTTAAATGGATAAATGGCATGAACACTCATAGGAACGAGCACATCGAGACCGCAACGTCATCACCAAAGTATATTAAGGTTAAGTAAGCTAGCTTTAAGGTAAGTACATTATCACTTGCAACATGACACGTTTTACAAGGTTTGATGATATATTCGCAATGATATTATGATAATTTTATGGCTATTTTTCCTTAAAGGATTTCTTATGAAAGATTTTCATGATTTAAAGTTATGCATGTATGATGATGACATGTTTTAAAGCATGAAAATTGTATATATATGTATCGCCTAATAAGTGTTGCACACCAATGTTATGAAATGATATGTTATGATGTCATGTTTGGTTTGAGATTAGCTACCATTCTCCTCTCATGACGGCGCGCCTATAATGATGATTATGGTGCAACACTTGGGCCCTTAAGATAAAATTGAATAAGTTTTAATATGGTCAATGTAATAAAAGATATGTTTCTATGAAATTGTGCTTAAGGCACTTTTATGATATGATGACGATGATGATAATGATGTACATGAAATGTTTTTAAATTGTAAGAATTATATGTACTTACTAAGCATTAGCTTAATCAAGTTTTATGTCATGTTGCAGATAAGGGTAAGAAAATCTTGGAATAGCCGAAGGAAATAAGAAGGCGTGTGAGCACAAAGCACGATGAATTGTAACCGGAAGAACACCAAGAAGAATGATTTTCTGTTTTAAATCAAGTTTTATAATTTGAACATTATTTTTATGTTAAGTTTTAAGAATACTTGAACTATGGTTTTATATTTTATTTTATCATTTTAAAGAATTTTGATCTTCCGCATTTTTATGAAAAGTTAAATCTATTTTTAAAAATTAAGTTTTCTCAAAGATTTTTGGCTCGGTTGGCCTGCCGAATATCCTTGGTCGGCCTGTCGATGTTTGAAAGTTCGCCTTGCCGATTACGTTTCTGGCCAGCCGAACGATGATAGGTTCTTAAGCCAGTTTTGCAAAGCCTCTGTCGACCTGCCGGTTGAGGGATTCTGGCCTGCCGATCATGTTCGGCCTACCGAAGTCCCATGTTTGGCCTGCCGAACTGTGGGAGCATGTAACTATTAAGTGATGTGATGTTTTTATAAGTTATGATTTTACAACTTGGTATATCTATTTTATTAAAATATGTTTATGATTAATTTAAAGTGTAATAGAATAAATTATGATATGGAATGAGTTAAGCAATTTTATTTAACAATGTTAAGTTATTAAAAAAAATGCACGAATGGATCCTGGTTAAGTGTGTTAAATTACGTTTACAATTAAAAGTATCGTATAATTTTTGTAATTATGTTTATGTTTAAAGTTTAAACAAGTATGAATGTATGAATGTAATGACATTTGCGACGTCCGTAAAGGGGGCGTGACATCTTGTCTTTTTTCTTTTGGGGTACCTTATTTAAAAGGTAATTAGCTGGCAAAATGGCTTCCCCCCATATGTTTTGTGGCAATCTAGAACTTATCAACATCACATTCATCGTATCCTTTAAAGCACGATTTTTGCATTCAGTCACACCATTTAACTGAGTTATATAGGGCAGTGTAACCTCATGATAATACCATGTTGTGCATAATATTCACTAAATGGTTCTACATATTCACCACCACGGTCATTTCTTACCATCTTAATTTTCTTATTAAGTTGATTTTCAATTTTTTGCTTATAGAGAGCAAACTTCTCTATAACTTCATCTTTGCTCTTAAGTAAATGTACATAGTAATATTTTCTACTATCATCTATGAAAGTAACAAAATATTTGTTCCCACCTTTATTTTGAACAAATTTTAAGTCACAAACATCGCTATGGATCAAGTCAAGTGTCTCAGTATTCCTCTCAATCATTTTGAAAGAAGATCTCGTTAGTTTTGCCTCTACACATATTTCACACTTATGTTTGGGATCAATATTAAACGTGGGTATTGGATCCAAGATAATTAGTCTACGCAAAGTACATAATTAACATGACCTAGTCTATCATGCCATAAATTAGATGACTCAAGCATATAAACAGAAGACTTTTTGTTTTTATTAATAGAATTGGGCTTAACAGCTATTACATTCATTTTCCACATCCCATCTTTAACATAACCTTTTCCCACATACATCTTATGTTTGGATAAAACTATTTTATCAGCCTCAAAAACCATCTTGAAGCCATGTGAACTCAACAGAGTTTTAGAAATGAGATTCTTTCGGATATCAAGCACATAAGCATATTTTACGGCTTGACTTATTTGCCTGATGTCATTTTCAGAAATATCATCCCTTGGCCCTTGATCTTAGATGTAGCAGAGTTGCCTATATACAGCTTCTCATTAGAATCTGACAGTGCAAATTTAGTAAAGGCAACTCTTTCACAGTAAATGTGGCATGTGGCCCTAGTGTTTAGCTACCACTCCTTCGGGTTAGAGTCCACCATGTTGACTTCAGAGATCACAACAGAAAGACTGATGTCTGACACTTTTTTTGTGATAGTGTCCACCACATTGACCTCTTTCTTCTTGTTCCTCTTTGGCATCCTATAGTCTGTGGATTTATGACCAACCTTGTCATAGTTGAAACACTTCCCTTAGGATTTTTGCTTCTTTGAAATTCCTCCCTTAGGTCCCAGCTTAAACCCCGACTTGTTTTTCTTATTCTTGGAGCTTTTATCATGCTCCACCACATTTGCCTTGGCAATAGACTTATTAGAGAACTTTTTCTCAAAGCCTCTATTGCCTTCCTCAATGTGAAGCTAAACAACAAGGTCTTCAATGCTCATCTACTTACGCTTGTACTTAAAATAGTTCTTGAAGTTATTCCATGCAAGGTAGCATTTCTATAATTGCAGCTACCTAGAAAGACTCACTAATTACTATTCCTTCTACATGAATTTCATGAATGAGTAATTATAGTTCTTGAACTTGACTAATTACAATCTTGGAATCCACTATTCTATAGTTCATGAACCATCCAACTATGAAATTTTTAGCATTAGCATCTTCTGCTTTATACTTATGGTCCAAAGACTCCCACACTTCCTTGGCCTTTTTTTTTGGATTATACACATTATAAAGTGCATTAGTCAAGCCGTTTAGAATTTACTTCTTGCACAAGAAGTCAAAATGCTTTCATGCTTCTATAGCAAGCAAAATCTAAGCATCTGTTTCATCTTTTTTAATAGTAGGAGGATCCTCTTTTAAGAATCTCGCAAGATTTAGTATTGTCAAATAGAACAACATCTTTTGTTGCCAAGTTTTGAAATTCAGTCCACTGAATTTCTCAGGTTTCTTGTTGTGGTTCACAGGAACCGAAATCAACATAGGTTGCATTAAGGTCGGGGCATGAACTCGAGGAGACGACACCGGTGTCTTAGAAGCGCTCCTAGTTGGAACATTCTAAGTTAGAACAACGTTCATGTTATCACCTATTTCTGAAAATAAAACTATGAATTAGCTTTTTTTTCAATAAAAAAAAGTTCCAAAAAAAATACTAAATAATGTGAAGAAACTGTAATTTTTTAAAAACTTTGTTAGTTTAACATAAACATTTATATATATATATATATTTTAAAGAAATAGTAAACTTTATATATATAATAAATGTTTTGATTAAAAACAAAACATAACAAACTTTTATAATGAAAATGTTTTTAAATAACAGTGAACAAACTGTTTATAACAAATGTTTTTATAGAAAACTAAAACTGTGAACAAACTGTAAACATTTTTATAATAAATGTTTGGATAGGAAAACAAAACTGTTATAAACTTATAACATTTTTATGATAAAAGATAATATTGTAAACTATATAAATAAACAAGCTATAATTTGTTTGTCGAGTCCAAGCACCTCTTCGTCTTCAAATAAAAAGCTGGAATCTGTTTTAAGATTGTTAGAAATAGAGGAGATAAACAACGAACTTGTGCAATATAAAGGAAATAATAGAAAGAATATTACTATGAAATCATAAACAAAATATAACAACCAAGGTTCAACCTTCAAATGGAGATCGAATCTCAATTGGAACAAAAATGGTAGTCGTGGCACATGTAGCTTACACTATCCTTAAAGCAGATTTATCCTCTCTGGTTGTGCATGAGGATTCGACGGACATCTGTCTCCTATGATACAATGACAAATAGCGATGAACTTTGCACGATCAAGCACCGCCTCCAACGAACTTGAAACAACGTCTTTCTTTATCACCAAAGATCATCTACGATGGCACTAGAACTCAAAAAAGAGAGAGCAACAAAACTCAAAACAAGAGAAAATTTTTGTGCCTTTTGTGCAATTTATGTGTATGAAATTGAAGAAAATTGACCCTTTATATAGGCTGGTCAAAAGGGTGTTACAACATGGCATAAATTCGGGTTTCATGAGGTTTAATTTGGTGCCATTAACCTGCCATTAACCTCTACTAACTATAGCTTTATGAGTAGGTTTAATGCTGAGCCATTAAGCCTCTCAACAACTAAATTTGGATCTATTGTTGGAAGCAATAAAATTTTTTTACAAAACATAGCCCGTGCAAGGCAAGCTCAACGAACTAGGCATTCGCATCGCACACGTCGTGCGTGTACACATTGGGCCTCTAACCCACCAATGTTGTGATTTGCACCCCCTATGTGTGAGAGAGCCTCTTAGGTACAAAATCTTACCCAAGCACAAAAGTGCTACCACTGAAAAACCATATCAAGCTTAAAGGCCTAACCAATGTAGCACTCCATATTTAGGGTTCTCTGACAAAATCCAAATGTCAATGGGCACACTTTAAGCATCAATTTTTCATTCACCCGATTACCATTTTAAGTATATAGATATAAGATTTTGATCTCCTTGCGATGAAGAATGCAAATCTGCCAAGACCCGTCACTTTTACAAAATGGGTCCTATTAAAAATTATGCCTCAAAATTGCTTCTTAAAATGGTTATTATTCATTTTTTCCAACAATGAATACCTTACATTAATTATCACCAAGTTTCATACATATGCATATATACAAATATCATGATTAATCAATGGTCCTAGGTATCCATAATGCAATGGAGTATCACGTCACTCAACTCAATGAAACCCAGATAGGTGCGCTTGACCACTCTATTAATCATTCTAAGAGTATCAAGTAAGGGGACATCAAGCCCTAATTCTTCATCAAGTCGATTTTGTATAGTGCGTTTTGGGACTTTCAACCTAAGGGAGCACCGTCACCTCCCTTCTATTTTACTTTTTAGGGTATTTATGCCCAATAATGTAACTGCTGCCTTGTTCACGCCTTACAATTCCTCTATTATCTTTCGTTATTATAGAGTTCGTGTTTTCTAACCATGCTTCTCAATTATATCAATACATGTCAAGTCAATTTATTCTCTCTGTACAATATAGGATGAGTTCCACATTATTGTGTCATGAGTAATATCCATGTACATATAAAATATCATATACATATCTTGCAATGTAAAGATCCAATTTTAATCAATCAAAACCTTACAAAAGATGAGTAATAGAATCCCTACCTCTTTCTAAATAATCCATTGATAACTTCTAGCTTACGAAATTAGGTTTACCACGTAAGCTTCAAGTACATCATTATCTTAGACGTATAAAAATAACTATACTGAACTTAAATCCTAATCTATAATTGTGTCAATTTATTTTACTAGTGTGTCATTGAAATATTGTAATATCACAAAACTTTAATTTTGAATTAAAACTGAAAAACAGAAAATGAGCTCATTATTGAACTTAAATTAAATCTATCTAAATGAAATTATAGTTTTCTTCAAATCATATATTAAGAGATCTTACTGTCAATAATATAAAGGTAGGAAGACAAATATAATAGAATAAATATACGTGTGTGTCTTTCAAAACTCTTCCATCAAATATATATATATATATATATATATATATATAAATTTTTGTCATTAAGTTCAAAACTTTTAGATTTAACGTTTTATAAAAAAAAAAAAACTAAAGTCAAGCCTTTATTCAACCTTATTAAGACTTGAAGATTGATATTTAAGTCATTAATGGAAAACAAAAAGCCTTTTTTAAAACATTAATATACTCAAATAATTTCAAAATAAGCTTTAATATTAAACACCCAAAATCTAGTTGAACACATATAGCCATCATATATATATATATATATGAGATTTGACAATGAAATTTAAAGTATAAATATAATACAAAATTGTAAAACTAAAAGTTTCAATGAGAAAATTTGACCTAAGATCAAATCATTCTAAATTGTTTCTAGACAAAGATTTTGCCAAAGTTTCACCAAATTTTCTTGAATCTATGATAGGAATTGGCTTTTGGTTCTGTATATTTGAGTTTCTAAAGAAGGAGAACTAAATAAGTCTCTTTGCTGTAGGAATGAAATAAATAAGAAAGGGGAAGTAGAAGATATAAGAGATAAAGTTTACGTGTGTGTGAGAGAGAAAAGCAATCAATAAAAAGAAGAAAAGGAAAGAAGGGGATAAAGGGGAGGTTGGAAGCAGATATGTTGATGTCTCCTTCAAAGACTTTTGCCACATAATGCCAATATGGCATTTTCGGATATAAATTGAATAGCAAAGGCTTTTAGTAATTTTTAAATGCCACAAAAATTCAAATTGACACATTTTATACATTAAATTTTACACAATTATACCCGTTAAAATAACAGGTATTACATCTCTCCCCTCCTTTAAGAAATTTCCTCCTTGAAATTTTCATAAACCTGAATATGACATTAAAATAAATATGGATATTTCTCTCTTATTTTAGGCTCAAGTTCCCAAGTGACTCCTTTAACATTGTGATTTTGCCACATCACTTTCACTAAAAGGATTTCATAACAACGTAAGATTTTCATTTCATGGTCTACTATCTGAATTGGAACTTTCTCATAAGTCGTATCTCCTTGGATGGGAACATCTGTCCACATGATAACATGTGACAGGTTTGGCTCATATTTCCTTAACATCGACATGTGGAATACATTATGTACACGGGACAATTGAGGTAGTAAGTCTAGACGGTAAGTAAGCGACCCAATCCATTCTACAATCTCAAATAGTCCCATATACCTTGGTACTAGCTTTCCTCTAATACCAAACTGAGATACACCATGCTTCGGTTTCACTTTCAAAAAGACATAATCTATGACCATGAACTCTAATGGTCACCTTTTTTATCCATATAACTCTTCTGCCAACTTTGAGCTATCTTAAGGCTTTCATGTATAATCTAGATCTTTCCATTGTTTCCCTGATAAACTAAGGTCTTATTTCAAGGCGCTTTTCTTTTTTAGTCCAACATAGTGGAGATCTATAAGGCCTACCATAAAAAGCCTCATATATATGGAGCCATTCTAAAACTTGCCTGATACTATTGTTGTATGTGAACTCAACATATGGTAACTGTGCGGCCCAATTAGTTCTAAAGTCCTACATATAAGCTCGAAGCATATCCTCAAGAATCTAGGTGACACGTTCAGATTGTCCATCTGTTTGAGGATGAAAAGAAGTACTAAAACTCAGTTGAGTTCCCAAAGCTTTCTGTAATCCTCTCCAGAACTTTGATATGGAACGAGTATCCCTATCATAGACTATTGACATTGGTACACCATGCAATATCACTATCTTTTCTACATATAACTGTCATAACTTGGAAACATTGTAGCTTGTTTTGATTGGAATGAAGTGGGTTGTTTTTTTCAAATGATTCATAATTACCCAAACAACATCATGTCTAGTTTAAGTCCTAGGAAATCTAGTAAAGAAATCCATTGTCATATGGTCCCACTTTCATTCTAGAATATGTAGGCTCTTCAGTTCATCTCCAAACTTTTGATGTTCCACTTTGATTTGTTGATATGTCATGCACTTAGAGACAAAAGATGCTACATCATGTTTCATTCCTCGCCACCAATATTGTTGCTTCAAATCCATATACATCTTAGAGCTTCTAGAATAAATAGCAAACTTAGAGCAGTGTGCTTCATCCAACACTGCATGCCCAAGATAGGGATCCTTTGGAACAACCAATCTTCCTTTATGAAGTCATAATTCTTTTGGTTCAATCTGCCATCCATGCAGTTGCTCACCATTTTGTATTTGTTCTCATATTATACGTAATCCTTCGTCATGACATTGTTCTTGTTTTACTTGTTGGATCAACATAAGGGTAGCTATCACATTGAATATGAAGGCTCTTTCATCATCTTCATAATACTGCAAGTCAAAATCGATGATGATGATTATTCGGTCCAATCCTCTAATGCTAAATTGGCCATTGTCTCATTATTCTTGCGACTCAAAGTATCTACTACCGCATTTTCTTCACTAGGGTGATATTGGATACTAAAGTCTAATCCACCATGTATTTGGTCGATCTCTATTGTCTTAGATTGAGATCTTTTTGAGTAAATAAATACTTCAAACTTGGTGATAGGTATAGACCTCAAACCTTGCGCCATATAGAGAACATCTCTAAATCTTAAGCGGAAGACCACAGCTACCAACTCAAGATCATGAGTAAGATAATTCCTCTCATAGGGTTTTAGTTGGCATGAATCATAGGCAACTACTCGACCACGTTGCATCAACACACAACCCAATCCATTTCCTAAGGCATCAGTGTACACAGTGTAGGGCTCCTCGTTATTAGGAATGACAAGTATAGGTGTACTAGTGAGTCTCTGCTTCAGTTCCACAAATGCTTCCTTACATTTATCGTCCCACAAGAACTTAACATTCTTCTTGGTGAGTCTTGTCAGCAGAGAAGCAATCTTTGAAAAGTTCTTCGTAAAGCCCCGATAGTATTCAGTTAATTCAAGGAAACTTAGGATCTTTGACACGTTCTTTGGTCATTCCAATTCAACACTACTTCAATTTTGGAAGGGTCTATAGAGATGCCTTCTTCAAAGATAACGTGTCCTAGGAACTTGACTTTTGACATCCAAAAGTCACACTTTTCCTTTTTCACATATAGGCCATGTTCCCTTAATGTTTGTAGGGCAATCCTCAGATGTTTAGCATGCTCCTCCTTAGTATTGGAATAGATCAAGATATCATCAATGAAAACTATGATAAATTGATTAAGTATGGTCAAAAAACATAGTTCATTAAGTCCATGAAAGCTGTTGGAGCGTTGGTCAATCCAAAAAGCATGATAAGAAATTCACAATGGCTGTAGCGAGTTCGGAATGTTGCCTTTGGTTTGTCTTCTTCTTTTATCCTTAGTTGGTGATATCCAGACCGTAAGTCAATCTTTGAAAAGTATTGAGATCCTCTCAACTGATCAAACGACTTGTCGATTCGGGGTAAAAGATACTTATTCTTGATGGTTAATTGATTGAGCTGGCGATAATTGACACAGAATCTCAAAGATCCATCATGTTTCTTCACAAAGAGCATTTGAGCTTCCAAGGTGACATGCTTGGTCGAATGAATCCTTTCTCCAGTAATACATCCAGATGCTTTCTTAGTTCCACCTTCTTAGCAAGTGCCATCATGCATGGTGTGATGAAACAGGTACTGCTCCCGAAATTAAGTCGAGGACAAACTCGATCTCTTTGTTAGGTGAAAGTTTGAGCAATTCATCTAGAAAAAAATTTGAGAATTTATCCAACACAAGAGTATGTGCAGATGAGTCACTCTTCTTTAATTCTCTTTTCAAAGCAAAGATAATTCCAAGACTGATGAAATTTCTTCGTCCTCCAATACAAGCTCTTAGCATAGGGGTTGGCGTCACTATTCCCATCTTAGCTTGGAAATCAATGACTTGGCCATTCTTTGTAAATAAGGAGACACATTTTCAGTGACAATCTATGATAGCCTGGTATCTAGCTAACCAATCCATTCCTAGGATTACGTTAAACTCCATCATGGTTATTACATACGACTCAACTAAAGTCTATGTTCTCCTATCACCACAAACACTGACTTAAAGATCATAGAAACTTCTGCTATCTGACCCATCAGTGTCCTAAGAGTTAACATGGATTACATGTTTCAATTTCTAGTTGTAACATGGAAGCAAATAGTATGGATACGAACAAATGAGTAGCACTGATATCAAATAATACATAAGCCCATGAGTGAGATATGTGAATCATATTGTTTACTATAGAATTGTGACTTGTCTTCCTTGTCCAACCGTGGCTGTAGCAGCATAAGCCTGAGCCGTTGCCTTTCCCTTGTCATTATTTCCTTTTCTCTAATTTCTTTGACTACTGCTTGCATTGTTATTCATTCTAGGAAAGTATGGTCTCTAATTAACAGTAGCCTGAGGAGTCGGTTGAAAGTTTTGATTTTGATGGAAACCCAAACCTTGTGGTCGCTATTAAAAATTATACTGAGGCTAGAATCCTCGAGGTTGGGTCATAGAAGTGTGAAATATTGGTGAGCTTTGTTTTGATGCCCCTTGGTTCTGATTTCCTCCCCCACATAGTGGAGCCTAAATGACTACCTTATGGCCTTAGAGCAAAGGGTGACTGTGTAAGGCAATTAGGGTGATTTTTTCTCAAGAGTCCTATTTGTCCGCAATTATGACAAGCGTATGGCTAGAAGCGTCTACTACTTGAGGATCTACCCCAAACACTTACACTGCTATTCTATGATACTTGCCCTTGTGACATTTCTTTCTTGTTCATTTTCCTCTGGCGTCCACCAAATCTCTTGTATTCCCCATAAAAATTATTCAATTATGTTTCTGCACGCTAAGCAACAACTATCAGTTCAAGAAACTCAGTCGATGGAATAACAACTATCATTTGTCTGATTTTCAGCCTTAGATTATTTCTAAACTTTTCACATCTCGCAATAGAGTCTGACACAGCTCTACGATTATAACAAGACAGTTTTGTAAATCGGGCCTGATATTCGGCTACCAACTTGTCTCCTACTAAATTTTCAAATTCCTACAATAGCTTGCCTGTGACTTTAGGGAACATATGTATTGTTGAATATCGTCTTGACTTGATTCCAGGTGAGATTTGGCACATCATAATCATCTTTTTGAAGATCCCACCATTCCTCAGCTTGGCCTTCATATACATACACCGCAAAACTAACTCGATATTCCTGTGGGATTCTTAGAGTGTCTAACTTTTTTTTAACAACTTTCAGCTATTGTTTTACCATACCAGGATTAGGTTCTTCGGTAAACATAGGAGGTTTTTGTTTCATGAACTCCTTTAGTAGGGTTAGATGATGTTGTTTAAGGTATGAGTCTCCACAGGTCTTTGTATATTTTGTACAGCTCGAAGTATCTAGCCTAAGGTATTTACTTCTAGAGCAGCTGGTTGAGGTTGTGCCACCTGTCAAGGTTGCTCAACTTCTTGTGGTTGTTCAACGGGTTGTGGTTATGTAGTGGGTTGAACTTGCTCTGTAGGTTGTGACTATTTAGACGATTGAGCTTGATGTCTTGGCGGCATGGTTTCCATTGATTGCAGAAATTTAATAGGATTAGTACCAATGACGATGACATTAGCATTTAACTTTAAAAACATTTCAAAAAATTAATTTTTAAGGTGGTACTACACCCCTTAGGCTAACCGAACCTAGGCTCTAATATCAAAGTCTGCAAAGCCCTTATGTAGGGGTTAGTAGTATTTAATAAGTAAAAATAAATTATACGATATCATTTTAAAACTTTAAAACATTGCCCATGGGTCTTTGAAATAAAACAGAAGACAAGAAAATGCTTTAAATGACATTCCATAGTCTTAGTGTAGCACTAAATATTAAAAATATAGTCATCATCATAATATAGCTCTCGATAACCAAACAATTTAACACAGTCGTTGCTACAGATTATGAATCTTACATGTTTAAATGAAGTACAAATAAGAGAAGATATTTTGTCACAACACAAGCAATCTTGTCGTCTACTCCTAGTCAGACAGGTTACACTGAACTCCACTTAAGAGATAAAAATAATAGAGATGAGCATCGGCATGCCCAGCAAAGAATACCATTACTTACATTTAGGCTTTATTAATTGCCATATAAACACATGCATGGTTAATTAGTCCTCAACATTATTCATTTTATAAGATTTATTATGCTCATATCTCGTGAATACTTTACGATAATTACCAAGTTTCATACATATACACATATACATATAACATGATTAATCAATATTCCTAGGTATCCATAATGTAATGGAGCATCATATCACTCAACTCAACAAAACCCAAATAGGCATGCTTGACTACTTTATTAATCATTCTAAGAGTGTCAAGTGAGGGGACATCAGGCCCCGATTCCTCACTAAGTCGATTATGTATAGTGCGTTCTGGGACTTTCGACCTAAGGGAGCATCGTTGCCTTCACCTCTTTTACCTTTTAGGGTATTCATGTCCAGGATGTAACCGCTGCCCTATTTACGTCTTACTATTCCCCTATAATAATTTGTTATGTATAGAGTTAGTATTTCCTATCTATGCTTCTCAATTATATAAATACATATCAAACCAATTTATTCTTGTTGTACAATATAAGACGAGTTCCACATTATTGTGTCATGAGTAATATCCATATACGTGCAAAATATCATATGCATATCTTGTAATGTAAAGATCCAATTTTAATCAATCAAAACCTCACAAAAGATGAGTAATATAATCTCTACGTCTTTTTGAATAATCAATTGATAACTTCTAGCTTATAAAATCAGGTTCACCGTGTAAGGTTAAAGTACGTTGTTATCCTGGACATATAAAAATAACCATACTTAAATCCTAATCATAATTATTTCAATTTATTTTATTAATGTGTCGTCAAAATATTATAATATCACAAAACTTCAATTTTGAATTAAAATTGAAAAACAAAAAGTTTAGCTCATTATTGAATTTAAATTAAATCTGTCTGAACAAAGTTATAATTCTCTTCAAATCATATATTAAGTTCCACACACATAGCTCCAGCATTTATAAGAGATCTTACTGTCAATAATATAAAGACAGGAAGAAAAATATAATAGAACAAATATACCTGTGTATTTCAAAACTCTTCCTTCAAAAAAAATATATATATATATATATATATATATATAAACTTCTATCATTAAGTTCAAAATGTTTAGATTTTAACGTTTTATTAAAAAAAAATCTAAAGTCAAGCCCCTATTCAACCTAATTAAGACCTGAAGATTGATATTTAAGTCATTAACAAAAAACAAAAAGCCCTTTTTAAAACATTAACATACCCAAATAATTTCAAAATAAGCTTCAATATTAAATACCCAAAATCTAGCTGAACACAAATAGCCATCATATATATAAAGCTGAGATTTGGCAATAAAATTTAAAGTATTAATATAATTAAAAGTTGTAAAACTAAAAGTTTCAATGAGAAAATCTGACTTAAGGTCAAATCATTCTAAACTGTTTCTAAATAGAGATTTTCTCAAAGCTTCACCAATTTTTCTTGAATCTATGATAGGAATTGGCTTTTGGTGTTGTATATTTGAGTTTTTAAAGAAGAAGAACTAAATAAGTGTCTTTGATGTAGGAATGAAACGAATAAGAAAAGGGAAGTAGAAGACAAAAGAGATAAAGTTTACGTGTGTGAGAGAGAGAAGCAACGAATAAAAAAGAAAAAATAGAAAGAAAGGGCCAAAGGGGAGGTTAGGAGCATGTAGGTTAATGTCTCATTCGGAGATTTTTGTCACATAATACCAATATGATATTTTTGTAAATAAATTGAATAGCAAAGACTTTTTAATAATTTTTAAATACAACAAAATTCAAATTAACACATTTTATATATTAAATTTTACATAATTATACTCGTTAAAATAACGGGTGCGACAAGTTTAAACACAAAGGATATTTTTTCTTGAAATTGCAGATGTCAAAAATTTGGAGTAACTTCCTGGAATACTCTTCAATTCAATTTAAAGTATCACATTAGGTTAGATGTGGGCAGGTTCATGATAAGCTCAAATGAACTAGACTTTTTTAAACCTTTAGATCTAATCCAACGGTTAATAAAAACATTTTTATTACTAAGACCTTTTAAAAGATCTTATCATAGTCTTTCATATAATAATAATGATAATGATAATAATAAAGGAAGAAGATAAGTGATCTTTTTAAAAGTATTTTAAAAATAAACTATCTTAATTTTTTTAAATTAAATAAATAATTGTTGTTACCAAGTTTAACACAATAAACTTTTAAATTTATCAAATAAGCTCAATTTATCACTATAATACTCCAGTGAAAAGAAAATTATAAAAAGTATTCCAATAGCTGGGTGTTAGGGGAGGGCCATTCTACGGTCTCTGCCGGTCATAGATGCTGAGACAGATGGCACTGAAAGGAAACCTGTAATCGAGAACACCATCCAAACAAAAACCGAATACCTTTTCTGTCTCATTCGAGTCTTGGAGAAACCCAGAGACCCAGTCCCCATTTTCCCGTTCTTCCTCGTTTTGAACTCTTGAGATTTTGGGGCAGAAAAGAAGAGAGATGGTGAAGTTGCAGAGAAGCGCTTCTAAAGCTAGTCCTATTTTCTCAAACAGAGATGCCATTGGAGGTATGCTTTCTCTTTCGTCCACTCTTTCTCTGTTCAAGACTTGGATAGCCCAAAATCATTCTCAATCGTCTCCAAAAATCATTCTCAAGACTTCGGTTTATCAAAGTAAACATGGCAGAAATCACGATGAATTAGAGAGTCTTGAAGATGCTTTAAGCTTGTTTATAAAATGCTCCGAATGCGTCCTCTGCTTCTCTTGTTCGTTTCAATCAATTGTTGTGCAAAATTGTAAGAATAGAACATTATTCCGTTGTGATTTCTTTGTACGACCAAATGGGTGTTTTAGGAATGCCGACTGATGATTGTACTCTCAACATTATGATTAATTGCTTCTGTCGTCTGAAACTGACGGGCTTCAGTTTATCTGTCATGGGAAAATTCGTCAAATCTGGTTATGAACCAAACATAGCGACCCTGACTACTCTAGTAGAAGGGTTCTTGCTTGAAGGGAAGTTCGATGAGGTATAAGACTTCGATAGCTCAAAATTATTCTAAATCGTCTGAAAATGAGGTTTATCGAAGCAAACATGGCAGAAAATGCAAAGAAGTTGAAAGTCTTGAAGAGGCTTTGAGTTTGTTTAATGAAATGCTCTGAATGCGTCCTCTGCCTTCTGTTGTTCGTTTCACTCAGTTGTTCGGCCAAATTGCCAAAATGGAACACTATTCTGTTGTGATTTCTTTGTATAACCGAATGGGTCTTCTAGGGATTCCGCCTAATGATTATATTCTCAACACTGATTAACTGCTTCTGTCGTCTGCACCACATGGGCTGCAGTTTATCTGTTTTGGGAAACTTTGTTAAATCTGGTTATGAACCAAACACGGTGACCCTGACTTCTCTAGTAGAAGGGTTCTTGCTTGAAGGGAAGGTCGATGAGGCAGCTGAATTGTCTGGCAAAATGACCAAGGAAGGTTGTAAGCCTGATATTATTACATACGCAAATTACTGAATGGTTTTTGGAAAATAGGCAACACTACTGCAGCTGTTAAGTTGCCAAGGAATATGGAAAAAGTGGGAACTGCAAGCCTGACATAGTTGCCTATACCACAGTTATCAATGGCCTTTGCAAGGTCGGGCTAGTTGTTGATGCTGTAAGCCTCTTCTCAGAATTGACCAGTAAAGGCATCATTCCAAATGTTTTTACTTACAGCACCTTGATCAACGGAGCGTGCAATGTAAAACAATGGAATGAAGCTATAAAACTATTAAATGAAATGGAAGGTCAAAAAATCACTCCCAATGCATACACCTTCACTGTCTTGGTTGATGGTCTTTGCAAGGAGTGGAAAGTTGCAGATGCAAGGAGTTTGATGGAAACAATCGTTCAGAGAGGCATCAAACCTAATGAGGTAACATATAATGCACTTTTGAATGGTTATTGTTTGCAAGGAGAAATCGATGAGGCAGTGAAAATATTTGATATGATGGTTGGCAGTTGAGAAACTAATGTGCATAGCACATTGATCAATGGGTATTGTAAAAATGGGAGAATGAAGAAGGCTCTTAAACTGTTTGAAGAAATGATTACTAAGGGATTAATTCCAGATGTTGTAACGTACATCTCTCTTATTGGTGGCTTTTGCAAAGTTGGGAGAACTCAAGCCGCTTGGGAGATACTTTGCAAGATGCAAGACTGTGGGGTGCTTCCAAACATTCAAACCTTAAACATTTTACCCGATGGCCTAAGCAAAAATGGACAACTTGACGAGGCAATCACATTATTTCGAAATATGGAAGAGAAAAAGTTACCACTCAATATCGTGAAATACACAATCCTCATTAAAGGAATGTGTAAAGCTGGAAATTTTGTGGCTGCAAAGGATCTTTTTTGTGGATCATTGTCCAAAGGCCTAAAACCTGATGTGATAACAAATAGGATAATGATCAATGGACATCTTGGCGTTGGCCTTATTCATGAAGCCACAAACTTGCACAAACAAATGGGAAAGAATGGATGCCCTATAGACAGTTGTACTTATAATTTAATGATACACAGGATATGCCCTTAATCATGATCTATCAGGAGCTGTGCGGCTGGCTAATGAAATGGGAGAATGGGGTTTTTCTACAGATACCTCAACTATAAAGATGTTTGTTGATCTAATTCCTCGTGGGAAATTACATCCTTCTTTACGATCATTCATTCAAAAAGTTTTATGAGGTGAAAGATATTTCAGAAGGGTTTTAGCAAGGCTTTGGAAATGTAACTATGACTGGAGGAGAAAAGAAGATTGAAATTATGACCGGAGGAGAAGAGAAGAAGAGAAGATTGAGTAATTCTCTCTTATTTTTATTATTATTTATCATCAGCCAAAATTATAGCATATATAGATATTACAATGACCTAATCTCAGGAAAAAAGGAATAAAAGAAAAAAAAAAGGAAGTCTAGAAATCAGGGAACAAATTAACACCCTCCTAAAATAAGAAAACTGAGACTATTATGCCGCAAAGCGTGGGATTTTGTTTGTCTTTCCAACACTCTCCCTCAAGCTGGTGAATAGATGTCTGTCATTCCCGGCTTACTCACACAAAGATCAAATCTTGACTTCTGAAGAGCTTTAGTAAAAACATCTGCTTCTTGTAAGTTGGTAGAGATATAAGACAAGTCGATGATTCCACTTTCTACCTCTATCTTGATGAAGTTTCTATCAATCCTTACGTGTTTCATTTGATCATGTTGTGCAGGATTATGAACCACGCAAATAGCTGATTTAGTGTCACTACACAACTTCATAGGTCCTGTTACTTGCATGTTCAAATCTTCCATGAACCTTTGTATCCAAATAAGCTCACAGATCCCTTGAGCTATGGCCCTATACTCCGCCTCAGCACTACTTCTGGCTACCACAGATTGCTTTTTGCTCCTTCAAGTTACCAGATTTCCCTAGACCTTTGTGCAGTATCCTATAGTGGACTTGCTATCATCAACAGCTCCTGCCCAATCTGCATCTAAGAAACCAGTCACATTTCTATCATCAGTCCTTTTAAACAGCATACCTTTGCCAGGACACCCTTTTAAATATCTCAGAATCTTATTTACTGCCTCCATGTGCCCCTTTTTTTGGAGCATGCATAAATTGGCTTACAACACTGACACTGAAGGCGATATCTGGTCTAGTAAGAGATAGGTAAATTAACTTCCCAACCAAACGCTGGTAGCTTTCTTTGTTTACAAGAGGATCATCTTCTGCAATCTTCTGTTTCCAATGCCGTTCCATGGGAGTACTTGCTGGTTTACACCCGAGTTTACTTGTTTCTTTAAGCAAGTCAAGTGTGTACTTTCTTTGTGAAATAAAAATCCCTTTACGACTTCTTGCAACCTCCATTCCAAGAAAGTACCTTAGTTCTCCCAGATCTTTTACCTTGAACTTAGCTTGCAGTTGCTTCTTCAAGTTATCAATCTCTTCTTCATCATCTCCCGTAATTACCATATCATCTACATACACAATTAACACAACTTGCTTACCGGACTTGCTGTTCTTGACGAACAAGGTATGGTCAGCTTGCCCTTGAGTATAACCAAAATCCTTCATCACTGTACTAAATCGAGTAAACCATGCTCTCGGAGACTATTTTAGACCATAAAGAGATTTTTTTTAGTTTACACACCTTGTCTAACCCTTCTTCTGCTTCAAATCCTGGAGGAGACCTCATATATAACTCTTCCTCTAGAGTGCCATTGAGGAAAGCATTCTTGATATCTAACTGATATAGCCCCCAGTCTAAATTAGCAGCAATGGACATTATAATTCTGATCGAATTCAATTTGGCTACCGGTGCAAAAGTCTCCTCATAGTCAATTCCATAGGTTTGAGTAAAACCTTGGGCTACTAGTCTGGCCTTATAGCGTTCTATAGTCCCATCCAGTTTAAATTTTACTGTAAATACCCATTTGCTGCCCACTACTCTCTTTCCTTCAGGCAATTGTACCATTTCCCACGTTCCATTATCTTTCAGTGCCTTAATTTCCTCTAATACAGCTTCCTTCCAGTTAGGATCCTGGAGTGCCTCATGAACATCCCTTGGAATTGGTATCTTATCTACTCTTGAGATAAAGGCCCTTAGTTTTCCTGACAATTTGGAATAGGTAAGATAATTTGAAATTGGATACCGTGGATTTCTAGTACACGACCTTACCCCTTTCCTTACTGCAATTGGCAGATCAAGATCACTTATTTGTTCCTCATTATCAGCCCCTGGCTCATCCTCATCACATGCCATATTCTCGCAAGGTTCCTCTTGACTTTGATTGTTTGTAATGATAGGAGCTAGATCTGCCACCGGTTCAGTCTCTTGAGTTTGCCTTGGAGTTCGTGGTCTTCTTGAGTACACCAACAATGGTGGTTTCGGATCTGCAGTGTTGAGTTCTCCCCCTTTGCTTAAGTCATCACCACTAGACTCAGATTGGGACATGACATGTGAAGACATATTTTGGACATCTTGAATATTTAAAGGAAAAAACCTCGGATCCCAATGTTTATCTCCCTGAGTAGAATTCTCCCCCGGGAGAGAAACTTGGGAATAGAAGAATTGATCCTCGACAAATGAGAAATCACAAGTGACAAAAAAACGTTTTGTGGAGGGATGATAACATCTATAACCTTTTTGAGTAGAGGAATAGCCAAGAAAGACACACTTAATAGCTTTTGGATCAAACTTGCCCCAATTTGGTTGAACATTATAAACAAATACTATGCATCCAAATACACGAGGTTTAAGAGAATTATGAACATGAGTAGAAGGAAATATAGATAACAGCTCACTAATTGGGGTTCGGTACTTGAGGACTTTTGTAGGAACACGATTGATAAGGAAGGCTGACGTGAGAATAGCTTCACCCCAAAAAGAATAAGGGACATTACTAGCAAGCATGATTGATCTGGCAACCTCCAAAAGATGACGATTTTTTCGTTCGGCAATCCCATTTTGTTGAGGAGTATAAGCACATGAACTTTGATGAAGTATCCCATGCTCTTTGAGATATTCATTAAATTCATGAGAAAAATACTCCCGACCATTGTCAGTTCGAAGGATGTGTATAGAAGATTGAAATACATTTGTGATGACTCTGTGGAATTGCTTAAAAATCGTGGGTATCTTAGATTTTTCTTTCATTAAATAAACCCAACACACCCGTGTATGATCATCAATGAAGGTAACAAACCGCCTTTCACCAGTTAAACTTGTGACTCTTGATTGTCCCCATATATCACTATGAATTAAATGGAATGGTTTAGATGGTTTATACATATGAGAAGGATATGATGCACGTGTTTGTTTTGCAAGAATACAATGGTCACAATGAAACAACGAGGGATCTTTATTAACAAACAAATGAGGATACAAATGTTTCAAGTAAATGAAACTTGGGTGACCCAATCTATTATGCCACAACTGAACATTGGAATCAAAAAATAACGAGAAAACAGTAGATGACTTCAGACTTGGAGAAGAGTCAACACCCGATAGATAGTATAGACCACTTCGCTCCTCAGCATTCCCAATCGTCCTCTCCGATGACAAATCCTGAAAAGTACAAGAGGAAGGAGAAAAGGTTACAGAACAATTCAAGTCTCTATTTATTTTACTAACTGAAAGTAAGTTACACTCTAGATTAGGAACATAAAGAACCGACTTCAACTCCAATCCATTAACCTCCAAGTCTCCTTTCCCTATTGCTGTGCACACCGAACCATCTGCTACAGTAATTCCAATATTCTCACTACAAGGTTTATAGTTCCTAAAACCTGTGCTCGAGCTTGTCATATGATCAGATGCACCAGTATCTGCAATCCAGGTGTTATGTGCACCTTTGTGTGACAGGAAAGATACAATACCTCTATGAGTAGCTAAGGCAGCAGGTCCTGTGGAACTAGATGAATTAGAGCCAGACTCCTTTGTAGTAGATGAAGAACTCATTAGTCATCGGAGAACCTCCATCTCTTCTGCCGTAAATGCTTGAGGGGCTGTAGTAGTTGCTATTTCAGCCACATAAGCATTTTTACTATTTTTCCTCTAACTTCGAGGCTTCCAATCAGCAGGCTTTCCATGGAGATACCAGCACGTATCCTTGGTGTGATATGGCTTCTTACAGTGCTCGCACCATATCTGCTTGTCTTTCCCGTTAGATGCTTTTGAATCCACACAACTTGTGGTCAACGTAGATCCTTGGGCTGCCACCGAATTTTGTGAGGATGAAGTCATCATTTTCCTTCTTGTTTCCTCCCGCCTCACTTCAGCAAATGCCTCTTTCAGCAAAGGTAGAGGCTTTGTGCCAAGTATGCGACCTCTTACATCATCAAGATATTGATTTAGGCCATGTAAAAAATCAAAGACTCGATCATTCTCCACCATTTTGCTGTATTGGACTCCATCTTTAGGATGTTTCCAAGAAACATTTTGGAACAGGTCTATTTCTTACCACAGCTTAGAGAGATTATTGAAATATTCAGTGACAGACAATGTACCTTGTCTAGTATTTCGAAGTTTAGAACGAACCTCAAATCTTTGTGAGATATTCTCCATATCCGAATACATCTCTCTCATAGCATCCTATATTTCTTTTGCCGTTTGATAAAACAGGTACAAGTGTCCAATCCTCTGCTCCATCGAGTTAATTAACCAGGCCATCACAATCGAATTCTCTGCCTCCCACACGCTATAATTTGCTACATCTAGTGCAGGTGCCGCTCCAGTGAGATATCCTATCTTTCCTTTGCCCTTTATCACAAGCAGGACAGATTGATACCACTCTCTAAAATTGCTTCCATTTAGTTTATGTGTGGTTATTTGGATAGACGAATTTTCTGGGTGGTTAGTGGCAATAGACATAGGAGGATTTGTAATGATTTGTGACTCGGTTGATTCTGACATGGATGACATGATTTCTGGGTTACAACTAGCAAGCTTTGCTAATCAGTTTTTCGTCAGTGACTGTCGACTCTGATACCATATGACCGGAGGAGAAAAGAATATTGAAATTATGACCAGAGGAGAAGAGAAGAAAAGAAGATTGAGTAATTCTCTCTTATTTTTATTATTATTTATCATCAGCCAAAATTACAGCATATATAGATATTACAATGACCTAATCTTAGGAAAAAAGGAATAAAAGAAAAAAAAGGGAAGTCCTAGAAATCAGGGAACAAATTAACACCCTCTTAATATAAGAAAACTGAGACTATTATGCCACAAAGCGTGGGATTTTGTTTGTCATTCCAACAGTAACCACTCAAGAAGCTACTTTGAATTTTAGGGCCTTAGATATCTCATATTCTATAGATTGTACTATACTAGTTAGATTTACAAGGAAGAAGTTGATTTTGAGGGTAGAAACTACAAAGCATTTGTACATGATCAATTCCTTCTGAAACTTCTTCTTTTGATAGATTGTGTGAAAAACTTCGAGTTGCTATAAACTCGATGTTGCTTTTGTTAGAGTACTTAAATCCCATATTGAAATATAAACTAATTCTTATTTTTCTGTCATGCTCAATTTTGTCATCATTTGATGGGGACATCAAGGTTGCAAGGAATTTTCACGATCTAGTTCAAGTTTCAGTTGGTCTGGTGACGAGGGCTCGAGCTAAAAGATTCAAAGAAGAGCTGAATAACTTGGTTCGGAGAGTTCTACTGCAAGAAGAGAGTGTGTTCACTACTAAGGGTGAATAAAGGCTGGTTTTACTCATCAAAGTACCCAAACTATTGCATGGCCAACTTGCATGTCCATTCCATACACAGACACATGTAGGAGTGGCGTGTCCAGCAAAGATTCAAGATTTGAATTCTTTATAATCTTATTTTAGTTTGAGTTTCAGTTTCACAATTTGAATTTAGAATCTTTGTTTAGACGTTATTATAGGCATGAATAGAAGGAAGGAATCTTGAGTTAAATTTGATTCTATCCTAGGGCTTTATTCAGGCTTTTTTTCATTAAGGGTAGATTAGGGATTTTACATTAAAATAAACCCTATTGTGGATTTTGCCTATATAAGGCCATCTTTCAGATTATGCAATTCAGTTTTTGATGTTCATTCATATTGAGAGTTATTCTTCTTGAGTTCTTAAAGAAACTTATCTGAACTTATCAAGGATTCCTTGTGGCATTCAAAATTGACTTATCAAATAGACTTTCCACCCCATTTATGGCGTCTACACTATACCACGGTTCTTGCTTTGTTAGACAACGAGTCACGGTTTCTATCCAACTTGAGAGATCTTGGGTTTGAATTTTCCAAATTTGGTTTCGAGTTTCGTCATGTTGTTGGTGTGGTTCGTATCAGTTGGTATTAGAGCTTAGGATTGTCAGGTTTGCTTATCCTTTTTTCTTGTTTTCTAGGTCAAATTTGTGAAGTTAGGGTTAGAGTGTCAATTCGACCAAAAAAAAATATTTGAATTTGGTTCTGTAGGGTTTCTTGAAATCATCTTTAGTGGTTCTTGAATTGTCTCTTTAGTCTTGAAAGAGTCAAACCTGAACTACTCTTTTGGTTTCTAGGGTTACAATTTTTGGTTTTCTTGAATTTCTTTAGGGTTCTGCATTGATTCTTGGGAAATTTTTAGGATGGCCAAATCCAAAAATTGCTAATTGACCCTAGGGTACGCGTTTCTTGTTTTCTTCGGGTTTGTGCGTTAATTTGTGGAAGCATCCCTAGGGAGGCCGAAACTTGCATAGGCTGTTCTAGGGTTGCTTTTGGTTTTTTTTTTTTTTATTTGGTTTGTTGGTTCCCAAGTTTAGGTTTTAGGTTTCTTTGTGGGATTCTTGCTAATCTTGATATCGCAATTCTAGTTTGACATTGTAGATTGTGCCTTATGACCCCCACTCTACAATCTTTATTTGTTCTAGTGGTTCCTTGTCGAATTATTTTTTTTAAAAAAAAAAAAGAGAAAGGAAAAGAAAAGAAAAGAAAGAAGAAAAGAAAAATCAAGAGGATAAAAAAAAAAGAGTATGGGAACTTTTCTTAAAATTTTTTGTTTTATTCTTGTTTCTCACTTCTTAGACCCTCTTTTGCCAAAACCCTACGCTTGAGTGACAAAAATCATCAAAATCCGTGGCCAAATTTGAGTCGTTTGGTTTGTCTCTTGCCTTAAATTGCTGCTTGAATCCTTCTTGTTATTGTTTCATTAGTTTTGAAAGAACTAAAAAAAGAATACGAGTTAAAAAAAAAAAAAGACAGAGAGTGTGAACGTATTAGAGGGTAAAAGCCAAATTAAAATTGAGTAAAAACATGAGTGAATTTGAGTGAATAATTTTATTTCGAGTGAAGTGTGGTGAGGTTCCTTCTATCTTGTTTTAACTTTGTTTTGTAGATTTCAAGCATGTCTCAAAATCTAGAGAATAACACAAATGAAGTAGTTCAACCACCCATTGGACCAAATTTGCAAATGCAAGCATTCATGGGGGAGATGAGATAATTGAAGAGGGAGTTAGATCAAATCCATGAGAGGTTGGATAGGGTAGAAGAGGGGAAACAATGGGGGCAACCATTGCTCCGAATACCCCAAGGAGGAACATGTTGTACTAATGGGAAGTTGAAGGCTTGGATGAATTTGAAGGGGACTGATTAGAGGAGGAGTTTGATAGGATGTCAATGGGCAACCATAGAAGATTTGGTTGGGATAAAGAAGCTAGGGACAGAGTAGACAACAACTTGGAAAATATTAAGATGAAAATTTCAGCGTTTCAAGGGAAGAGTGATCTCGAAGCATACCTTGAGTGGGAAAATAAGATGGAGTTGGTTTTTTATTGTCACAACTACTTTGAATTAAAGAAGATAAAACTTGCTACCATTGAGTTTACTGATTATTCTATTGTGTGGTGGGATCAGTTGTGCATCAATAGGAGGCAAAGGGGATCATCCTATTGAAACTTGGGATGAGATGAAGAGAGTGATGAGACGACGATTTGTGCCAAGTCACTACTCTTGGGATCTATACCTCAAGCTACAAGGTCTCCATCAAGGTAACCAGAGCGTAGATGAGTATTGTAAAGAGATAGAGATGGCTATGATTAGAGCCAATGTGGAAGAGGATTGGGAGGCGACAATGGCCATATTTTTGAATGGTTTAAACCGAGAGATTGCTAACACGCTCAAGATACACCATTATGTGGAGTTGGAGGATTTGGTACATATGGCAATCAAGGTTGAGAGGTAACTCAAGAGAGGCGGCGTACGGCCAAGACCAGCTCCACAGTTCCTTAGAGGACGAGCTACCCAAAGAAAGAAGAAAATATGTTCACCTCCAAGGCCAAACCCGAGCATAAACCAGCCACCTCCACCACGGCTTCTCGAGGTAAATCAACCCCTACTTCAAATCGCTCTAGCAATATTAAATGCTTTAAATGCCAGGAGAGAGGACACATAGCTAGCCCATGTCCAAACAAGCGAGTCATGGTGATCCAGGAAGATGGTGAAATCGAATCCGAAGATGAAGCTAATCTTGATGATATGCCACCATTGGAAAATGCCCCCATGGGAGATGATGAGTTTGGGGCAAAACACGGTAAGATGTTGGGACTAGGAGGACGTCGAGCCTTAAGCTTGCAAGCTAAAGAAGAGAAAGAAGAAGTGTAGAGGGAGAACATCTTTCACACTCATTGCTATGTGCAAGACAAGGTATGTAGTGTTATTATTGATGGCGGTAGTTGCACTAATGTTGCAAGCACTTCCTTGGTGGAAAAGCTAGGGCTCCCAACACTTGAGCACCCTTGACCATACAAGCTGCAATGATTGAATGATAGTGGTGAAGTGAGGGTTACAAAGTAGGTGGTGGTACCATTTTGGATTGGTAAATATGAAGATGAAGTATTGCGTGATGTGGTGCCAATGCAAGCTGGACATCTCCTGTTAGGAAGATCATGGCAATTTGATCGACATGTGCAGCATGACGGCTTCACCAACAAGCACTCATTCTTGTTTAATCAACAGACGATAACCCTAGTTTTGGTGACGCCAAAACAAGTCTATGAGGATCAAGTGAGATTACAAAAATTGAGTGAACAAGACAACGAGAGATCAAAATAATTTGGAAGAGCAAAAGAAAGAGAGTAAAAAGAAAAGAGAAAAGGCAAATCTAGAGGAAGAAAAGAGATAGAAGAGTTCGGCCAAAGAGGTAAAATCAGAGAGAAAACAAATAAATTTCTATGCAAAAACAAATGAGGTTAAGCAAGCATTGTTTTCAAAACGGCCAATGATTGTCCTCATGTACAAAGAGGCCTTTTAAACATTGACCAACTTGACTCTTCTTTGCCTAGTGTTGTTGTTTTTCTCTTACAGGAGTTAGATGATGTGTTTCTTGAGGAGTTACCACATGCTTTACCACCTATCCGAGGGATTGAACATCAAATCGATTTCATGCCTGGTGCATCAATTCCAAACCGACCAGTATACAGGAGCAACCTGGAAGAGACGAGGGAGCTTCAAAGGCAAGTCGAAGATTTGATGAAGAAAGGGTACATGAGAGAAAGCATAAGTCCTTGCGCAGTTTCGATGATTCTAGTGCCTAAGAATGATGGGACATGAAGGATGTGTGTTGATTGCAAAGCCATCAACAATACAATGGTAAAATGTTGACACCCTATTCCTCGCTTAGATGATATATTAGATGAGCTGTATGGTTCTTGTGTGTTTTCTAAGATTGCTCTTAAGAGTGGATATCATCAAATACGAATGAAAGAAGGAGATGAATGGAATATAGCATTTAAAACTAAATATGGGTTGTATGAGTGGTTAGTTATGCCGTTTGGATTAACTAATGTACCTAGCACTTTCATGCATTTAATGAATCATGTTTTGCGTGCTTTCATTGGTAGATTCGTTGTTGTGTATTTTGATGATATTTTGATTTACAGCAAGAGTTTGCAAGAACATGTCTCACATTTGTGTTCAGTTATAGATGTGCTTAGAAAGGAGAAGTTATATGCTAACATTCAAAAGTGTACTTTTTGCACCGATAAGCTTGTTTTCCTAGGTTTTGTTGTGAGTGCTAAAGGTGTTGAGGTTGATGAAGCGAAGATCAAAGCCATCCAAGATTGGCCGACCCCCTCTAGTATAGGTGATGTTAGGAGTTTTCATGGACTTGCTAGTTTTTATAGGAGGTTCGTGAAAGATTTTAGCACCATTGTTGCACCACTTACCCAAGTTATCAAGAAGAATGTTGCATTCAAATGGGGTGAAACATAAGCTTACTCACTTTTTTACTTGCTTTACTTAATTTTTCTAAAACATTCGAAATTAAATGTGATGCTTCTGGTGCAGGAATAGGCGTTGTTCTTATGTAGGATGGAAGACCACTTGCATACTTTAGCGAGAAGTTAAGCGGGGCCATACTTAACTACCCCACTTATGACAAAGAGTTGTACGCATTTGTTTTATTTTTGGAGACATGGCAGCACTACTTGTGGCCAAAGGAGTTTGTGATTTGTATGGATCATGAATCCTTGAAGCATTTGAAAGGTCAACACAAGCTGAACAAGAGACATGCTCGATGGGTTGGATCCCTATGTCATTCGGTATAAACAAGGTAAGGAAAATGTGGTTACAGATGTACTTTCATGCAGGTATGCCTTACTCTCTACTCTTGATGCTAAGTTTTTTGGTTTTGAGCACATTAAGGAACTTTATCTTGATGATCACGACTTTGGAGAGATTTATAGAGCTTGCGAAAAATCTACAGAGGGTAAGATCTGTATGCATGAGGGCTTTTTGTTTAGAGAAAATAAGTTGTGTGTGTCTAATTGTTCATTGAGAGACTTGTTAGTTTAGGAATCCCATAGTAGAGGGTTAATAGGACACTTTGAAGTAGCAAAAACTCTAGTTATTTTGCCAGAGCACTTTTATTGGCCACACATGAAACGGAATGTTGAGAGAATTGGTGGTAGATGTGTCACTTGTAGGCAAGCTAAATTGAGGGTTCAACCAAATGGTCTTTACACGCCCCTACCTATTCCTAGTTCACCTTGGATTGATATTTCGATGGACGTTGTTTTGGGTTTACCTACGAGTAGTCATGGAAGGGATTCAATCTTTATGGTTGTAGATAGTTTTTCTAAGATGGCTCATTTTATTTCTGGTCATAAGACTGATGACGCTTCTCATGTTGCAGATTTGTTCTCTAGGAAGATTGTGAGGTTACAGGGTATGCTAGGACAATCATTTCAAATCGGGATGCTAAGTTATTGAGTTATTTTTGGAAGACATTATGGGGAAAACTAGGAACGAAACTTTTGTTTTCTACTACTTGTCATCCTCAAACTGATGGTCAAACAGAAGTAGTTAATAGGACTTTATCCACTTTGTTGAGGGCTATCATTAGTAAGAACATTAAGACCTGGGAGGATTGTTCACCACATGTTGAGTTTGCTTATAATCGTACCATTCATTCTGCTCCTAAGTTTTCACTATTTAAAATTGTTTTTTATTTTAATTCTTTAACCCCTTTGAATTTAACACCTTTACCTGTTTCTAAGCATGTGAACTTAGATGGTAAAAAAAAAGCAAAATTTGTGAAGCAACTCCATGAGAAGGCATGGCTTAACATAAAGAGGAGAACCGAACAAGACATCAAGCGAGCTAACAAGGGATGTCATCAGCTGGTTTTTGAGCTTGGTGGTTGGTTGTGGTTACACATGAGGAAAGAACTATTTCCAGCACAACTACGTTCTAAGTTGCTGCCCCGAGGAGATGGTCCTTTTCAAGTGTTAGAACAGATCAATGACAATGCCTACAGACTCGACTTACCAGGTGAGTACAATGTTAACGCTGCTTTCAGTGTTTCTGACTTGAGTCTTTTTACTGTAGGTGATGATTTAAGGACAAATCCTTCTCAAGAGGGAGGAATGATGGGGACATTAAGGTTGCAAGGAATTTTCACGATCCAGTTCAAGTTCCAGTTGGTTCGGTGATGAGAGCTCGAACTAAAAGATTCAAAGAAAACTTGAATAACTTGGTCCGGAGAGTTCTACAACAACAAGAGAATTTGTTCACTACTGAGGGTGAACAAATGCTGGTTTTACTCATCAAAGTTCATCCAGAAGGGAGCCAATCAGCTGTACATGCACATTGAGTCGTTGCATGGCTAACTTGGTCCATTTCGTACACAAACACATGTAGGAGTGGTATGTCTAGTAAAGGTTCAAGATTTGAATTCTTTGTAATCTTATTTTAGTTTAAGTTTCAGTTTCACAATTTGAATTTGGAATCTTTGTTTAGATGTTATTATAGGCATGAATAGGAGGAAGGAATCTGTTAAATTTGATTCTATCCTAGGGCTTTATTCAGGCGTTTTTTTCATTAAGGGTAGATTAGAGATTTTACATTAAAATAAACCCTATTGTGGATTTCGACCATAAAAGGCCATCTTTCAGATTATGCAATTCAGTTTTTGATGTTCATTCATATTGAGAGTTATTCTTTTTGAGTTTTTGAAGAAATTTATCTGAACTTATCAAGAATTTCTTGTGGCGTTCAAAATTGACTTATCCAAAGGACATTCCACCCCGTTTGTGGCGTCTACACCATACCAAGGTTCTTGATTTGTTAAGCAATGGGTCGCGGTTTCCATCCAACTTGAGAGATCTTGTGTTCGAATTTTTCAAATTTGGTATCAGGTTTCATCGCGTTGTTAGCGTGGTTCGTATCATCGTCTTTGTATAAAAAAGTGATTCACGAATGTTTGAAATTTCACCATTCAATCATTCAAGAACATAAAATTATTGATGGGGGCCGGCAATCTTAGATATTCTTTTTTTTTCTTCTTCTTCTTCTTCTTCTTCTTTTTTGGAGGAGGTAGAAGTAGAGAGGTATTCATATAGGGAGTAAATGTGTGACCTCTACTATTTGAGCAATTCCGCCCGTGTTTTACTTCTTGAATTATTGGAGAACATAGACAGATTTAGGCTTTCGGCTTATTAGGTCTCCTCATTCTTAGACAGATTTAGGCTTTCGGCTTATTAGGTCTCCTCATTCTCTATTGCATGGACCTTCTCTATTTGCTAAAGCATGTGTCCCCATGAATTTGTCTTTGGATTCCTAGTTGTTGGTGGCAGAATTTATACTCGTGGAGAATAAGGCCTCATATCTTCTTTCTGGAATCCTAAGGGAGGCCTCTTAAATGCAGTGATAAGTACGTATAGAGAAATGAAAGAAAATGGATACCCTCTGGACAGTTGCACTTATAATTTGACGAGCCAAGGATTCGTCCCATTATGAGATACCAAAACTAGTACATTTTACTAGCGAAATGGTAGAAAGGGGTTTGTCTGCAGATGCTAGTTCTTCTTTAACCATTTATTTAGAGAACTTGACTTCTCTTCAGAAAGAATTTATTAAGTCGGATGGCTCTGTTGTAATTTTAATCCTACTATGGTTCTCTTTTTTTCCTCTTTTTTCCCCCTCCGCCTAGTGGAGTATACGTATATCTTACCTCTCTTTGCGGCTGTATGCATTTTCCCCCCAAAATCATTAGGGCTTCAAATTGTGACATCCCTTCTATCATGTTCGCAAAAGTATTCTCAAATTATAAAGGAAAAAATAGGCAATTGTATAATGTTCTTCTTTTATACTCTGAATTAACTACGATTACATTTTTTTTTTTCAATCTGCAAGCCTTCTTGTTGGAAAAAAAAAAAACCATTAAACTTGCACTTTTCAGTTTCGAGTCCTTGGACTATCCGCAGAAGAGGTCCACTCCCAGACCAGCCATCCTAAAGGATTTATTTCTGGCTCTTTCGTCTGCACGAACAATTTATTTCTTTCTCACGCAACTTTTTACAGAGACTGGTACCACTAACTTATCACATCATACACCATTAATTACCTTTTTTTCCCCCTACTTCCTGATCGTTGTAATGCCTCAACATATAGTGCATTGATCAATGTGATTGAATCAAGAGTCAATAAAGCTAAAAACTACCATGCATGTAAGAAAGTAAAGAATCATAATGACGCAACTTTAAAGGTTCACATCCACTTGGTTTTACATTTTGACGTATAATAATGTCATAATACTACCATGTAATGTTGGTTAATGGGGTCCCTTTCGAATTTTGGTATTTATCTTGGTTGTCTTCACTCTTCCTAGGGGAGAGACTTTAACGGAGCAAGAAAACAAGTGATAAGAATCAAGATTTTGAACAGAATGATTTTGTATTGAAGAAATAAGATAGAAAAAAAAAAGGAAATACAGAGTTTCAAAGCTTTCAAGAGGCTGAAACCATTTTATTCTTATTCTCATATTGTATGATAAGTACCCCGACTTTGTGGCTTGTCAATATGTAATTTTCCAATAATCATGATGCCAAGCATTAATGGTGTCATCTAGTTGTTTGCATAAGAGACCCTTTCCAAACACTCAGAGTAACGACAATCATATCCTGACCACTATGAAAACAATGCTAGAGGGCACTGGAGCCCCCAACACGAAAAATGAGGACGGCGCCGTGCTGCTGAGAGGCTAATGGCAAAATTTCAAAAGAAAAATAAAAAAAACCACAATAATACAATCTATTGATACATATTGATTCTTTCAAATACATCCTTTCACATATATCATTCTGACACGGGAAAAAAACTATGGAATATAAACAACATGGTCAGTTAATATTTACACACAGGCATCACCCTAGGAATGCTAAGGGAATCGAAGCTGCAAAAATGGCTAGTCAAAGATGCAACTAAACCAAAATTTTACCTACTTTCTTCTCTTGTAGAGGAAGACCCACCACCTGAACACCAACTACAACATATGGGACTATTTCTTCATATCTTCACAAACCGAATGTCATTTTGACCAAATGCAGTTCCACATGCAGGGCACTTCCGATGTCGGATCTCGAGGTTCTTTTGGATACAATGATTGCAGAATAGATGATAGCACTTTACAATTACAACCTGACAATTGAATACAAAACATCCATCCTGTATGAGCGCCACAAAAAATTGACAAACTGTAGCTTAACCATATTATGACACTACAATAAAATCTAAGCAGGCAGAATTAGGATCCAAAAAAGATGTTGGATGTGAAAGGATTTCTCACCTCCTTTGGCCTATCACGACAAACGAGACACTGTAAGATAGACTTGCAAAACTTAATGTCCTCTTGAAGTTTCTGAACTGCAGCCTCCCCAGTTTCAGAGCTCATCTCAGCAACAGTTGTTTTTAGTTCCTCAAACTCTTCCTCGACGATTTTCCTAGAATTTCTGCACAAGAATAATCCATTTAGTAAGAAGCCATGAGTTGAGCAGTCGTATAATAGAAATTAGATGCACAAGAATGTAGAGAAATCTTCTTATACTAATAAAGCATTCTCAAGTATTGAAACATAGAAAGCCAAAAAGTGATTCCAAATTTTTGCATGCTGTGACAAGGGCAGATCTCTCCATTGACTCTGCCTTGCACAGCTAACTATAAATATGATTTTCACTCGCCGTGTATCAAGCAAAGACAAATGGGGACATCACTTAGAATAGCTAAAGTTTAATGTACATGAGCAGCAAATGTGGGAAGACATCTTAGTTCCTAAATAACAGTTTTCATTATCTTCCTAAGATTTTACATCAGTATGGGTATAATACTAAGATAAAAAGTTACATAATGAAATATTGGAACCAAAATGAACTCAAGCTCCAAAACATATAATACGATAAAAGGTTACATAATGAAATATTGGAACCAAAATGAACTCAAGCTCCAAAACATCATGAGACCACCTTTCGTTGTCCAACTCCACTTGTACATCGTCGATATCCCGCTGAATTTGTTCATATTCCTTTTCAGAAGAAGAGAGGGCAGATCGGAGCCACTTGACCTCCTTCTCTGCATCGGCCAATTCCCACTTTGCAGTTTCCAAATTGACTGCAAGGTGTCTCTCTTCTTCCATGCATTTAATCGCTTCGGTGAGAAGAGCCTTCATCTGCAATGACAACCTGGTTATTTAAGAGGAAAAAAAAAATAGCAACGCCATTAGAAAAGTATGATAACACTATACCTGCTCTTCACCATGATAAATTCTCATTTTTAAAGAATCTAGTAAAGAGTTTATTTGTTGAAGTTGCTTTGTCAATGCCTGCTTCTCGGAGTGTAAAGAGCTTTGTGCTTGTTTTGTCTTCACACTTTCGGAGACAAGCTGCATTATAACCATCAATCGCGTGAAAAGTGAACTAAGGGACATTTAAACCAAGCAAGCAAATCCAAATGCATCACTCAAAAATGTTACAGGACACAATAGACGGGTACAAAAAAATTGAGAGATGATTTTAAGAGCTACCTTAATATTATAGTCATCCCTCTCTGTCACCTGCTGCAATAGATGCTGGTTCTGTGTCTGCATATCCTCGTATGCTTGACCAATGGTCTTAAGAAAAGGATTAATATAAAAAATTAGAAGGAAAAATTAAAGGAAGTGGAAAGATACAATTTGAAGAACCATGAAACAAGTTCGACTCATTTTTGGTAAGATGTAAAGTCAGAAGCAACCAAAAACCTACCTCAATTTCCGATATATAAGCCTCTGCTTCCAGATCTTTAATTTTAATGGCCTCGGTAAGCTCCAGAACATCCCTACAGCACAACCGGAAAACAGGGGTATCATGAATCCAAGTTTTTTTTTCGAGCATACTAACTTTTTCCAGTAAAAAGCATAACTACTCATTAAAAAATAAAAAAATAAAAAAAAGAACTGAAAAGCTATCAAACAATAAGACAAAGAGCCTTCAGGTGAGAAGCCAGCAATTCCAAAAGAACAAGAAAAATAAACGTATATAGAAATCCCAACATTTCCTATGCACATTAAAACCTTGTCTAACACATGTTTTCGCATTTCCTATGCACAACTGAATAACGACGCTACTTGGTTTCATCATCAATATCTTAACAGAAGAGAGATGAACATCGTAAACTATCAAGATCTCCTCTTTTAGAAACAATGCACGAAAATTAGAGACAAATAAGAAAACGCTGAAGCGTGGTAAGGTTCAACCAGGTACGAAGAATGAATCTATATCTATGTATGGAATAACGGACCTTTTTAAATCTTATTTATAACTTTTTCTGGGTTTTGAATTGATGACGATCAATGGGAGGGAGGGGGAAGGGGAATAGTCCCATGTTGTTCTATCCAGGATATGACAACTTTTTTCGTTTGGCTGACGCTCTAGGATATGAAATTGAGCACAGACATATCAATACAGTCATTTTCATGCCAAAAATAATTATTCTATTTGAAACCTAATACCTTCCCCTAGCATATTATTTGTTTAATTAAAAATTGCACTTTGAGAACACAGTCTATACACCTCTCTGAAGAATCAAGCTTAGCTCTTAAATCAGCTATCTCAGCTTCAGCAGCTGAAAGTCTTAGTTGACATGCAGATTCAGCTTCGTTGGCAGCTTTCACTCTCAACTCTAGACTATGTTCATCCAAAGCATTTTTCAGTACTTCAGCTTGAGAGTGAGCTCTTTGTTTTGATTCTTTGATTTCCCTCAAGTCCCTGAAATTCAATTGGAAGTTTAGAGGTACTGAAACAAAATCATGCATCATCAGCGGATAAAGAAAGCTATAGGCTAAAACAAATAGACATGCACTAAGTTGTTAAAGATGACAACAACGCATTGAGACAACTTAAATATCAGAAAAAACAAGAAAGAGAGAAAAGGGACAGAACTGAGGCCGTCAACGGGTAATAATGAGGTTGTGTTGTTTTGTTTTTGTATTTGTTTTTTTTTTTGTTTTTTGTTTTTTTTTAATTGACGGACCCAAGTATATGGTAAAATATATTCCTATAAGCACACAACAGCTTATCTAGTAGTCCACCCCCTATCGATTTACCTGTTGTCATTACTTTCCTGTCCATACAAGTCCAAGAAAATTTGCAGTTCCAGTTTTTCCTTCTGCAACTTCTCAATCTGCAACGTATACATCTTCATCAGTTTGCTAACTCATAGGTTCTGAATTACTACCATGCAAAAGAAGCTTCAACTAAAAAAATTTTTGCACAGTTGTGGCAGCAATTAACCGAGAATCTGGAAACAATTACTTAAGAGAGATAATTAAAGGAAAGCGATATTTCAGCAAGTTTAGAAATAATGATACAAACTGGAGAAAAATTTACAATATAGTACCACAAGAAAAATGAGGAGAGAAAGGAGGAACGAAAGGAAGAAGCGAAACAAAGGAGTTCATGTCTTTGAATATTTCTATGAACATAATGTTTTTCTTTGCAAGCAGGTGAAAGTTCTTGCGTTTCTTTATCGATGTCCATGTCTAAAGAGTTGAGGACAGTCTCTTTTCTTTAGTTGCTCTTGATTGTTTAGCTTTATTTTCAAGGTATTTGCCTTTTCTTAAGACTCTGAAAAGGGAAACAGAGAAATACAAACAAAACAAATTCCTAACTAAAACAACTTTCCATGGACATGGAGGTAAAAAGGAAAGCAAATCGATTAAAAACATCTAAAAAGTTAAAGTACACATCTTACCGATGCCTTGAGAGACTTGATCTCCATCGCTTGTTCTGCACATTTGTCCACTAAACTCTTCTGTTCATTTGTCTACCATTTTTTTTAAAATACAGAAAGAAGAAAGAAAACAGAGAGAGAGGTAGAGAGGAGGAAACTGATAAGTTTTGCAAAAGCTTAAAAAGATATGCACATGATGCAGATATAATAGATATAGAAAGACAATAAATAAGATGATAAGCAACTACTAACAAACATTTCAAAATAAAATCCAAAGTTTAAGAATCAAAATTCAGTTTGCATCAACTTTTTCTTTTTGTGTGCAACTTTGCATGAGCTAGAAGACTGGAGAGGAGTTAAGCAAGAGAATTAAAGAAGTTACACTGATAGGCACTAAGTTAAAAAAAAAAAATGGAGACAGCAGAAAAGGAGGTAGCTAGAGGCAATAAAATAAATATTTGACAGAATTATAATGATAGGCAGGGAGGAATGTAAACGTCCAGGTAAAATTCTCAAGGAATACTCTAGTAAATCTGCAATATAGATCTTATAGGTGCTAAATTCACTAGACAAATCAACCCTGTTCTAAAGCATTATTTATACTATTAGTTTTAAGTCACTTAGATGGAATCCCTTCTGACTCTAGGATGTGAACTAGAAATAAGTATTTTGGTCAACAAACACAATGTACAAGACAATATTAGAGACTGAAAGTGTACCTTCCTACTTAACAAATTTCTCAAAGATTGGGCTTTTTCACGTAGAGAGAGCGTTTCATGAGCCGTGTTCTGCCATCGCTTCAATTGAGCTTCCATCATTTGCATTTCCTTGGACAAAGATGAGGCCATTACATGAAACTCTGCTTTAATGTCTTTTCTCCCTGCAACAGAGAGCACTTGTTACAAACCAGAAGCTCAAGTAAATGCACCAACTTGTAAGACAACAAGGATCAGAAGATTTTCAATTTGACCCGAATCCTGAATCGCTTCTTCCATTTGAATCTCAAGGTCATTTTTTTCGGCAATAGACTTCTGCAACTGGAGCTCAAGCTCTTCGATTCTAGAATCAGCACTGTCGATGGAATTCCTTGCAGCATCAGCCGACTCCACTTTGGCATTCAGTTCCTTCTCCCTTCTGATAACAATTGATCTGTCAACCTGAAATTATCATTTTAAAAGAGAGTAATATAGGAAAAGCATACAAACAAACGGTATGGAACAACAAACAACTTAAACAATGCAGTTGAACCTGCAAAGTATTGATTAATGCTCTATATCGCTCCAGTTCAGAATTCCAATGTTGGAGTTGATCATTCAGCATAATGTAAAGTCGAGATGAGCGTACATATTTGTCATCATTTAACTCACTCTGCAAGAACAACATGTCGTGGGTAAGACAGGTACATATTAGAATCCTAGGCAAACTGACGAATATCAACTGCTAAACATAAAGAAATGCAGAATCATAGACCTGAAGATCTTCCAATTGTTTAGACAAAGATAGGTTTTCCTCTTGTGCCTCTTCAAGCTCGGAAAGACGGTTCCCAGCAAGCATCTGTGTTAATAAACCAAAAAATCCAAAAGTAAGTGACTAAGTATGAGAGCAAGCACGAAAGGGATTGAAACATGAATGGACCTTTGTTTCCTCAATGGAATTCTTCAAATCCCGTATGCTTATTGTCCTCTCTGCAGACTTTTCAGGTGATAAGTTTCCATTTGCCACTCCAAAAGATGGGAAATGCGTGCCAAATGCAACATCTTTTTGCATTTTCAAATTAATAAGTTTTCTCCGACACTCCTCGAGTTCAGCCATAGTATCATCCAGCTCACCTTTCAGCATCAAGGACACATACGACAGATAATTGTGAGGTGGCATCACTAAAAAATAACAATTTGGATACTTGACACCCATGTGTGTTACGAAGCTGATATCCATGCGTCCACATGGTCAATTTATTTTCAGTAAGAAGCTTCCTTAATAATTATTGAAATGCAAAATGTTCTCAAAGATAAGTATCCGAGATACCTGCAAGTCGTTTTATTTCAGATTGATCAGTGGAATGAGTGCTATTATAAGTTGCAATCTGACCAGCATATTCTTTATGCTTTGCATGAAGAACCTCAATTAGAGAGCGAAAAAGGTTAGTCTCCTCTTTCATCATATCATCAATCTTAGATAGTTCAATGATGGCATCTGAGAATTCGAAATAAACAAATAGAAATAGTTACCAATAGGAACGTGATAAAATGTTTATCACTCAAGATTACATGGTAAGTGGAAATGATAAGCTAAGTACTAAGAATTAATATGAGTTATGTGGATTTACAATTGAACCTCACATCAGGATTTCTTCTAACCTTCTGAAGATAAATTTCCAATCAAAGCTTGAGCTACACTCTCGGTTTTCATCCTCTGTGCATTAATACTATCTTCCAGGAGTGTCAACAACCCATGAGTAGATGCGTGGCGCAATGAAAGGGCTCCCTCGACGTACTTTGTGATGTCATTATTACCATCAGCTTTAATAGAATCTATTTGCAGGAGTCTGCAAAGAAAAATCTCCTCGACAGGGCATGACGGAATTGAACCTAAAGAACACATTGTGTTGATCATCCTATATAACGTAGAAAGATAAAGCTCGTACTCACCAAATGTATGAACAAAGAGTAAGATACCTCGAGAATTATCAGCGTGATCCAAGGTCTGCAAGGCTTTTTGGTTTCCGCTGGTGCATACTCCAAGAAGCGTTAAATCATCAATTAGCTAGACACAAAATTTTCATGTATGCTTATGAGAATGCCAAATATATTCTCGTAAAACTGAGATTTTTAGGACATTCTTGTTTAAAATTTTCAAATACACTTATCAGAATGCCAAATAGAACCTGATTCCATAGTTGATTCACTGCAATCAACATGTCATCATAAGAACCTTGCTTGTCTTCTAAACCTTTTATCTTTGTTTCGAGATCATGCAATTCCTGCTTCTGCTTGTCAATCTCCTGAAGAAGTTTCTGATTCTGGTACTGAAGAACTCCAGCGTCAACCTAAACACAACAAACGTAACTCTTTCACACTGCATTGAGTAAGAAGGAAAGAAGGAACAAGGGGATGAAAGCATAAACGTATAGAAATATTGATGTGAAAAAGGAAGTTGGTTTTCCTTAACTTTGCTTCTCCTTTTTTTAATAAAAAAATGGAGAGAAGTGAATGACTATTTTACCAGCTAATTAATGTTATCTGGTTTTGCTATCTTGACTCTTCATGAAGTTGTAACAAGACTATCAAAAAATATATCCATTTCTAATGGTTACGATAGTGGGACCTATTGGATCCTTTTATCCCCTAACTTTCCTCTTCCATTCTCTTTTCTGTCCTTCCAACAGACCAAACCCACGATTCCATTTCTCCTTAAAATCCCTCCACTCCTTTCTTTCCCTCCACTTTTCTTCTCTATCAAGCTAGTGTTATATAAAATGCTCCTTGTATCTTGCACTGAATTTTGAATGCCTTTGAGAAGCACACAAACATGTTAGATGTATGCATCAAAAGACAAGCACATTTCCACTGAAGAAATCACTACCTAAAATTCCAGTCTAGAGATTTCTGGCTCAGCTTGACTGGAATTAAATCCTGGTATTTGAAAATTTTAGTATTGAGAATTATGCTTTAGTGAAATTTGTGCTCACGTCGTTTCATAAAGTAGTGAATTCCTTCCTTATGTTGTCTAATACATCTAAGGCGTCTAGAAGTTTATGCATGTTTTTACTATTTATTTCCTGAAAAAACAAATACTAGAAAAATGGCTTTTGATCGAAAGTAGCCTTCCATAGATTTTTTTTTCTTTTTTAAAACTTCATTTTTGTCCTCGGGAATCAATAATATAATTCAGCATTGCTAAAAAAATTCAATTTGTTTGAATATTGTGTGTTGATTTCTTCACATCTAGAACACCCATAGACCAGCTTTAGACTGATTTACTTGTACATCAGTTCTTAACCTTGATTGAAAACTTCATGGCTTGTGTAACTAACTCAAATCCTTTCAAAACTTACTATTGGGTTAGATGACAAACTTATATTCTAGGGTTTCCCACAAAAAAAGGAACACATAAGTGTCAATATACTCTGATTCATTCTATTCTAAATAACTGACAATAAGATTGCCTATAGTATGGAATTAAATTGAATCCCTAATTTAATGGATGGTAAAATCTAAAACTTGGACAACAAACCCTCGTGCCAAGTTGTTTTATATGGGATTAAGCATGGTGTTTCAACAGCTAAAAGAAAAAATAAACACAAAATATTGTTCAAATGCTGTTATAACTTATAAGCCCATTCCAGGAAAAAAAAAAAAAAAAAGCCTCACATCTCAGCTATTTTCTTTATACTCCATTCATTCATGAATGCCCTTTCATTTAGTGAAGAAGTTAGAGAAAAAAACTGCTTCTTTTTTACCAGATTATAAAAAACAGTATAGTAGGTCATTTCCTTACCTGGTGAGGTTGATGATTCTCTGAGAAAATCTCTTTCAGATTACTGTTATTGTTATTCTCCATCTGGGTCCGTCAGAATTCCGATGAAAATTGGGTTCTAACCTCCGATTAAATTGTCATTCGCGCTTGCACTTGGAAATGGAATTGGCCATAATCGGAGTTCCTTCTCTCTTAAAAACAAGTTGGTTTTGCACCGTTCCCCCAACTTAAATTACATTTACAATTTCACCACCTAGTTTTTAATTTTTACAAGTTACAATCTGAATTTAAAAATCATTAAATTTATAATAAATAATTTTTATAACAATATTTTTTTTAACAGAAATTTATATTTAATTTTTATATGGATTCTCAATTAAGAGTATAGAATATCTTTGTTTTTTATTAATGTTTCTAAAATTTATATTAAAAACACATTTAGTTCAAATTTTTAATTTTGATAAAAACATAAATTAAAATATTATTCACAATAAATCTTGATAAAAATACATAAAAATGATCATTTATGCTATCAATTAATTATTTATATGTAAATTACATGTTAATTTCAGTTAAAAAACATTTAATGGGGTATTTTTCTATAAATTTATAAGTTCAGAGAATAAATTAAAAATTTTCAAAAATTTTAATGGGTCACATTATAAAAAAACCCTAAAAATAAATAAAGAAACAATACGAAAACTATATTAGGAAGCCTATATTTTATAGGGATAGATAATGCTACTTTTGTATTTTTGGATAATAGTGAATTGTCACGACCCTTAACCACGGTATGACGTGGACAAAAAAAAAGTGAGTTTAAAAGATAATTTAAGTTAAGTAAAATTATAAAATTTTTGTTTGAATTAAAATAAACATAATTAAATAATGACTTTATTTTTATTTTCCTAAACTAATCCTATGAATTATTAAAAGAACAAATATGGACAATTATTTCAATTTCTGCTCAATTATTTGAAAAGACCATTTTGCACTTAAAACAAATAATCCTAAGTTTACTTATTTTTAAATGTCTAAAACGTCTTATCAAGTGTTTAGAAATTATAAGAAAGTAAAATTTATAAAAAAAATCTCAAAACATAACCGTTAAAGAAAACGCATCTGGCATCAGTTTGGGATTCATACCACAATCCTACGTTCAAAGCATAGAACCTAATATTTAAATAATCACAATATAAACAACATCAACTATAGTCCATAGCAAAGACCAGGAGAAAGAAATAAAGGAAATTTAGGTTCTACTTACCTTGACTAAAATGAAAAGAATATTAATTGCAAAATATGTAAATCTTTGCTTAAGCTCCAACTTCGCCTCGAAACTGTAACTCTCACGGTTTACTCGACACCGTCCTTAACACCTCTTGGAGAGGTTAATTTAAAAATACAAAAAATGAGCAAAGAGCCTAATAGTATTTCTTTTAACAAACTTTAACATTTTAAAATAATTAAGCAACTGATATGGAAGTAAGTAAATAACGAAATATTTGAAATATAGACATATGGTAGAACATATAAAAGAGAGATGAGCAGGTTAATTTAGTTCCTAGTTTCCAAACCATTACTTATTGTATATGAGCATACTTATAATGTTTTAGCCATTGCCCATGCTGCAGAGCACTCGATTGAGGTTTAGGGCCCTACTCCAAAGGTTACACTCTACGTAACCCGATCTCCATGGCTACTTAAAATTGACCATTGAGAGCCATACCATTCTCAATGGTGTTTAAAAATTGTTGGTGCTCAAAATTATTTCTTCCAAGTCTAAAATATAATTTCAAACTCATTTGGCAAAAAATGAAAACAATCACATTTGCATATACCATGTATTTCACAAGCTCATATTAATATGCAAAAACACATTTTTATAAATAACTTTAGGAAACATACTCATCTCAAGTTGACATTATTTGGCCAAAACAAAAAAATATATATATAACTCAAAACATGGTTGCCAAGAAAAGGATTAGAATCCTACCTTTTGAGCAATAACATCCAAGGATAGCTCTAAGTCTCACAAGCTTAATCTACAAAATGTAAGCTCCTAATGCTGCTCAACCTTGATAGTTTCTAACAAGGTCAGCGATGAACCAAAATAAGAACAAAGGCAATTATATATTCATATTATGCATAAATCATTTTTTGGCGTGCTGTTTATGTTCAAAATGTTGACAAAGCATGAATTGGTTTTTCTCAAGACTTTAGAACACAAAACAAGAGTTTTTTTAGTGTTTTTAAATGAAGAGACACAAAGGACCCTAACCAAAGCGAGCCAAAGGCCTCGGTGGGCTCGAGTGGAGGTGGCGGCCAGCACCTCAGGCCGCCATCCCCAATTGACCGCCCTACACAGGGCACGGTCGACCATGTGCCCAAGAACTAGGTTCTGCCTAGTTCGGTCCTTCACGACTTGATTTGCAAAATCTCCAAAATTTTCAATTCTAACTGGTTTTTAATGATCAAAATCAACCCAAAACAACTAGTAAAATATGTTAGGATGTAAATAAATAAGTTTCCTAAAACAGAAACTAAAAGATGTTTAAATTAGTTTTCTAAGCTTTAAATTTTAAAAACACCCAACATGCAATCATAGAATCTGATTCTAGACATTTGGAACATGTTTCTAATCATAATATTGAACCAAAATGAACATTTATTCATTGTTTTAGCATAATACTCAGATTTGTTCATTGATACTCAAGATATGTGCATACTCATAAACTAGAAAATTTAAAGAGATTAAGAAACAAAGATCAAATATTAAATTTGAAGTAAAGATAAACCAAAAACCCATATTCATTTTATGAAAAACCTATCTTAAATCCATTTAAAAACTTGGAAGTCGTGGTCAGAATTCAACCTTTGAGGTCTTGAAGTGGTTTGGCCATGGTGATGGGGGTATTTCTAAGTTTTTTAGACTAGGGAAGAACTAGCTAGGGTTTTGAAATGTAGAGAAGGAGAGAGAGATGTTGACAGAGAAGGAAGGGGAGAAGAATATATGATTTGGTTTTGATGGTGGATTTCTTAAGGAAGAAAAGGACCAATGCATGTTCGTCCTGCTCAAATTTGGAGAGGATGAAAGTATGAGTTCTGACTTCTTGGAAAAAGGGGAATATCACGTGAATTGGTCTAAAACAAGTGGAATGACATACTTATAATTATGGAGAAAGTGTTGGTTTTGTTTTGGAATTTAATAAAATGGGAAAATTATGAAATTTTAATAATTAAATTAGATAATAGTTTTGTTTTAAAAGAAAAATTAAATTATGCAAAAATTTTAACTATGATAAGTTATGAAAATTTAATAAATGGTACACTAAATAATCAAATTTATACATAATTAATTAAATTAAAACTTTTGGTTGTTACATAGATAAAGGCAAAACTTATGGAGGAATCATATTTTTGCGCTATTTTTATTTTGATCGTTAAATATCAATGGTTTTATCTACGATCAGAAGCATTTAGCATCTCCCATTGTAAATTTATAGCGTTGAAAAGTAGATTTAACAGTTAAAATAGTAATGTCTAATGGAATGACAAAAATGCAGTTCCTAACGTAAGAGTTTCCCTAAATATATATATCAACCAATTAGAAAATGTAATCACTTCAAACATTTTTTCAAAACTTTAAAATTCATTTATGCCCCTTTCATGCTTTTTTTTTTTCATTACTTGGAAATTACTTCAAAATAGTTAATGAAAATATTTGTAGCCTTAAGTTCCTAAGTTTGAACTAAATTTCAAATCCTTTTGTTATAGTGTTTTCTCTCTAAAAAATTTGAATTTATGTTCACACTTGAAACCAAACAATCCAATTGCTAACACTACCAAAATGAGCTATAATCTTTTTTTTTAATTACTTCGATGATATAAATAAAAGAGCACAAAAGATTATTTTAATCTCCTAAAAAATGATTCTTTAAATCCCCAAAAATGAGTATGGTGTAATGATATAATACATTTAAAAAAAGGTTAAATTACACTAACATCCTCTATGTTTTATCCAAATTGCAAAGACACCTCCTAGACCAAAGCTAATTACACTAATAACCCTTGATTGTTTAAAAAAATTACAGAGAAACCCCCTCTGTTAGTTGGCCATTAATTTTATTCAAAATGCTAAAAATACCCCTACATCCATTAAAAAACAGTTTTGGTAATTTTATGTGGCTTGAAATAACGATTTTATAACGCCCCTATGTGGGGGTTAGCAGTGTTAAATAAATAAGAATAGATTTAATTACAATATCATTTCAAAACTATAAAACATTGCCCATGGGTCTTTGAATAACAAAAGTAAAAACAATAAAGTGTAATTACAAATCACAGTTTTAGTGTAGCACCAAATATTAAAAAAATACAATCATTATCATTATTGTACAATTCCTAATCACATGCGTAACTTAATACTACCACCGTAGAAGTATTATGATTCTTACATGATTTAGACGAGTTACAATAGACTATGCTCTTTCAACACGAAACCAGCTATGTTGTCGCTTATTCCTCGTCAGATAAGTTATACTGAATTTCACCTGAGATATGTAAATGTAATAAGGATGAACATCGACATGCCCAATAGAGAAAATCATTACTCACATTTAGGTTTTATTCATTACCACATTAGACCTGCATGGTTAGTTAATTCATATCATTATCCAATTGATGAGATTCATTATGATCATATTCTGTGGATACCTTACATTAATCATTGCCGAGTTTCATACATATACATAGATATAAATATTATGATTTATCATTGATCCTAGGTATCCATGTTACCATAGAGTATTCATCACTCAACTTATCGAAACCCAAATGGGCACGCTTGACCACCCTCTAATCATTCCAAGGGTGTCCCGTAAGGGGACATTAAGCCCTGGATCCTCACCAAGTAGATTCCTGTGCAGTGCGTTCTGGGACTTTCGACCCAAGGGAGCGTCATCACCTCCTCTGTTTTACCTTTTAGGGTATCGTGCCCAAGGACGTAACCGCCGCCCTCTTCACATCTCACCATTCCTCTATAATTAATCATTAGTTATAGAGTTAGTTTTCCTAACCATGCTTCTCAATTTATAACAACAAGTATCAAATCATTATGTTCCTCACTGCACAATATAGGACGAGTTTCACATCATTGTGTTATGGGTATAATCATATACATTCAAAATATTATATACATATCTTACAACGTAAAACAACCAAATTTTAATTTACAAAAACCTCACAAAAGATAAATAATAGAATCCCTACCTCTTTGCAAAATATCCACTGATAATTTTCAGCTTACAAAAATCAAATTTGCCATGTAAGCTCTAAATACGTCATCTTAAAATATATAAAATAACTATACTTTAACTTAAATCCTAATTTATAATTATGTCAATTTACCATTTATTTTAATTAGTGTGCCATAATCATTAATGTACTAAAATTGTGAATATCAATTTTTTCAACTTAATTTTAGTAAAATATAAAATAAAAATAAAAACAAACAAATTTTATTTTGGTACAACATATGTTAAATTAGATTTTTAAAATAAATAATACGATTTTTAAAATATTTAAAAATAAATTAATTAAAAAGTTTGATATTCATAAAAATAAAATTATTTAAAATTACAACTTTTATAGAAAACTATTTATTATTTCCAAAACATAAGTTGCTAAGTAACTACCTTAGTCTTAGTGGTTTGGTTTCCCTGAAGCTAATTTTATCAAATCTCCCTTTTAGAAAAATGACATGTCCTTTTTTTCACCTAGAAAAACTCTTGCAGAGAGCCCAAAATTTGAATATTTAAGTTTTTCTTCTAATTTGATTTCCTAACAGCTTTCTAAGCATAAAAACAATATATAATCAATTCTTAAAATTTTCATACCAAAATATAATTTAAAACTAAAGTTAAAGTTTTACGAATCTAACCTCAAAGTTAGCTCAAAAGTGGAGTTTTGATCTTGAAAACATCCAGGCCTCCTTAATCCTTGAGTTTGTGAGAAGTTGTTATGGAGATTTATGAGAACTTAACTCAAAAGTCTTGAAAAATGCTTGAGTATTTCTTTAGTTCTTGCTTTGGTTTGTCTCACCGTGGAAGAAGAAATGAAGAAAAAGAAAAGGAATAAAAGGGAAAGGAGCAAGGAGAGACGTGAGAAAGAGAGTAAGGATTGATATGAATAAATAAAAAAAAAAAGAGAAGAGAACAAACTGGTGCTTAGGGGAAGGTTTCTTTAGTCTCATTCAAAGACTTTTTTTTTAGCACAAAATGCCAACATGGCATTTTTGTAAATAAATGGTATAACAGAGGCTACTTGATAATTTTAAATACAATAAAAATTTTAAATTAACACGTTTTATACATTAATTTTACAAAATCATTCCCGTTAAAATAACGGGCGTTATAGATTTCACCCTTTTTTATATAAAAAATGAGTTTAAATAATTTGTATACACTTGTAACTACAGATGTTTACTCTTAAGGAAAATTAAATGTTTTCTTCTTTTTTTTTCTTTCTTTTTCTCTTCTTCTTCTTCAAAGCACACTTCAATCTTAACAAAATTAAAAGTATACTTTGATCTCAATAAAATTAAGACAAATTATTTACAACAAAACCAAAACTAACTAATTCCAACAAATAATAATTCAATTATAAAAATAAATTCTAACTAATCCCAACAAAACCAAAAAAAAAAAATTCTTACTCTCCCTTAGTGCTCTATTTTTTCATAATAGAAAAAAATTGTTATAAAATTATAAAAACATAAATGAAAAACAAATATTTTTTGAGAAAAAATAAAAAAATAAAAACTTAAAAAATCTAAAAATAATAATAATAATGAAAATCAGATAAAAACATAAAAAAATGAAACTCTCTCTTTTTCCGCTTCTCTTTACCCCTCTACCTTTCTCTTTGTGGGTGAAGAACAGGGTTGTGAACAATGAGGGAAAGGGGGAGGGGGGGTTGTGTTGCGATAGTGAGGGAGGCTCGATGGAACAAGGGGCTAACAGGGTGGCTGGACATGACAAGAAGGGGGTTGGGGTGGGTGGGCTCGATAGGAAAAGGGATGGGCGGTCGTGGGCTCGACAGCAAGGGGGCAAGTGGTGTTGCTGATCTCGATGCTAGGGTCGCCATGGGCTTAGGGGGCGTTGGCCAAATGAAGGGTAGATATATGTATAGGGGTCCCTATTGTTAGGTTTTTCTTTTTTTCCAAAATTAATGGTTGAGATTTGATTTTGTAGATCAAATGTTGAGATTAAACATGGTATTTTTGTCATTTTGAACAAAAAATTAACAAAGTTAAGCCAAAGGGGTGTCAATATGATTAGTTTTAGTCTAAAAGATGTCTCCGTAATTTGTGTAAAACACAAGGAGTGTCAGTGTAATTTACCCTTTAAAAAATATGTCTATTTAAAGGCGTTTGGGAAGTGAATTCAAAGTAATGGATTGGGTTCAAAATACTATAGTGATTTGAATTTTGTGCGAAAGAATACTATAATAATCTTGGTTCGAACCAAATTTTTAGTTCGAACCAAGCATCTCAAACCTTCTCTGGCATGCATGCACAAACTGGATTAGATTAGATTAGATTGTAAAGATAGTATTGGATTAGATTAGATTAGACTGCATTAGAATGAATTATGTTAAATCTTATCATGTGTTTGGTACGTTATCAGGCTGGACTAAATTAAATATAATTATTTTTAAATTTTTTTAAAAGATAAGAAAATATATTTTCGAAGTGGATAAAAAATAATTTTATCAAACTAATAATTGTGGGTCTCCTAAAAAAATTATGGTGATAAAAAATAAACTCTATATTAAGACTTTTTTTGTTTAAAGAAAATAAACAACAGAAAAGAAGTAAATCAAAAAACCATTCTTTTTGTGGTTGCAGGTATAGCCTAATAGTAAGACTACACCCGACTTAACCTGAAAGGGAAGAATTTAAATACTTTCAACCTCAATTCAAAAAAAAAAAAAAACCATTCTTTTCTTTTTCATAATTGTGCCGTTTTATATTATTTAATTGTATTTTTGACTTTTTAGTCAGAACAAAGGAATATCCTTGCAGCCATATTTTTGCAGTTATAAAGTGTCTAAACAACCCTTCCGTCCCAGAATCACTAATAAAGCCTAAATGGACAATGTGTTCGAAAACAACAATGGATCCTACTATTGGCCAATTTCTTGACATCTCGGCCAAGTTACGAGAGATCACAAGTCACGCTTCATTGGCATCGTACTTCAATAAGATAGCCTACCATACAACACAGTCCAAGGACTTGTACAATACAACAAAGCTTGAGCTAGTAAACTTAACTGATAAGTTTGAACAACTATTCTCCATTGCACAACTACCACCACCCTCCACGCTGCAAAAATAATTTAGCCATAAATCTACCCCAACATTCACAACATTGCGAGATCCAATAGTGGTAAGGAATAAAGGAGCTGCAAACAGGACACAACACAAACAATTTGCAACGAATGCTTTAGCCAGCATAAGTAGAAGGAAATGTGTTATATGCAAGGGACATGGACACAACAAGGCAACATGCAGCCTTCGATGTAACAGAAGAATAAACACTCCAGCCGATCTAATCAAAGTCCAAGGTCCGCGCAACGTCATCAATTTCCTCACTTCGACGAAAATGTCGACATCAACACGCCCATGCTTGATGCCCCCAAATACACACTGATGTATGATAGTAGGATATAATCAAGGAACTAATCAATTCGTCCTCCATCTGGATGCTGACATTGGGACATATGATGAGAGCTCTTGTTAGGATGATGAGTTCTTACTTCAATGCATATAATAGGTTTATTACCACGATTGCAAACCTTTAATGCAAGATTATGTGTATTTTCACTCATTTTTCTAGCCATGGTGTTATTTGCTTCATTTTTAACAATCGCTCTTCATTAGTGCTACTTATTTATAATATTGACATATTATTTAGCTACTTTTTGGATTTCCACTTCTCTTAATATCACTTTTAATTTTGCTCAAATCTTTGTGTTTAGTAAAAGTTTAAATTATGGTTAAATTTGTTCTCATTACATTTCATAAAAGTCCAATTGCTTATTATTAGTTCTGTTTCCCTGCCATTTCACCAAAATTGTTTAATAGTAACAAAATTAAATTTCATTTCTCTATTCATCGGTGCTTTCAACTAAACTAACAGTGTTTTTTTCTTCTTCAACTCGTCATTTTGCACTCTTTACTAACTTTTACAAGCAAGATAATAAACCAAATCAATTACACTAGTAGTAAAACACAAAATACGCATTTTGCAACAATTGTCTTTTATAATTTCTTCTCCTAACTTCAAAATTACTTTTAAGAAATATTACAACTCTTGCTAATATTTATTTACAGTTGACAATGTCAAACGGTACACTTCTCCTTCTTTAAAATTTTTAAAAAAGAAGAATAAACTTAATGCAACTCTAAACCCTACACAATTTCTACATTTTTTTCCCAAACACATCAAACTTCAACTGTTGCTTTCTTTCCTAGTAACGTTAGTGCCTCTTCTTAAACGGATGTTACCTCGTGGTTTTTCTTCTCAGCTATCGAAATTTTTTATACTACAAATCACACAAATCATGGTATAATGACAATAAACTCCCCCAAACCATAATTTCTCACAATTAAGAAATTAATTTCACCACTTGAAACCGACTTCTCCCAGTTCCCTGCTTACTTCAGCCTCCCCCTCAACCCCGCTTACTGCAGCATTTTAGTATTACTAGCCTGACAAGATCTTGTCAGAGGATCTCCCAACGATCTGTGGAGATTTGCTGCAGAGAGGAATTAAACCGTGGACTGCCACGTGTATGAAGTTTCAACGCTCCTGATGTACCATAGCAATGGCCTACATACTCATACTTTCAAATTTTAAGTTTGTATTAAATTCATGCCTTATTCTATTGCTCTTTAATTTTTTTTACTTCCAAAAAGACTTAAATGTCCTTGGTAGAGGAAAAAAGTAAAATAAAATGGAATTGCAAATAATAATAAAGATAAATAGCTCTGTTGGTCTTCAATCTTTTTAAAAAGATGCAATTTGGTCCCTAATCTATTTTTATTTAACTGGATCTAATCTTTAAAAAAAGTTGTGATTTATTTCCAACCGTTTAATTTTGGAAAAAAAAATTAGACATCTATTTTAATCAAATGTACTAAATTACCCCTAAATAATAATAAATAATATTAAAAGACAAATTAGAAAACAAAAAAAAATTGGAAAAAAACAGCAAACTAAAAGAAAAAAATCTCCAAAACCCAACTTCCTACCTCGTCACCCACCCTTGCCCACTGCCCCTTCCTTTAATGGCGACCCCACCTTCGCCCAACTACCCCCTTTCTTTGCTTTTGATAACTCAGTTGAGTATCCAACTAGGGGCACGAGTGCCTTTGATTTCTAGGTTTAGGCTCGTGACGAGGGACATTGCGAGTGGCTCGTTAGTGTGGTCTGGGCTCGCGATGAGGGGTGTGAGTGGCTTGTTGGCGCGATCTGGGCTTGCGATGAAGAGGCACAGTGAGATGCGTTCTGGCCTTACATCAAGGGGATTGATTGGCACTCACAATTCTTGGGTTTTCAGTTGAGGCTTGGTGTGGATCGCGACGCCTGAGTTTGGGTTTGGGGTCTTCAGTTGGCGATGCATGCAAGGGAAGGGGTTGAGGGGTCTCTTGTTAGAGGCATGAGGTGGAGGGGTGGAAGGGGTTGGGGTGTCTTTGGTGGGCTGCGAGGTGGTTGTCAGAGATTTTTTTGGAAGAGTTTTTCAGATTTTCAGAAGGATTATTTTTGCTTTTTTTGCTAATTTTTACTATTTTTAGAATAATTTTTAATTTTTTTTTGAAGATATGATTTTTTAGGGAATTAGATTTGATTTTTGAATAGAACTTGACTTCATTTTTGTTTAAAAATCTGATTTTATTAATTAAAAAATCTGATTTTAATAACATATATTTATTGTTTTTTACCTTTTTATTTTTTATATTTGTTAATTTTTTTATATTTTGATTTTAATTTCTTTATAAAATATTAGGTATTATACTAAAATACCATCATCAGAGTGGTCAAAATATTTTTTAGCGGTCAAACTTAACAATTATGGACCAAATCATACATTTTTCAAATAGTTAAACCTAGTTAAATAAAAAAATTTGAGACCAAATTACACCTTTTTAAAAAAGTTAGAGACTAATTAAGTTATTTACCCTAAAGATGTCAAATGGGCTGGCCCAGCCCGACCCATTTAATTTAGGCCTAAATGTGCCTAGTGTCGTGCATGAGCCTGCCTATTTATTTATCATGCCGTGCTAGGCTCAACTAGTTAATTTTTGTAGTATCAAGCCCAGCCATGGCCTATGTATTAATGGGTCGTGCCCAAAAAGTGCTTAGGCCATGCTCTTACCCATATCAATGTTCGTGCTTTTTGTTTACTTTTAGTTCTTAATGTGTCTTTCTTCCTGTCTAATATTAAATTTAAAGTGCATTATTAATTTAAAAAATCTTTTTTTGAGGATGGCAACTTTGTAAAATCTTGTATGGTGTGGTTTTTATTATTCATTTTTTCATATAAATCAAAGAGAGAAAGTATATATTTGCAATTGACAATTTACTCACAACAAAGAATTCATTTTATATTTTTTTCTTTTTTAATCAAAGCTATTAGAAATTTAAAACTTTTTTTTATAAAAAAAATTTATAAAAATATAAAATATATTAGTAAAATTAGTTTTAAATTGCATATTTTAATCGTGCTTATAATTGGACTCTATTCGTGCTTTTAACGTGTTCGTGCTCGTACTTGTGTCGGTCCCCTTACTGTACCGTACCCTTAACATCTTTTGTGCTTAATAGTTGCACCAAGCTCAACCTATTTAATAAGTAAGATGAGCTATATTATCTAATAATCGTATTATGTCGTGGCATGCTCTGCTGGCCCATTAGGCCCAATCCATTTTGGCATCTTCAATTTACCTTAATAATAACAAAAACTAACTCAATTTTAGAAAAATTAAAAATAAAAAATAAAGGGGCAGCATTTGTCTCCTGCCAAATTCCCAATCCCACCTGATAATTTAGAGAAGTATATCAAAGGAAAACAAGAACATAGCAATGGACATTCGCTATTCTATATGCGTAAAAAGGAAACGACCAAACATCTTGCTTGTTTTCGTGTCTTTCTCTACTTTGAGAAGGAGCCTTTCAGTTCTCCTATAGATTGCCACAATTGATTGCCTACAACCACTACAATGCGACCCAAACTATGATGCGAACCGGCAATGCAAGATCTAGCCTACGCGCCCCGTCTCCGGCTTTCTTCGCTTTGCTGTCATACAGAACGATTCCCTTTGGTTTGACATCAAGCTCGCCTAGGCCTCTGCCTCCACTGTCAAGCAGTCTTGCATTCGCCTCTCCTTTGCCTGTCTTCCACGCTCAAACCTCTTTGAGTTTTAATTGGATTTTCTAGGAAGAAGGGTCCCCTCTTTTGAAGGTTGTTCCTTTGTTCTTAAAATAAATAAATAAACATAAGGGAAAAAACTAATTCTTATTAAGTCTAGAAGAAAGTGGAGATTTTCTTTAATTTTATTTACTTTTATTTTTATTTTTGAATTTTTAGGGGCATTTAAGTCCTTTTCTAATCAACATAGATGTAGACAAGAACCAAGGCAAGACCTTAATGTAAATTTAAAATCCAAACATATAAATATGCACCATTAAAAAATAATAAGGTACAATCTTTTGATGCCCTTAAAATGCATGGTATGAAAATGAAAAAAAAAACTATTTTAAAACTAACATATCAATTTATGATTGGTTGAGAAAATATATAGTGATAACCTCCAATAGTGACATAATAAAATTGCGAATAAGTTATAATGATGCATCCTACACTATTCACTATTTGTATAATACACTATGAATTTTCAATTTTGGTAAAATGTATCCTAAATTTTGAAATCATTTGCAATTGATGTTCAGTAGTTAACAAGTATTAAAAAGTATGGATAATTTTAATCATGAGACTCGCATATAAGTTTTTTTAAAAGATAGAGCTCGTAATTTTAAGAAAAAATTGAAGCTCAACATGTGAAAATGAGTATTGAACGGAATTAAAAGTAGCTATTAAACCTCAATTGTCAATAATTTCAAAGTTCAGGGTGTACTTTGCCAAGATTGAAAATTCGAAGTGTATAATGCAAAAAACAAATAGTTCAAGATGCAATGGTATAATTTACTCTAAAATTGCTCTTCTCAAATATGCAGCAAAACAAATAAAAGCACTATGTTAGTTTTTTTTTTTTGGGTAGATAAGGCCTCCAACCAAATGAAAACAATTTATTAAAAATAGCCAAAATAGGCCAAGGTATAATCAAAGGTTTGAGGACCAAGAATAGGGTCTACAAGCAAACTTAAAAAACCTACTCGAGAATCCGTGGTCTAATCAACAGAGCTAAACGGATACCTACCCCTAAACAAAGCTATACTCCTCCTACTTGTGGTCCTAACGACCATAGAAAAGAGTCATACCATAATCCTAACCTAACTCAGGACACCACTAAAAAAAACCAAGAGGCATGGGGACACCATCCTCTAAACCTTACACTACCAACAGTAACACAAAAGCAACAAATACAACCAAGGGGACCAATGGGGAAAACTCTACCCTTATTACAACAGACCTAGCACATGGAAACAACTGCAAACACATAACTAGGACACTACTACCACCACGATCCACAAATCCAAAGTCCTTCAATGCCAGTCACCCAAAAGCGTCAACTACCCGACTCCAGCCATTTGCCCATAGAAGAACACCCACGACCCCTCTTCGATTGACCCCATGGCTAGAGCCAAAAAACCGCCACCCACCCTCACCTAGCAGTGATGAGACTGTAAAAGTGTACATTTTCTAAGGCTTAAATCATTTATTTATGCTTTTATTTCTCATTAAATCCTCTAATTAATAGCAATTTTGTATTAAACAATGTTTTTGTGTCTTAGTGTGTAAATATGTTTAAAAATGTGTTTTTAGTGTGTTTTTATGTTTAATAGAATTTTTAGTAATTTTTAGAGTCATTTTGGTGTGTTAAATAAATGTCTAGTCTGTAAATAGTCAAAACCATAAAAGCAATGCAGTTATTTTATTTTGAGTTTTAGTGTATTTGATAGTGTGTTTTAAGTTTGTAATTATGTCTTATTATATTTTTAGTAATTTCTAAAAATATTTTCAAGTCATAAAAATTATATCTGTGTCAAACCGTAAAATACTAAAAATTTTAGGAGTTTTTATTTATTTTTGTGTGTTTTAATGTAAAATAAATATTTTAATATTTTTGTAAATGTTATGTTTGTAAAATAATTAATATTAGTGTGTTTGTGATTTTTAGATTTGAAATCTGAAGGAAAAACGGAGCAAAACGACACCAAAACGGATAAAATCAAACATCAAATGCATCAAAAAGATAAAAAAAAATTCAAATTTAAATTAAATGGGACACGTGGCAAGTTTTTAGCCATCGGATGATCTGCCAAATCAATCTCAGCTGTCCGAGGAAGAGACGCGTGTCAACGCGTCAGCCCTTACGTCAGCCGAGACTCCGTTGTGTCGATCTCTGATTGGCGAGTGCACCACACGCGCAGACAAGACTCACGCGCGTCAGAGAGTGTGTCAGAGTGCTTGCCCAATCATGTGCGCTTGTGTCCATGTGCAGCCACTTTTCTAGCCGTCGGATCTAATTTCCATGACTGATTGAACGGTTTTTAATCCTAGTCTTACCGGTCCCACTTGGCCCAATTCAAAGCTTGTCTGCTGACCGTTGGATCGCGAAAAGAACGCGTTAGATCATCCCGTTTCAGTGCTTATCATCGCCGTGCAACAACAGATTTCAAATTCAAATTTGCATATCCAAGGGCGAATCTCACGTGAAAAAAAAAGAGGAAAAAGGATCAATAATCCGAATTTGTCAATGTTTCAACAGTAAAAAAAAAAAATAAGTAAAAAGGCAAATAGTGATTTTAAGCACCTATAAATACTAAGGCATTTGCCTTAGTTAAGGCATCCCTTCGGGCCTTTGGCCCTCTTTTCCTTTCTTTTCCTTTCTGTTGAGTTAAACTCAACAATATCTTCTTAGATAATAAAATAATGCTTAAATTAGTGTAAAAAGTCTGGTGAGACAGAGAGATGATCTTGTATGCATAGTATTTTGGTATGGATCTTGACTCTATATCTGTGTGGTAATGCTTATATTTTTGTAGAATAAATTATATCTTTATGTTTTCAATAATTATTGTTAATGTTGTTATGCTGTCAATTTTTACATAAATTCAGTCATGCTTTCTTTATGTAATTTAATTGTGTTGCATAGTTAATATTAATAATAATGAAATGATGCTTAATTTTATGGAATGTCTTTTACTGCAGTATGACTTGTTATATTGTCGATTCTAGATATATCATAAGATGAAGTGCTGCCGGAGTGAATGTAAAAATTTATTCCACTAAAATATATTAATTTTGATTTGTTATTATCTTTTCTATCCTATAATTATGTTAATTATAATTGAGTGACAGCTGTTATAATTTTCATAATTAGTGCACCAATAATTATTTTACTAGTTTTTATAGGAAGACCCTTACTATATTATGACTTGCTATATTGTCGATTTAGGTTGACCTATATAATTAGTAAAATGTGCTTGCAATTAATGAGATAAGATATAATAAATCAAATGCTTTAGATAATTATTAATTAGAGTTAAAATTCAATATCAGTTGCAAAACATAAAAGGGATTCTCAAAGCTTCACCGTTTTAATTTTATGCTTTAAATTTTGAATTAAATAAAATAAAAACCACAAAAATATTTATCTCATTTTACACTTTGATTTGAAAAAGCGCTTGCCTTTTTGAACGTTTATTTTTATCAATTTGTCGAGGTATAAATTTTCATCTCCCTGTGGATACGATAACTTTTCTATACTACAAATGTCCGCCGTTTAAAGACCCGCCCCCAGCCAGGGGAAGGTCCCTCAACGTCGGTGTCTGGCGGATGATGAACTCCTCTGCCCCACCCACGACAGACCCAAGCTACCAAGCCAATCCCCTCACCCAACCGCCCCAGCTTGATCCGGGAGGAGAATTGAGCCATCCATGACTTCCACGAATGATGACGCCTCTTTTTTTCTTGTTCTTGAGACCAGATCAACAGAAATGTTCATCTCCCTCCTAGCTCCACTCTCGACCTCCAAACCAAGCCAAGCTTCTCTTTCCTAGTGGCATGAACCCCAAAATTGTGACAATCAGCCAACAACAATCCTCTGACTAATGATCGAAGGCTAGTAGACAGGCGATGTGTCGGGCCGTAGCCCCAACGCACACTCCCACTCTACCTTTCATTTTCTCGTTCTCTCTCTAAAAAGTCTCTTGAAAGCGCAATACGACTTTTGGAGACTAGTTAAGCATTGTGGTAGTTTGTCCCAAGATCTTAACTTGACAATCTAGACCTTTTGGTTAACTAAATATCAATCTTTTTCCTTAGCAAAGAGAAGCAACAATCTTTTGATGTGCGTCCTTAATCTTACATAGCCCAATTCGAATATCAAACAACAGACATTAAAAGGCTGCGGTCCCATGAACTATCCAGAAGTTTAACGGGCTGGTGTTCTGTCATATTAGAAGTTGCCCCAGTGCCTTACACACATTTCATGGCTTCTAAATTTGAAAGAAAAAATAATTGTTTTTCCTTTTTTCCCCTTTATGTCAGACGCATGTGACATGTTTCCATTGTTTGCTAGAGGTTGAAATTTATTGTTTTTTTAATAACTGTTTTGAGGATCGCAATTAATAGTCTTATGGTTACAAGACACAAGGATTGAATTATTTAGACGGATGCACTTGATGCTTTTCGATCTACTCAACGTTAGGTCAATGGACTCCAAATTCAATCTCTCAAAGCTGTAGCCGACGATATTTGCTATTCGTCTCTTCTGGTGGGAATTGCGTAGCCCATTTATGTTATATATAATGTGAGCTAAGTCAAATATTAACCCATTTATTTATTTATTTAAGTAGCTATGAAGCCCCTACTACTTACTTTGTAAGATTCAAAAGGCGAACAGCCCCCCAACTAGTCGTATGCGGTGGGGGGCTTGTGGTAAGCTGCCTTGGATATTAGGAATTCCTAAAAAAAAGGCAAAGTCCGGTATTTGACGAAGATCTTTCTATCAATAGAAAGGATTTAGTGTTCGATATAGGGGATAGGATCCATCCGCCATTTCAAGGAAATCCACAGTACTGGAAATTCTTCCTAGAATAGAAGGCCAAGGTGTAAGCGAGGAAAACTCTCCTGAATTAGGTTTTCAAAAAGCCAGCCGATGGCATCATCAACACCTGGGTCACAATCCCCATTGTCATTGGACCGGGTAGCTGTGATACTAAACCATCTCGATCACGGGTTTCATTCTACAAGTTTTTCTGTTCCTTTCTGTCAATATTGGTAGGCTTATTTGTGTTTTACGATGTTGAATGAAATTTTCATTTCCCTAAAAGAAGTTGAATATTATTGGAAAAAATATACTATAGTTTATTTTTTGAAAGATTTTTTTTTTTAGGGAAAATAACTTGCATAGGAGCATGCCAGTAAACAACAGACTATAATCTAGAGCTTATTGATACGAGGGTTATCTATAGAAAAAAAAAAAAAAAAACCTAGAAACACTAACTCTAATATTAATTTTTATACTAAATTATAAGTTGTTATTCTCTTGTTGGTAGATATTTAACAGATCATTCGATCAATCATAGAAAGGTTAATTTTATTTTTAACCCCAAAGAATATTAGTTTTCTCACTTTGTACTCTAAATTCTCAATTGATACACTAACAGAACTCAATCTTAACAAATGTTGCACTAACGATAACTCTATGATAGAAGTATTAGAATGGACTGATTTTAACACCTAAGGCGCACATGATGTTTTATGTGAAGTTAAGAACGTTGTTGTTTATGCCTTTTGTCCAAATTAATTGATACGGACGTAAGATCTTTAAAACGCTGAAAAGACTAGAAAACTAGTCATCTTCTCCTTCTTCAACACTTTGTCAGTTAATTTGGGCAAAGAGCATAACAATAACGTTCTCAACTCCACCCAACACATCGCGTGCGCCTAGGTACTAAAGTCTTTCCATTTTTATAACGCTTTTGTACAGAGACATTGTTACTCTGGTATTTGTTGAGCTCGATTACTATCACGGTATCAGTTGAAAGTTTAGAAGGCAGAGAGACAACTAATATTCTTCGGAGCCAAAAATGACATTAACCCATATAATAATAAGAGGTTGCATCTGCCATTTAAGGAATGATGAATCAGAGGTTGGTACAAAGATTATATGAGATGATGACGACGATTTTAACACGTGTGAGTCACAGAACTCATTTGTAAAAGATTATAGGATGGTGATGATGATATGGGGGGTTGTGAGCAAAGGAGAGAACGATAAACATGCTTAAGGCAAGAAAACATTAGGCTTTTTAAAAAAAAAAAAAAACTTTAAAGTACATGCAGAGTCTTTTATAAGCATATCAATCCCAAACTGGACCATTATTATTAACTTTGGTTTTTCCCATGATGGGAAATCAAAGTTGCACTCTGAGATTATACAGATAAATTTACGAGATGCTAATTATCAAAAATAGCTTTGTCCACTAGAATAACCAATCAACACGTAACAATCTTACTTACATAGTCGTTACTTAACTATATAATAGTAAACATGTTTTAATGTAACTTACTTAAATTTCAGAATAATTTTTCTTTCCTAAAATGAAATAACAATTATTATTTCTTAAAATAATTCTTCTAAAAAATAATAATTAATTCTTAAGACTTAATTCTTAAATCTAACATAATAATAATTTCTTAAACCTAATAATAATTACGTAAAGCTTTTCTTTTGAACTTAAACATAATTATTTAAAACTATTTCTTTTTAAAACACTTCTTAATTAAAATTAAAACTTAAAAACATTTATAAAATTAATTATCGTAATAATGATTTTTTAAAACTTATTCTTTTTGAAACAGACAAAACAATAATTTCATAAATTATAATTCTTTAAAACTGTTGGGGGTGAGCTCGGCGCCGTCGCCAAGGAAATTAACTTCGGTGGTCGGCTAATAAGCTCAGCAGAACTCCCGGCAAGCTTGCCATCGGTCCCCGAGACATCATACTTTTTTCCGAGGTGCCTCTCAGGCATCCAAGGCTGCGCCCCAAGAGGGCTGCCACCTCGAAATATACAGTAGCTCGGGTCAGACCAACCTTATTCTTTTTGAAACAGACACAACAATAATTTCATAAATTATAATTCTTTAAAACTGTTGAGGGTGAGCTCGGCGCCGTCGCCGAGGAAATTAACTTCGATGGTCGGCTAATAAGCTCGGCAGAACCCCTGGCATGCTTGCCATCGGTCCCCGAGACGTCATACTTCTTTTCGAGGTGCCTCTCAAGCATCCAAGGTTGTGCCCCAAGAGGGATGCCACCTTGAAATATACAGTAGCTCGGGTCGGACCAACCTTACTCGCAAGCAGGCTGCTACTCGTCATTATAGGCCAACACAAGGCAGATAACTTGCCGTCCGATAGAGTCCAATCCGTTGGACGAGGGACGCGACACTTGTCACCTACTACCTGACACGTCTTGATGTGACACCCGGGTAGTGGGTAAAACCCGTCTTACACCCGATCCAAATGGTGGCCTATAAATAGGATGCATTTATGGTATTCTAGGGAGAGACTTCTTCTTCACACCTGACCAGCTGCCGACCTCTGCCGAGCAAACTTTGCCTTGAGCATCGGAGAGCCCTTGTTTATTGATTAACCTTTCTATTCTCTCCGAAGCGTCCCTCCTCTTGTAGGTGTGTCTCCCGGGCAGAGGCGAATCCAAGGAGAGGTCAGACCGTGCGCAGCCGCATGTGGTGTTGGTCCGACGCCGGATCACAGTAAGCATCAACATTTTGGTGCTAGAAGGAGGGCGCCTACGCCTTCATCCAAACGTCAGCTACATCACCTCTAACGCCCGAGATGACGACTCGAGGAAACGTCAGGGACGATACAGCCCGACAAGAGGGGTCGGGCGATGCAAGGAATAGGCAACTGAACACAGGTAGGCCTAGGGGCTGTCCCTGAACCGCGAGGTCCCGGTCCAGGGGGCAAGGAAGCATGGCCAGGGCTGAGCCGGCGGACGCCCCGACCGCTCAGGACCCGATCCGAGAACTCACGGATGCAGTTCGGATCCTGACTCAATAGCTCGCGTAGCAGGCTCAGCGCCAAGCTGTACCAGCTCTGCCGCCCCCGGCCTAGGTTGACCAGGCTGGAGGTCGGGTAGAGCGAAGCGCAGCCGACCAAGAAGAAGCCCACTCCAAGCCGTCTGGAGGATCCACCAGTGGAATCTCAGCCAATAATAGGTTGGTCCAGGAAGGCCGTCTTGGCCACCAAGCAGCTCGTGCCCCTTCGCCACAAGGTTCCCGAGCCTTGGTATTTGACAGGCTTGGATCTCAGGGAGCAAATCAGAACCACCAGCTTGGAGCTGCAGGCCGTGTTGAGGGCAGAGTACCCTATAAGGTCGAACTGCCCGAAGATACTAACAGCCGCCAGTTTCGGGCACTGCAGCGTCAAATTGACGAGATCTGGAATTGTAGATTTGGCTTAGACGAGACAGGAGCTCAGGACCCACCTTTCCTTGATAGCATAATGCGGGCCCCTATGCCGTCAAAGTGCAAGGTACCGCAAATTAAGTCCTACAATGGGACGACAGATGCTGATGAGCATGTTGAACTCTTCCGGGGGCACATGTTGCTACAGAACGCCAGCGACGTAGCGATGTGTAAAGCCTTTTCACTCACACTTACAGGCCTTGCTCGGCAGTGGTTCCGGCGACTCGAACCATCATCAATTTCTTCTTTTCGGTAGCTGGCCGACGCGTTCTCCTCAGCATTTTCCACGACTAAAACATGGAGGAAAGAAATAACATACCTGTATGCTGTCAAGCAGGGAGACGACAGCGTTAGGGATTACATTAACCTGTTTACCCAGGCAGCTCTCGAGGTCAAGCACGTCAAAGACGAGACCCTCAAACATATTTTTGTAGGGGGTCTCCGAGATGAAAATATGACCTGGTCTTTGGCCTTTGAGCAGCCGAGCACGTTTTCCCAAATGCTTGGATATGCCTAGAGACATGCTGACGCTACCGAATACATGAAAAGCTGTCGGGAAGAAGCTGGCCCGAGCGGAACGAAAAAGGATAAGAAGCAGAAGAAAGCGCCGGAACAGAGCAGCGCCGAGCAGAGCAAGAAGCAGAAGAAAGAGAAATCTGAGAAACCAAAGGGGCCGACCGGTAAGTTTCAAAGCTACACACCATTAGTGGCAACCATCGACGAGGTGCTCGCCCAGGTTAGTGGCAAGAATTTGCTAACACCACCACCCAAGCTCCGATGGAGCAAGGTGTAGCGAAATTAATCAAGGTTTTACAAGTTCCATAAGGATGTGGGGCACAGTACTCGTGATTGCATTCAACTGAAGGACCAAATAGAAAGACTAGTCCAAGAAGCTCATTTGCAAGAGTTTGTTGAGCGGGTTATAACCCTGAGGTCCACCTAGGGAAGAAATGATTCGTTGAGCCGAGACGTATAGAATCGACCTAGAACCGATGCTGAGAACACCTCGGATCCCCTGAATATTGTTCACATGATATTCGACGGGCCTGTTACCTAAGACACGTCGAGTAGGCGGCGATCGTATGTCAGAGAAGCTTGGCGAATCGAGCGGGGTGAATTCATAAACATGTCCAAGCACATCAACAAGGTATGTCGTCAAGAAGACACCCTAATCACGTTCATCGAGGATGAAGCAGATTAATTAATGCACCCCCACAATGATGCCCTGGTATGGAACTACCCATCGCCAACAACGTAGTACGGCATGTCCTAATCGACAACGGCAGTTCAGTCGACATCCTCTTCAAGCAAGCTTTTGATAGATTGAGGATAAGAAACGTCCTTCTGGTCCCGGTTCGGACCCCGCTTTATGGCTTTGCAGGGGAATGTGTCAGAGCTATTGGAGAGGTCGGTTTGCCCATGACCTTCGGAGAAGGAGCTGCTCGGGTCACTCGGGTTGTTGACTTTTTAGTCGTTGACAAACCCTCGCAGTATAACATCATCATCGGTCGACCAACGCTGAACGCTTTGAAGGCTATCGTGTCTACATATCACCTGGCCATGAAGTTCCCAACAGATGGCGGTGTAGGAGTGATCCGCTCGTCCCAGATGGATTCCCGAGCTTGTTACGTCAATGCCTTAAGAGCAGCGTCAGCTCACCACCAAAGTGTCTCGGCCATCTATTCGGTTGACGAATCGGACCTCCCTACTGACCCGACACCCAAGATGCTGGTAGACTTAAACCCAAGATTGCCCGAGGAAGAGGTAAGAGCCACTCCGGTCGAAGACTTGGTGCTGTTCTCCCTAGACCCTGAAAGGCCTGAACACACTGTCTAACTCGGATCACAACTGAGACCTGAGATCCAGGCCGACCTGGAAAGGCTTCTTACCGAATACCGAGATGTTTTGCATGGTCTCATGAGGACATGCTTGGCATTGACCCAAGCATCATCAACCATCGACTCAATGTCCAACATAGCCACAGGCCGGTGATATAGAAAAGGAGGGCTTTTAACCCAGAGCGATACGCTGTAATAAATGAGGAAGTCCAGAAACTCCTTAAGGCCGGATTCATCAGAGAAGTTAAATACCCAGAATGGTTGGCAAATGTCATCCTCGTCAAAAATGCGAACGGCAAATGGCGGGTCTGCATTGACTACACCGATCTCAACAAGGCTTGCTCGAAGGATTGCTTTCCACTTCCTCGGATAGATCAGCTCGTAGATGCCATTGTCGGCCATGAGCTCCTGAGCTTTATGGACGCGTACTCTGGGTATAATCAGATAAAAATGGCCGAGGAAGACCAGGCGAAAACGGCCTTCGTTACTGACCAGGGATTATACTGCTACGTGGTAATGCCTTTTGGCCTGAAGAATGCCGGAGCTACATACCAACGCCTTTTCAATAAGATGTTTGCTCGGTTGATCGGGAAAACTATGGAGGTCTACGTGGACGACATGTTGGCAAAGTCTGTCCGAGCAAAAGACCACATGGCTGACATCCGAGCAAGCTTTGACATTCTTCGGGAGTATAGGATGAAACTCAACCCAGCAAAGTGTGCGTTTGGAGTTAGCTCGGGCAAATTCCTCAGATTCTTGGTCAATCAACGAGGCATCGAGGTCAACCCGGCAAAGGCCCAAGCAATCATCGACATGCATTCTCCTCAGACATCGAAAGACGTACAATGGCTAATGGGCATGGTGGCAGCTCTGTCAAGGTTTGTCTCCTGGGCTACTGATAAATGCCACCCATTTTTTAAGGCACTCAAGGGGAGGTTTGAGTGGAGCAGGGAGTGTGAGGAAGCTTTCCAAAGCCTGAAGACCTACTTAGCTACACCCCCGCTCCTATCCAAACCTTTGTCCGACGAAGCTTTAACCGCGTATTTAGCCGTGTTAGAGAAAGCTATTAGCTCGGTCTTAGTCCGAGGCGAGGACGGAGTTCAAAGGCCCGTTTACTATACCAGCCACACATTCCAAGGTATTGAGGAGCGGTATCCACCACTGGAGAAGCCGGCTTTCGCCTTAATTACATCAGTCTGGAAGTTGCAACCATACTACCAAGGCCATACCGTTAGTGTCTCGATGAAATTCCCCCTTTGACAAGTACTCCAGAGTCTGGAGGTATCGGGCCGTATGACCAAGTGGTTGGTAGAACTCGGCCAGTACCATGTGCATTTCGTGCCGAGAATGGCCATCAAAGCTCAAGCCCTAGCGGATTTCATTGCCACATTCACGGACACTGGACAGGCGACTCCACTTGTTGAGAAGTCACCCATTGAAGTGCTCGATGCACCCAGCTGCAGTAAGGACAGTCTTTCCCTAGAGCCGGACTAGAAACTACACATCGATGGCTCTTCTTGTGTCGACGGATCGGGCGCAGGACTGATCTTAACCAGCCCAGACAGTTATAAGGTCATCTACGCCCTCCGATTTGACTTCAAGGCCTCCAACAATGAGGCAGAATACGAAGCCCTGCTGGCCGAGCTTCGGATCGCCTGAGATCTCGGGGTAAATTGCATCACCATTCACAGCGACTTGATGCTCGTGGTTCAACAGGTCACTGGGGGATTTCAGGCCCGAGCAGACTCTATGGCCACATATTTGCAAGAAGTGAAACAACTGCTCGGACAATTTAAGTCTTATTCTTTCAAGCAGATCCCCCGCTCAAAGAACGCGGAGGCCGACGCCTTTGCCTGACTAACTTTTAGCCTGGGCGAAAGTGATTTAACTTCGGTCCCCATTGAAAGACACGCCGAGCCGAGTATCCTCAAGGAAGTTGTAAGTGTAGCTGAAGAGCCCGGGACAACGTGGATGGACCCGATCATCCGATACCTGACCACAGCCGAATTGCCCGACGACCGAGAAGAAGCACGACGGATACGTAACGGCTCGACCCGGTATTCGATGATCAGTGGAAGATTATACCGACGAGGCTACACCACACCATGCCTGAGATGCTTGGATCCCAAAGAGGCCATGTACCTGATGAGAGAGATCCACGAGGGCCTATGCGGCAACCACTCTGGGGGGCGCTCTTTGGCCCAAAAATGCCTTTGACAGGGCTACTACTGGCCCACCATGCAGTAGGACTGCGGGAATTTTGCTCAGAAATGCCTCAAATGCCAGTAATTTGCTAGAATTCTCGGCTCTCGCGTTGAGCCGCTCAATCCTGTGGCCTCAGCATGGCCATTTGCAAAGTGGGCCATCAACTTGATCGGACCTCTCCCGCTGGCCCGATCGCAATTCAGGTACTGCATCGTGGCCATAGATTATCTTACGAAGTAGATCGAAGTTGAACCCTGTACCAACATGACCGAAGCCAAGTGCACCAACTTTGTGTGGAAGAACATCATTTGCCGGTTTGGAATCCCGCACACTATTGTGACCGACAACACCAAACAGTTTGAATCTTCGGGTCTACGTCGTCTATGCGAGAGGCTCGGCATTAGGAAGGTCTTCTCCTCTCCGAGCTATCTGTAGAGTAACTGCCAGGTTGAGGCTGTGAACAAGACAATCAAAAACAACCTGAAGAAAAAACTCGAGGGGTTTAAGGGTGCGTGGATTGACGAACTCCCCCAAGTGCTCTGGGTATACCGAACAACTGCCCAGACAGCGACCGGTGAAACTCCGTTCTCCCTCGTATACGGGGCAGAGACTGTCATTCCAGCCAAAGTAAGGTTGCCGAGCTTTAGAATTGAACAATACGAGGAGACTCTAAACAGGGAGCTGATGATGACCGAGCTTGATCTACTCGAAGAAAAAAGAAACCGAGCAGCGGTTCGTAACGCAGCTCGAAACCAGGTGGTAGCTCGATATTACAAAAAAAGGGTCCAGCCTAGAAGTTTTAAGGTTGGGGACTTGGTACTGAAGAAGATCATGGTTCAACAGCCCGGCCTCGGATCCTTTGGTCCAAAGTGGGAAGGTCCGTTTAGGGTCGAAGACATGGTATGACCGGGCACATACAGATTATCCAACATGGAAGGGAATCAGCTTAGACATCCTTGGAACGCCGAGCTCCTAAAAAGATTCTTTTGTTAAATTCAGAGCCAGAAACTCCTTTTTTTTTACCTCTGGCCAGAATTTTTTTGTAACTAGACCTGCCGAATAGGGCTAAAAAAATCCCTGTACATATCACATTAATGGAATACAACTTTCCTACACCATTCTACTTGAGCAATGTGTTTAAAGGAAATGCCGATCCAAAATGCTGTAGCTCCAGCTCGGGGGACAAGACAATAACTCCCGACAAGGGAGAGTCATCCTTATTAACTGGGCTGAGGGGCTGGTCGGTATACCGACCTTAGGTCTGTCGCCATACAGATAACCCATTAAGTTACTTGGCACAATGACGTGCCCGATGAGTCCTACACTTGTAAAGCTTCTTCAAAACTTAAACAAGTCTAGGGGGCCAACAAAGTAAGGGTAGTCATACGCCGTTTGTGCTCTACCCGACCGAGATAAGAAACCTAAACCTGCTCGGATGAACTAAGCAGGTAAGGATAACTACTCGGACTAACTGAGAGAACAGAGGTGCTATTCACCTCTACTCGGACAACTCGATAACCGAGCCGAGATCAGAAACCTAAACCTGCTCAGATGAACTGAGCGAACAAAGGAAAACTACTCGCACTTACTGAGGAAACGGGGGATATCAACTCTGCTCGGGTACTGAATAGCTATCAAGACGAAACTGGGTCCCAACCTAGGATCCTCCACGAGGAGCATCTAACTTGGAAAATATGGTTAGTTGACAGTTCATAACAGTAACCGTGGGTCCGAGGAATCCCTCACATCGAAGTTAAAATGAATAACCTGAAGACACTCGCACTTGGAAAATAATGGGAATGCATACAACAATCCGAGAAGAGAAGAACGGGAACAAGTTTTTATTTATCGAGGAGGTACAAAAACTGGACACCTCCCGAGCCCAGACAGGACAAAAAAAAATCAGTTAGCTTGGGTCTCGCCCCAGCTGTGTCCTCCTCGCCTCCACCTTCGGCTATGCTCTGCCCATCCCCATCGTCATCGCCATCGACCACGACGACCTAGTCCTCTTCGCCCTACTGTTGCTTGGCATCGCCTTGGTCAAGCTCAATGATGACTGACCAATCGAAGCCCGCTACCTCGGGGTGCTTACCGATCAGGTGTTCGCGGAGGTCGGTCATGCCATAGTAGTAGAGGTCGGCGTATTTTGGAAATGCTTTAAATTCATCCACCGCTCGGTCCAGACGCCCTGGGAGCTTGTCCACGAGGTGCTGGTGCTCGGCCTGCAGGGATGTCAGCTGCCTCTCAAGCCGTGCAGCCTTATCCTTCGCCTCCCTAGCCTACCTCAAAGCCTCCGTGGCCTCGGCCTTAGCCTTCCGGGCTTCCTCCTGGGCCCAAGAGAGGGACTCCTTGGCTTGGTCTAACTCAATGTTTTTGACATCGAGCTTCTTGTCGGCGTCCACCTTCTTGAGGAGGGTTTTCTTGTGCATCTCCTTCTCCTTATGGATGTCTTTCATCCCGAAGGAGTGCACCATGTGCAGAACAGCACTCATCTGCAAGGATTAAGACGTCAATGCTCGACGGAGTAATAAATGGCAAAATTAAATGATCGGCTCAGATTAATACTTACAGAGGCAGCGGCTCGGAAGGCCGTATTACAGAGACTCTGGAAGTCCTCCCCCTGGATGTTCATAAAGAAGTCGTCCTGAGGAAGCGCGTCCCTGAGGCGCTCGAGAATGATGTCACGGTAGTTCGGGCGCCTTCTCTACAAATCCTCAGATGAGCCTATGGCGGCCCTCCGACGCGTCCCTAGTCAGTTGTGGTGGAGGTGACGGTACTTGGACTGATGTGGAGACCTGCCCGGTGTGAGGGGGAAGCTCGGACCTGGGCGTCCGCTTACGCTTCCTCCCGGTGTCGACGGCCTTACCCTTCTGCTTTCTTAAGCTCTCCATCAGAGCCCGTCTATTGGCATGGGAGCTCGGTGCCGACGACATCTCTGCACAATGAAATCAAAGTCAAAACCAGGTCGATAAAAAAGAACAGGGGAAACAAAATAAAACTCAGGGCTGACTTCCGATCTGGAGCTGGCGGGACGGGTATAGGAGTCGAATCACGTCCTCGAGATCCTCGTCGGCTATAGGTGGCCCCACATCGAAGGAGCCACTCGACGAGTCCTCAGAACTGGATGATGAAGGCTCCCTCGTCGGCCACCCGGATCGGAAAGTGCTTGGTCCCAGGACATCAACGGCACTAGGCCGAGCAATAGTAACCTGCCCGGTACTCTAGGCAGGGCAGACTGTTTGGGGATTTATTCTGCTAGGTTCCCCAAACCAGCCATAATCGGATAAAGTGTCCTTCCTTAAAAGGAAGGACTGCTGCCTGGTCGACTCCGGCTTTTCGAACAGCTCATCGACCGCCCTGATCACGCAGCTTGGTGCCCAGGGACGCTTTGTCCAAACATGCCTCTGCTCGAACGACCGTCTAACCTGCTCAGGCTAGATAATTCCCCCCGACGTAGAACCACTCGAACTTTCATAACTTATCCGAGTCGGGGTTGCCCAAGATGAAGTCTTTCTGGAAGCCGATGACGTAGTACCAACCGGACTGCCGAGGAAGCTTCTTCATCTTGTACACTTATTTGAAAGCTTCCAGCGGCATCTCGGTGTCACGGTGGTACCTCCATAAAATGCACACCCCGATCAGCGACCTGTAGTTGTTCGGGTTCAGTTGGGCCGGGCACACGTTGAAATCGTTAAGTGCCCGGTGGAGAAAGGGATGGAACGAGAGGCGCAGTCCAGCGCTGAAAAACTCAGCATAGAGCGTGATGCATACCTCCAGCGCGTCCAAGGGTCAATCTCCCTCGCCGGGGACGGTCAGAATCACATCGTCCGGGATGTCATACCCGGCACGAAGATTCTCCAATCGTGTCTCCGTAATGGCGCTCATGTAGCCCGTCGTTGAGGTTTGGTCGGGTCGGGTTATCCAATATGTCGTCACTCCTCGGACGCAGGTGACCTGAACCTCCTACTCCTCCTCCACCTCCTCGGCTGCCTGTTCCTCGTCGAAAACGTCGACCGTAATCACCCTAGAACTTGGACTGGGGCCCTAGCATTCCAGCTGGATGTGCTAGGAGCATCCTCGCGCATGGGCAGCTCGGCCCTCTCCCTTGGGAAAACTCAGGACGAACCTGTGGTAGCCGACCCGACATAAGGGTCCTGCTCCCTGGACGGCCTAATTGGCCTTTGCCCGTCCAGCATGTTTAGAAACTCCTGCTCGGGTACCGTGTGGGAGTCGACCCTCAGGATCTGCTCAAGCCTGCCGGCCCCGTCCCATCTTGGAGACACTTTCTCGGTGTCGGTCTAGGTGCTAGATGAGCTACTCTCTACACTACTATCCGACCAGAAGATCTCTACATTTTGGGAATCACTCAGATCACTCATTTTGTCACTTTAGAGATGTTACCTGCTTGGGTTCTTGGAAGCTCGGGGAGATATGATCCTCGGCTATGTAACTATAGCTCGACATCTAAAACTCTTCGGGTGTAAAAATTCTAATAATGAAGTATAAATGACGAAGAGGATGGCCCTATTTATAGCCATTTCAGGCAGGAATTTGGGCGCAAAAAACCAGGAGGCACGATTATTATGCCTGTGAGGTGGCGCAAACGGCCACAACGCGACACTCGTCCCCTGTCTGATTCGTGCGTCTTTTTGCCTCACCCCCCCTTCGAAGTGTCGTTTGGCCTTCCTCCTTTGAGCCAACCTCACCCACTCGGCATAGTCCACCCGGCCGGACACCGACCAGGTGAACTGGGGGGCTAATGTTGAGGGTGAGCTTGACACCATCGCCGAGGAAATTAACTTCGGTGGTCGGCTAATAAGCTCGGCAGAACCCCCAGCAAGCTTGCCATCGGTCCCCGAGACGTTATACTTCTTTCCAAGGTGCCTCTCAGGCATCCAAGGCTGCGCCCTAAGAGGGCTGCCACCTCGGAATATACATTAGCTCGGGTCGGACCAACCTTACTCGCAAGCAGGCTGCTACTCGCCATTATAGGCCAACACAAGGCAGATAACTTGTCGTCCGATAGAGTCCAATCCGTCGGACGAGGGGCGCGACACTTGTCACCTACTGCCTGACACACCTAGATGTGACACCCAGGTAGTGGGTAAAACCCGCCTTACACCCGATCCAAGTGGTGGCCTATAAATAGGATGCATTTATGGCATTCTAGGGGGAGACTTCTTCTTTACACCTGACCAGCTGCCGACCTCTACCGAGCAAACCCTGCCTTGAGCATCGGAGAGCCCTTGTCTGGTGATTAACCTTTCTATTCTCTCCGAAGCATCCCTCCTCTTGCAAGTGTGTCTCCCGGGCAGAGGCAAATCCAAGGAGAGGTCATACCGTGCGCAGCCGCACGTGGTGTTGGTCCGACGCCAGATCACGGTAAGCATCAACAAACACCATTTCTTAATTTAATGTAAACCTCCTAAAAACATTTCTAAAATATGATAACGTCGTAATTTTCTTTCTTGAAAATTTACGTATATTTATTGCACTATTTGTTGCAACATTTTAAATCCTAAAAATTTCTAAGCTAAGATTGTATGAATTACAACCTCAATTTTTGAAACATACTTGCATAATATTACTTAATTATTTATACATACATATCTTAATAAAATAGAAAATACGGAAATTACATTGATGTGTACACGGTATCTATTCTCATCTCTACTATTCGCTCGCTGCTCACCACTGTCTATCAAATGTTGCTGATAGGTTTTTTTCCTATAGCATGAACATACTAAAATGAGCTTTTACTTAGCAAGTAGGAAAATCAACTCATAAAACATATTTGAAAACATTTAATAAAACATGCACGAACATTTTATACTTCCTTATTAACTTGTTTTATACTTAATTATTTAAACTTGAACTTATCTTACTGATTAGCCCTAGGTGATCGTACCGGCTATGCATTATCCTTAGAAAGTTAAGGTTCGTGAGGTCCCCAATGACACCGAGATCTTAAATTTTGTTGAACTAATTCAAAGTCTCTTTGTAAGTCGAGAGGTTGGTACGATACCTTTAACTTGTTTTATTTGTTTCACTTATCTTATTCTATGTATGCAGTATGACATATTACTGCATATCATCATGAATCTTAAATCATAAATTATAAACATACTTAACTTGAAAGTGACTAAGCAGTTTAATTTATTACTGCATACATCAGATATTGATCATTTTATAATCACAACATAACATGACATGGCACGGCATAAACATGATAAATTGTAATCATATCATAGCTCAACATGCCACATCATAGCATGACACAACATGACTTAGTATAATGTAATATGTTGTGTCATAACATAACATAACCACACATCATAACATAACATGGCTTGACAACACTGATCATGCATTTCATAATTTTCATGAAAACATGTAAAATAACTTACTTGAAAAACTATTCATACTGTAGGTGAGATTTTCTACTTACTTGGATTCTGAGCTAAGCGGGTTCAATTGTATCTCGCTAGTTCCACAATCTAGGAGGTTGCCTCGATAATAATCCCAGAGGGATCGTAGATAGCTAAAAATGCTTCTTTGAGATTTATCATTGTTGAAAATATCATTCTAGACTCTGTTGCTTTGGTCTATGTTGCCTCGATCCTCAAGCAGTCGGTACCAGACGATTTTCAATAGAGTAGAATTAGCTCGAATGAAGGGCACCATTAAGTTAGGAAACGAGTCAGGAGGAGGTCTTAGATCATCAATTAGGGTCGGGATCATAAAACTTGAGGTTGCTGGAGATTGGCTACCCACGACGATGTATTGGGCACGTAGGGGGGCTCTAGTGATTGGACAATTATGGTCCTTCAGTTCCTAATAGTTCTCAGACTCTTGAGTTAATTGGTTCAACTAATTTCACTTGATTTAGCCTCTAACATAGCAGATCGGGGTCGTAAATTTTTGTAAAATATGGCTGCTAGATCGGTCGTGCTCTGACAACAAGATTGTGAAATTGAGCTAGGGGTTTTGTTCCCTATGGCTCTTTGTGACACCTGTTATTCTCCTAACGGGTATTGAGGTAATTAAATTAATTTTTAGTGTATAAAAAAAAATTGCTTCATTTAAATTTATTTTATAATATTTATTTTTATCTATTTTTAAATTTTCTAAAATTCTCCTATATTTATTTAGTATGATTACTAAAAAGCCTTAGACCTTCTAATAAATCTCAAAAATGTCATATTGGCATTATGTGTGTTAAAGTCTTTAGATGAGACATAAGGATATCTTTTCCAACTACTCTTGACCCTCATTTTCTTTATTTCCTCCGTGACATGCTTCAACATGTCTCCTCTATAATTGTTTCTATCACTTCTCTTCAAAGACTTCATCTTTTCTTCCTTTCTCTTCCACGGTTCCCACACTCTTCTTCTCATTTCTTTGCTGAAGCAAAATACTTAGAGAACTTCTTCAAGGCAGCCATAAAAATCAGCCACCATCACCTCCATTTGAGCAAGAATTTCAGTCATACCGAAGTAAAGGAACCTGTTTTGAAGCCATTTCAAGCTTCCAACTAACCATAATCCGAGGTTAGAATCTTATGAACAAATTTAGTCTTTCATTTATAAATTTTCTTTTATACTAAAGGATTATTCAAATTTGCGTTCTTAAACCTAAGTATATGTTGGTTGCTATTTTGGAGCATATGTATGAAGTCTAAGTGTATATGCCCTAGACAGAAAATTTATATTGTTAAACTTTGTAATACCTCTATGGGCAGTGGTTATTTCTTGAAATTCTAAGATTAAATTAAAATGAATTTTATGAATTGGTTTGCATATTTGAAAAGTAGCATCCTAGGCTTTCTAACGAGCTATCATAAACCTAAATCGGAGTTGTATTTTATTTTCTAAGAATTATTCAATTTTTGTATTGGAAACTAGTAAATCTGCCAGTTTGTTATGGTATACCAACTGCTAACCTGAACCAAGAACCCATCTTTGCTCACCACCTAATTCTTTAATGTCTTGCAACCTTTCCAATATTATCCTAAGTGATTGATGAATCTTATTATGGACTAAAACATATAGATTACTTGTTCACATTTTATATTGTGTTAAGACAAAAATTGTTTACTGTGGTATTCAAAAGAGATTTATATAAAAGCTTTAATGGCATACTAGTAAGATAGGTTTACACATGATTTATTTATGAATGTAGTTGTATGTTGTGCTTTAGTTTTAATTGTCCTTATGCACGCCTTAGGATCAAGGGAGTATGGAGCTAACGTTAATTGATTCCAGGATTAAGAGACTGTTGATAAGCTTAAAAGGTAGGGATTCTATTACTCATATTTTGTGAGGTTTTTATAGAATTAAAATTGATTGTTTTGCCGCAATATATATATATCTATGTTGAACTGATATTATATGATTATCACATATGAAACTATGACATGGACTCGTCTTGTATTGTACGGCGAGGAACATAATGAATTGACACATGTTATAAATTGAGAAGCATGGTTAGGAAAACTAACTCTATTGATAATGATTCAATATAGAGAAATTGTGAGACATGAAGAGGGCGACGGTTACGTCCTTGGGCATGAATACCCTAAAAGGTAAAATAGGGGGAAGGCGATGACGCTTCCTTGGGTTGAAAGTCCCAAAACACACTGTACAGGAATCGACTTGGTGAGGACTCGGGGCTTGATGTCCCCTCACCGGAACACCCTTGGAATGTTTATAGGGTGATCAAGTGCGCCCATTTGGGTTTCGATGAGTTGAGTGATACTCAATTTAACATGGATACCTAGGAACAATGATGATTGGTAATATTTGTATAAATGTGTAATTATGACACTTGGTAATGATTAACTACGGTATCCATAAGATGTGATCATAATAAACCTCATAATCTGGAATATGATGTAACCTACTAACCATGCAGATTTTAATGTGGTAATGATAAAAACCTAAAGGTGAGTAATGGCTTTCTCTACTGAGCATAGTGTTGCTCATTCCCTTATGTTTATATCTTTTCAGGACTCACTAAGTGTGAGGTGGCTACGAGAAATATAGTTGAGGAAGTAATGTAACTATATTACATTGGGACTGCTTCAATCGTTGAGAATGTTCTTCATGATAATGTAAGCATCAATTGTTACTTTCTGTGACTGTATTACAATGTGTTGAGGGTTAAAATGATGATGACAACAGTTTATATTATTAAATTTAAGGTGCTACATTAAAACTGTGGTTTATTTATCGTTTATATTTTTATTTTTGAGTTGAGAGTTTTCATTTAAGTCCCGGGCAAATTTTATTTTTAAGGTTTTACTTTTATTATTTATTTTTATTTTATCTCATTAAAAACTGTTAACCCCCATATAGGGGCGTTACAGAATTTTTGGTATCAGAGCCTAGGTTCGGTTAACCTAGGGAGTGTAGCACCACTTTAAAAAATATATATTTTTGAGATGGTTTTGAAGCTGAATTTTCATTGTCATCATCAAAATGAACCTTCACATTGATTTATACAGTCTAGAAGGATGTAACATGGAAAGGCTATAGAATGAAAATACTAATGGTTATATGAGTACAATAATTATATAGAAGGAAAGTATTAATAGTTATGAGGGAATGATAATTATATGGAATGAGTTTATAAGTAGAATGCTTATGAGAGATTCGTATAATATTTGGATCTATAAGCATATCTAATTCGTATAAACGATGAGACATTCGTGTAGATACGAGGATTTAAGAGCCTTTTGTCTCGTGAAAAACAATAAGAAATATAAGGCTTGATTTATTGATTTTAAAGTTTGGCATAGATATGCCAAATTTTTCGTAATTGATTCAAACCTAAGTAATGATTATGTGTGGATTCGATGGAGCACATAAGTGTCAATGTCTTTTCTTAAAAGTTCTATATATTTGAGGAATATGATATAAGTTGGGAATCATGGTATTGAATCTTGAGAGAGATAAATGTTAGACTTTTGGTCTGTTGAGACTGTGTAAAGTCTAGAATGCATGAATCTCAAAATTGGAATATTTTGTTACGTACATTGTATTTAAGTGTATCAGTGAATCTTTTGGTTACCTAAGGTTTTGTTATATGAGGAAATTGTATATTGTATAAGTAGAATTGTGGGGATTGTAGATGTTCTTAAGTAGTAACATCAAGTGTCTTTGTTCGTTGATATGGTCTACGTTGAAAGACGTAAATCGTATTGATTTCAAGGTTAGTCGCATTCTAAACCCTTGGTAGTAATGATGATGAATCCATTGATAGATGTTGAGTATTATCAATAACATATGGGTGTATGTATTGTTCAATAAGGTTTTGATTAAAACAAAATTATTTGAGTTGTTGGAAGATTGTGTTGTTATGAAATGATTTTAAATATCATTCAGGAAGATCCTTGTTGTCGTTAAATTAGATTTGTTGTTTATAGTTAACTTTATCTATAGTGGGCTTTGAATTGGGTTTAAGATTCATACGAATTGGTTTTCAATTTTATGTTTGTTATTTAACTCGTTCTAAATGTGTTAAGGCCGAAACAACCTGACCATTTTCAACTAAGAACATTTGGGCCTAGTTTAAATCCTAAATCAGTTTGATTCACACTGTCTCTCCCACGTGGTCTCTATACGTGTCATATACAGTGGTTTAATTATTGTTTACATATACGTTTACTGTGCATAAGAGTTTATTTCTCCGAGTTCACTTTTTCTCTCTTAATTTGTTATTTTCTCTCTAAATCGCAAATCCTCTTCTTTTTCATTAAAAATTCTTCTTTTCCTCTAAAAGAAGAAGGAATTCTAGGATTCTGCAATTTACTATCTTAATTTTTCCTTTCTATTTACTCTTCTTTCATCTCATCATGGACCCAAAGTACCAACATCTGAGAAAGTATTTCCCATCACTCTCCCAAAAGATTCTCAAAAAGAAATATAAGGCTAGAATTACTCGGTTGTGGATTCTTATGCGTTTTGGCATCCCTTGTGATGTGAGAATGTTGATAGAGGGGAAGATCCGTCCGAGTGACTTTAGTCAAGATGTCGGTTTATCAGGAACAGGTACCAGTCGTAGTGCAATGAAAAGAAGAGCTCGTGCCATCGTGGTCACTTGTAACAAATGTGGAAGACAAAATTGTAACGGTAAATGTACTTCACCTGGTTATATGTCTACGAATAGAGAGGATAAAATAAGGTTTTGTAGGGATGGACTTTCAAAGGAGAACTTGGATAGCATCCATCCTCCTCTCCACGGTCACCCTAGTGGATATGTTCAAGGAGCTATTTTTAAACTCTGGCCTAAATTTTATACAGAAAGACAACGCCTCAGGAATATGGTATTTCTAGATCCTGTTTGTCAAGCCATAAGAAAACTGGATGGGGAATAAGTCATCGCTCTATAAAGGTTATTTAGTCTTTGCTTATTTGAAGCAGTTTTAGCTGATGTTCAACAGTTTGTGTTTTTCTTTTACTCAGAATATTTGCTTTTGTGTTTGAAATAATTGTGATTATTAGATTGATACAGTAAGTGTTAATATCTTATTTAATTTATGATTTTCTTAAATATATATATAATAAAATATATTATCTTATCAGACACGTTACATACGGTACAGTAATATGTTTGAATTTTGAAAAGCTTATCCAGATATTTCAAGATTTGTGTCTCAAATTTCAAAAGTTCTACAGTATTTGTCGTTTATATTAAATTTCTAGACTTGGTGTATATTTGTCAAAAAGTCTACAGTTGTGTCATGAGAGTCTTCTATCAAATTGTTCTCAATTGTCAAAAGTTATATAATTAGAGTCTAATCTTTTTCAAAAAGTGAATCAGATTTTCTGTAAACTATCAATCACCTTATCTTACTTTCTTATCCGCACAAGATTTTGTTTAAATCTTTGGATTATCTTTTCATTACCTACTCGTCTATCTCTTTAGCCCTTTTTGTATATTTCTCATCTTTAAAATCTCATGTAGAACCCGAAGTCTAAGTGGAGCAGACATTAAGCAACCACTTCTATAAACCAAATATGTCTACCTCCCAGTCCACGAAGAAAATAAAGAATGTCTGTGTCTTTTGTGGTTCCAGCCTTGGAAAAGATAAAGCTTATTTAGAAGCTGCAAATCACTTAGGGCAAGTCCTAGCACACAAGAAGATTAACATAATCTATGGGGGTGGTAGTATAAAAATGATGGTAAATATGGCACTAGCAGCTAGGTCTAGCGACGCTACTGATGTAAGAATTTGGCCTCATATTCCAGTTGAAGGAAACCTTTGTAAGGAAGCCATAGGTAAGGGAGAAGGAGTCAGGAGTATCCCTAAAAATTTTAAAGACATAATCTATAATTCTGATGCTTTTATAGCATTACCTGGTGGTCTAGGTACTCTTGAGGAAATATTTATAGTTGCTTGTGGGCAATTGTTGGGCTTTTATTCCAAACCTTTGGGACTGCTGAACGTAAAGGGTTTTTATGACGGTCTTTTGAAATTTCTAGATTACGCTGTGGAAGAAAACATCACTACAGAATCGGAGAGACAAATCTTTGTCACTGCTTCAACAGCTGAGGAATTGATAGATAAAATGCAAATCATACATCCAGAATCCGACACTGCAACATCCAAGCTTGAATGGGAAAGGGAAAGCCGGGAGCGGCCAATTGATTTGAATCTCCATCTGTAATCTTTTTGTTTTATCTTTGGCATGTAGGCATGTGTGTCCGTATTTCGTGTGTTACGAATAACCGTTTGCCCTGTATTCTGTGTTTCTTGTGGTACGTCGTTGTTCAATCTTTTAGATTCATTGAACCTAATGCCGGGATGGCCGGATACGGAGTACTTGATGCTCTCGAAACGCATCCTTCTTAAGGTCCGACCTTTTGTTTATCGATGTTTTTGTATCCTCTAAGCATGCATGATATGGATAGCTGGTATACGGAGTGCCTTGTACTCTCGAAACGTATCCGTATCATGTTTGTAATGTGTAATATTCTGTTAATATTATGTGGAAGTACCAGAGTCAGTTACGGGGATATTCCATATGAAATATGAATATATTATTTGGGTTGAATGTTTGTGTCATGAGGATAACTGTTTAATGAAAAATATGTCGGGTATGTTTGCAACCAGAGATTCCGCTTAATATCTCTATGAATAAGTTTAATGTATGGTTTTGAATAGAAGTGTTTGTGATATATGTTTTATGATTATGTTTTAGTTTATTAGTTGAGGTATAAAATCAAATATATTTGACTTTTCCTTGCTTAAAAAGGGAAAGGAACCTAAAGATGAAGTATATAAAATTTCTCTGGCAATCTCCTTAAATGTGATTGTAAATCACAGTCCATGGACAATGAAGGACTGGAATCATGATATGGTCAATATGTATGCCTGATCAGATTCTTAGACTATTATACGGTGTTATAAGTTGAAACTTGTCAGAAATACTCTCATTGAGGGATTTAGGAGTAAGATTTATTATGCAAGTAAATAAGTGGAGATACGATGACTTAAATTGGAGGACAAACAAGATTAACGGTTTAGACTCGGAATTGGAATCATAATTTTTACTAGTATTGCTAGAATTGAAATTTCGAGGACGAAATTTCTTTAAGGGGGGTAGAGCTGTGACACCCGTTATTCTCCTAACGGGTATTGAGGTAATTAAATTAATTTTTAGTGTATAAAAAAAAATTGCTTCATTTAAATTTATTTTATAATATTTATTTTTATCTATTTTAAAATTTTTTAAAATTCTCCTATATTTATTTAGTATGATTACTAAAAAGCCTTAGACCTTCTAATAAATCTCAAAAATGTCATATTGGCATTATGTGTGTTAAAGTCTTTAGATGAGACATAAGGATATCTTTTCCAACTACTCTTGACCCTCATTTTCTTTATTTCCTCCGTGACATGCTTCAACATGTCTCCTCTATAATTGTTTCTATCACTTCTCTTCAAAGACTTCATCTTTTCTTCCTTTCTCTTCCACGGTTCCCACACTCTTCTTCTCATTTCTTTGCTGAAGCAAAATACTTAGAGAACTTCTTCAAGGCAGCCATAAAAATCAGCCACCATCACCTCCATTTGAGCAAGAATTTCAGTCATACCGAAGTAAAGGAACCTGTTTTGAAGCCATTTCAAGCTTCCAACTAACCATAATCCGAGGTTAGAATCTTATGAACAAATTTAGTCTTTCATTTATAAATTTTCTTTTATACTAAAGGATTATTCAAATTTGCGTTCTTAAACCTAAGTATATGTTGGTTGCTATTTTGGAGCATATGTATGAAGTCTAAGTGTATATGCCCTAGACAGAAAATTTATATTGTTAAACTTTGTAATACCTCTATGGGCAGTGGTTATTTCTTGAAATTCTAAGATTAAATTAAAATGAATTTTATGAATTGGTTTGCATATTTGAAAAGTAGCATCCTAGGCTTTCTAACGAGCTATCATAAACCTAAATCGGAGTTGTATTTTATTTTCTAAGAATTATTCAATTTTTGTATTGGAAACTAGTAAATCTGCCAGTTTGTTATGGTATACCAACTGCTAACCTGAACCAAGAACCCATCTTTGCTCACCACCTAATTCTTTAATGTCTTGCAACCTTTCCAATATTATCCTAAGTGATTGATGAATCTTATTATGGACTAAAACATATAGATTACTTGTTCACATTTTATATTGTGTTAAGACAAAAATTGTTTACTGTGGTATTCAAAAGAGATTTATATAAAAGCTTTAATGGCATACTAGTAAGATAGGTTTACACATGATTTATTTATGAATGTAGTTGTATGTTGTGCTTTAGTTTTAATTGTCCTTATGCACGCCTTAGGATCAAGGGAGTATGGAGCTAACGTTAATTGATTCCAGGATTAAGAGACTGTTGATAAGCTTAAAAGGTAGGGATTCTATTACTCATATTTTGTGAGGTTTTTATAGAATTAAAATTGATTGTTTTGCCGCAATATATATATATCTATGTTGAACTGATATTATATGATTATCACATATGAAACTATGACATGGACTCGTCTTGTATTGTACGGCGAGGAACATAATGAATTGACACATGTTATAAATTGAGAAGCATGGTTAGGAAAACTAACTCTATTGATAATGATTCAATATAGAGAAATTGTGAGACATGAAGAGGGCGACGGTTACGTCCTTGGGCATGAATACCCTAAAAGGTAAAATAGGGGGAAGGCGATGACGCTTCCTTGGGTTGAAAGTCCCAAAACACACTGTACAGGAATCGACTTGGTGAGGACTCGGGGCTTGATGTCCCCTCACCGGAACACCCTTGGAATGTTTATAGGGTGATCAAGTGCGCCCATTTGGGTTTCGATGAGTTGAGTGATACTCAATTTAACATGGATACCTAGGAACAATGATGATTGGTAATATTTGTATAAATGTGTAATTATGACACTTGGTAATGATTAACTACGGTATCCATAAGATGTGATCATAATAAACCTCATAATCTGGAATATGATGTAACCTACTAACCATGCAGATTTTAATGTGGTAATGATAAAAACCTAAAGGTGAGTAATGGCTTTCTCTACTGAGCATAGTGTTGCTCATTCCCTTATGTTTATATCTTTTCAGGACTCACTAAGTGTGAGGTGGCTACGAGAAATATAGTTGAGGAAGTAATGTAACTATATTACATTGGGACTGCTTCAATCGTTGAGAATGTTCTTCATGATAATGTAAGCATCAATTGTTACTTTCTGTGACTGTATTACAATGTGTTGAGGGTTAAAATGATGATGACAACAGTTTATATTATTAAATTTAAGGTGCTACATTAAAACTGTGGTTTATTTATCGTTTATATTTTTATTTTTGAGTTGAGAGTTTTCATTTTAAGTCCCGGGCAAATTTTATTTTTAAGGTTTTACTTTTATTATTTATTTTTATTTTATCTCATTAAAAACTGTTAACCCCCATATAGGGGCGTTACACTCTTTGAACATTTCCCCCATGATGGGGCTCCTCAACGTCACATGTAATGGCTGTCCAACGGCGCTCGCGGCTGTACACAACGATGGAGTCCAATCTCCACCTTTTCATAGTTGTTCCGTGAAATTGAAAGGGGAAAATGGTCCTCGTACTCCCCTAAACATTTGGTTGTTGTCAGTTTTACACCATTACACTAGAAATGTTGTGATCAGTCCTCCACATGGTGGTCATCAGCAATTATGATGGAACTTTGTTGAAACCTGGCAAAACCTGTAAATTGAGGTAGGGGTTTAAACCCTTATAATCTTTTGACTCTAAAGACATAGGCAGTGTCTATAACCACCCCTGAAGATAACAGGTTCGAGGACGGAGCAGCAGCCAAAGACGAACAACTCTGTTGAGTTGTTCTAGCCAAAATCGAAGGGTGAGGCTAGTACAGCTCTCTTCCTTTCGCCGTTCTGAATTTGTGGACAATGAAATCACAACAATTGGTACTTGGATGGTAGAGAAATCTTGCCAGAAAAAGTGGACCTCTTTGTGGATTTGACCAAAAATTGCAGCTACTCCGACGGAGTTATAGTAGACATGGCTCCTCCTTGGAGCTCATATGATCTATCCATTAGCTTAAGAAGTATTGGAAACGGAGGTTGGAATCTTGATCTAAGTTTGAGTAGAAAGAGGGTAAAGAGAGAAAGTAAAGAGAGTAGGAGCCAAATTTTGATTGGTTTTATTTATTTATTCATTTATTTTTGTACTCACTTGTATTTATTGACACAATTGTGGGTCTTAGAAGTTTAATCTGTGTCATGTTTAGGTTGATCAAATTTTTGATCCATAAACTTGAAAATTTCTATAAACATAGTGGCAATTTTTTAGAATTGTGATATTATTGGTCTTTCTAAAAATAATTAAGTCAATTCTAACTTTCTTATTGTATTATGGTCTTATTAAAATCTCTTATTGTCATAATATCATTTTTATGGTTCTAAACTTATTTTCCAAATTTCATGATTCTGTTAAGAAATGTAAATACCTTGATGTTTTTCTTCAAAATCATGATCAACGAATTTTCACCATTTTTTTAAAGAATAATTTTCTATATTCAAGGGCTTTGATCAAATCTTCAAATTTGATTTCTTGATCAAAATAATATTTCGTAAATTTTAAAACTTTAAAATACTAACTAATAAATAGAACATATATTTTTAATTAAAATTCACATATTATAAATTTTAATTTCATCATAAAAATAATAGTTAGAATTCATAAAAATTTTCGTAAATTAAATTGACTATTTGTAAGTAAATTTAATTCAAATTATAGACTAAGCACAATTTCATGCTTTACAGTTATAACTCGAACCGTTTTTCGTAAAAAGCCATTTATAGGTCCACTTCTAATCAATGGATACTTTTTAAACTTTTCTTAATCACAATATGGATTTGAAAGTAATCCAATTATGATATCTCATTGCCTTCAAGGCTTGTGAAATACTTGCGGACTCGATTAACATTTATTATTATTTTTATTATTATTATTATTAATTCCATATAATTATTTACACTTGTAAATAACTAACTATGCACGTATAGAATATTGTAAATTCTTGAATTTTCAATAATCCTTATGACTTATAAAATTCTTATTAGACTTTATGATCTAATTGAAAACGAGATCAATCTTATATTCATAAACTTTATGCTCCCTATTTCTAAATTATGGTGTGGAATTGTTGATTATTGTTGATCTAGATTTCTCTTACTAAATTAGCATCATGTAGGAATTCTATATAATCACACCGAGTTGGAAATTCCTTTTTATACGTTAATCTCAATTTAAATTTTTTAATTGAGATTCTTACAAATGCCACTACTTTGACCCTTATATGAATTATTAAATTGTAAAAGCTTAGTTTAGCACACTAAATAATTATTTTTAATTATTCAAGTGTACTATCATAACATCATATTTTGCTATATGCCTCATACATAACTCGCATAAAATTGTGTAATTATAACATTATTTATTACTAAAGTCTTATTGTTATTAAGACTTCTTAAGCACATGTAAACTGAGAAATTTCAGAATTATAAGTCATGATTTAAATCACAATTTAGATCTCTAAATTTCTTAAATGCTATTGATGGTTTCAAACCTTAAACTAAATCCCCAAAGTTTTCTTATAATTTTTATTGAAACTTAAACTTATAAGCTCTAAACTTATATTTTCTTATAAGCTTAACGCCATAGTTATGAGAAAATCCTTAATTAATCACTTATTAATTTCTGGATTTTTCTAGTCATTACACAAAATGTGATGTGACCATCACTATGAATATCCAAAATTAGATCAACTAAGCAATAACTCTATCAATTCTCTCTAATTATATCTTTATCCATAAATTCCATCAATACTCTAACAGGTGACCACTTTATTAAGAAATCATAAATAAGGATTTAAATTCTAAATTTGATATCTAATACTAATTATGACAAAGCACTTTTACATCTAAGTTCCTGAATTAACACTACATGAGGATATCATTAATCTTCGTCAATAAAGTTATAAATTGTATATCTATGACATAGCATTCTGTACTATTCATAATATTATGTATCTAAAATATCGAGTTATTGATTCCAAACAAACATAACCTATTGGCAGATCAAAGGATTAACTTATGAATTTGAGTTCATCATTCATTAAATAAAGATTAAAGACCATCACTAAAATATTTGTTTAAGGGTAATTATGTTTTTTTATCAAATTCTTTCTATTTATAAGGATGGAATTGAAATAAGCTTTTAAAATTTAAAGGATAGCTTCGTAGTTTCTTAAAACAGATAGATAAATTGAAAAATGGTTAAAATTAGGAGGTATGACATTAAATATTAAATGTTGTTCTAAATGTGCTCCCTAACACTTTGATGTATTGTTAATTGGGATTTATGATTAATTGCTTTTATTCCTTTTTTTATATAAACTTTTGTTCCATAATTTGATGTTAAGAGATATGAAAATGAATAGGTAAGATATATACAAGCATATGTCTTTTTAGTTGAATTTTGAGGGTGTTGGATTGCAACGTTTTGTTTAGTCTAAAAAAGGCTGTTTTTATTAAATTTGTTTATAATTTTGATTTTTCACATAAATTTAATGTTTTACTAAAGAAAAGAACTAAAGAGATATATTAGTTGGAGTATAAATGGGCTAAAATGAGAATAATACGAAAAATATTTATGACATACAACGATAATTTGGAGACATTTATTAATATGGTGGGCAAATTATGCTCACTCCAAAACAAAATATCAAAGTTGTATATTTAAATAAATAGACAAAAAAAATCAAATAAGTCTATCAAAGGAACTAATTTTGCAATATTTTTTTTTATTTTAGTTTAAGGACTGTAGATTCCATATAACTTTACATATTGATTTTTTTATATATATTTGTTTAAAAAAGCAGATAATTTTGGCAGATGTTTTTTAAAGGGTGTTTGGCAGTGGTAGGAACCACTTAGTTTCCACTGCAATCTCAGTTATAAACAGTGTAAAGCTCTCACGTGCTACAGTAACAATAAAAAAATATACTACAGTATAAAACTCTCATATGTTACAGTAAAAATAGTTCCCACCACTAATTTTCACCACCCTTTCAAACACCTATTAGTTTGGCGACTAAATACGACAAGGTCTCATATCTGGCCGGCGGCGAGATTGCTCCGTACTTATGAAAGTACTTTTTGGCGTAGAGTCGTCAGAAGCACCAAGGCATGTGTCGTTCAATGGGGAGGCATTCTAGACAGCTATGTATATGAACGACACTTGGGAGGCAATAAATTAGCTTGCTAACTGGTGGCAGATGTTAGCAAGAAAGGAATGAATATAATATTGGCTCAAAGATTGTCGTAGAAATTTCAGAGACTAGGAAAACAGGCAGAGAGGCGTCCGGAAAAAAAAATATATAAAAACTCACGTCCGACAACATGCAAATAAAATAACAATATTATGTGTACCTCTAACCATGAAAATGTAACCAACTACTCCAAAAAGTATGCAACTAACGTTGAAATGGAAATTATTAATAGGTGAGTTGAATTAAAAATAAATGACATGGTAAAGAATTTTTTAAAAAATTTGTAGATCAATGATGAATGCGAGGTAATGTTTATGCTTAAAGATGGTATATATAGTCTGATAGGTGGCATGAAGAAGCAAAAGGTTTAATGAAAGTGAAGCCTAAAAAAAGTAGTTTGTTGAGTATCTTAGTATTTATTTGAGTGTATGTCCCATGGGTATGGACTCTTTTAGTTTAAAGTCGTATATACCTGTTCGAATCTAAAGAGTGTATCTAATATAACCTCAAGTATAAGGCTGTCTCAAGTAATAAAGTCACAATGAGTTTGAGGTCAAGTCCTAAGGGAAGAATATTGCTAAATCCAATATAGATTAATTTAAAAACGTAAATTGATGAGAAATGTAGATTAATTTAAAAGAAAACAGATTTATGAAAAATGTTGAAATTAAAAGATCCACTTTGGCATTTAACTTAATTTCATTTTAGTGTTTCTCACTGTTGGAAAAAGAGTGCGCAGCGGAATTTTAAAAATTTTATATCAGAGTAATTTCTAAAACACAAGTTTGACATGCTATATGTATAAATTAACCAGATCTTACTAACCTTTGTGTGTCGAAGAACCTTCGCAATCTGTGAAGAGAAATAACGTTCCAAAAGAGTCTCAACCAACTGGTCTTTTTTTCTATTCTTTATCCACGACCGGAGTGAGTGTGGGCTCACACGTACAGCTCTTCCATCGGTGACTCTCCTTCCAACCAATCGAGAGAACCCAAAGCAAGTGTTCGTGATTTGTAAACAAAAGCTCTCAGGGAGTTTACAGATTCTCACTTAGCAGAGTATCACTCTTAATCTCTCTATTGATCTCAGTTACCTGTGAGAATCACTTCCTATTTATAGAGGTTGGTCCTAGGGTCCGTCCTTATCAGATTAAGTCTCAAAACTCGGATCAGAATCAAATTCGGATCAATATCTGATAAGATCCGCATGAAAACGCGTGATCTTATCTTTCGTTGATCGGCAGGCCGAACCACCTGATCAGCAGGCCGAACAAGTCCCATCGGCCGGCCGAACACGTCCATCGGTAGGCCGAACTGCTGAATAAAAAATCTCGCGAATCTTTTATTTTTCACACGAGATTCTATAAGATAAAGTCTCAGTTTTAATTCAAATAACCCAATAGAGAAGTTATCTGATCAAAACAACTTTATCTAGAGAATCTCTAAGAAAATAAATTAATTCTCAATAATTCTACAAGTTTATCTTGATCTAATTTATCCAAAATTAAATCAACTGATAAACAAACAAGAATTATCATATCCCAATAATTCAACAAGTTTATCTTGAATTAATTTTTATTACAAAATTAATTCAACCAATAAACAGACATGAATTATTTGATTCTTTCAAATTTTTAAACCAATCTGATAAATCTGACATAAGTCACCAATTATTGGAAAGCACGCTGTGTCGTTACAGGATGTTGTGAGCTAGCAAGGGGGACCAAATGGACCTATGTAGTTCAAGCTCCTGATAATTATGAAACCCAATATCCTAGATATATATTTCATAATTATCAACTTCAACGCTACTCCACTAAAAGCTTGGAGCTGCACTCTCGAACTACATAGAATTACGAAGCCCGTATAGCTAAATCTCCATGACATATCATAGTGTATCGTATCCCTATATGATAGTCCATAATCGGCTTAAGAACAAGTTCTGTCTTACCTTCCCGATTATTTTTATCTTACGTTCCATTATCTCACCATCAGGAAACTTACTATCCAAAGATAGTATACCATTTGGTTACACCTATGTGTCCAAATGGTTGAGTGCTTCAGTTTTCCAATTACAGGACAACACATATAAAAGGATATCATTACTCCTAAAGAGGAGCTATGGATTCCTTATCTATGAATAACAAGTCTACGCCATCAAGAGTCATGCCTCCAACGTACCGGCATGCATACTACTATTAAGATGTGGGTGTCACCCTTTGGTACATCAAAAGACACAAGTCAAGACAACGGACCCACTATTCATCTCAGGATTAAGATACAACACAAATGATTGTCTAAAGTAAATCGATTTGCCGGGACAGAATTATTAATCCAAATCAATTCACTTTATGTCCCGATCCAACACATTATCACCTATGACAACATGCCAATGTTTTTATTCACGGAGTCCACCTCCGATGGTCAAGACAAACCATCTCCCAAAAGGGATATAGACAACATAACAATCTTTGCATGAATAAAGCGCCCAACTTTATTCCCTTGATTGCGGATCTTATGTTTTAGACCATCACCTTAAGAATCGTGTCTTCCACATAATCTGTCCATCATATGCCCAATTCTTAAGGTTTAGACCGACAGTCTCAGACTATTGTTTGCTTAACATACATTCAACAAATATGAACGTAAAGAGGACAAGATTTGGTATAAAATAATGAATAAATTCTTTATTAATAAAAATGTCTCCAAAAACTTATTACATTTTTACTCCCTAAGGCATACATGTCTAACAATCTCCCACTTGCACTAAGTGAGTAAATATGACAAATCTCGCATCCCCATAGCTTCCACATGCCTCTCGAAGACTCTCCCAGTAAGTGTCTTCGTAAATGGATCAGCTAATTGTCCTCTGACGCGATCTTGCACACCGTGACATGCCTGCCTTCAACGAAGTCCTTTATCACATGATACTTCCGATCAATATGCTTACTCTTCTTGTGAAATCTTGGTTCCTTAGCATTAGCTACCGCCGCACTGTTATCACAGTACATTGATACCGCCTTATCCATACCAGGAATAACCTCAAGATCCCCAAGGAACTTGCGGAGCCACGCTGCTTCTTTCGAAGCATCACTAGCTGCCACATACTCAGCCTCCATCGTTGAATCTGAAGTGCAATCTTGCTTAGCACTTCTCCAACTAATGGCACCGCTGCCCATAATAAACACAAAATCCTAAGTCAATTTCCTAGAATCCATACAGGATTGAAAATCTGAATCAATATATCCTAGAGGAGTCAGGTGCTTACCCGAATATACAAGCATATACCCTCGAGTCCTTCTCAGGTACTTGAAAATATGCTTTGCCACAACCCAATGGTTCAGTCCTAGATCCGCCTGAAATCGACTTACAATCCCGACCGCATAGCTAATATCCGGTCGTGTGCAAAGCATGACATACATGAGACTACCCACTGCCAAAGCATAAGGCACCTTTTTCATGTATTCTCTTTCTTCATAAGACTTTGGAGAGTCTTTCTTAGAAAAAGTAATTCCAGACCTAGATGGTTGCCCACCTTTCTTGGAATCCTATATTGCAAACCTCCTAAGAATTTTATCTATGTAGCCGGCCTGAGATAAAGCTATCATTTTGTTCTTCCTATCTCGAAAGATCTGGATACTGAGCACAAAATTAGCCTCACCCAAGTCCTTCATGTCAAACTGCTTGGTCAACCATAATTTGACCGATAACAACGCCCCAACCTCATTGTCAATTAGTAGAATGTCATCTACATAGAGCAGTAGAAAAACCACTTTCCCATCCTTAATGTGTTTGTAAACACATGGTTCATCCATATTTTGTGAGAACCCATAAGTCTTGATCACCTGATCAAATCTTGTGTTCCAAGAACGAGAAGCCTACTTAAATCTATAAATTGACTTTAGCAGCTTACAAACCTTACCCTCTTGACCCACGACCTTGAACCTGTCTGGCTGTTACATATAAATGGACTCATCAAGATAGCCATTTAAAAAAGTTTTCTTGACATCCATCTGTCAAATCTCGTAGTCGAGAGCGGCAGCTATGGACAAGAGAATTTGGATGGACTTAAGCTTGGCTACAGGCGAAAAGGTTTCCTCATAATCGATTCCTTCCTTTTGCATATAACCCTTAGCTACCAGTCTAGCCTTAAAGGTTTCGACCTTCCATCCACTCCTCTTTTCCTCTTGTAGATCCACTTACACCCTATGGGTTTTACCCCTTCGGGAAGATCCACAAGCTCCCAGACTTGATTAGTCTCCATAGACTTCATCTCTATGTTCATGGCCTCGGTACAGAGTTTTGAATCAACATCCTCCATGGCGTCTGCGTAAGTATAAGGATCCCTGTCATGTTCATCTGATTCAGCCAAGAAGACCTCTCCACTGAATATATACCTCTCTGGTTGACGCCCGATCCTCCCACTACGCTGAAGCCCTTAAGGTTGTTGTTCAGGTTTGTTTGGTTTTTCTACACTGATCGGAACAGTTTCATTCGAAACCTCTAGAGTGATCGGATCACTCCTTAGCTCCTCAAACACCACTTTGCTTCGAGGTTTAAAGTTGTTCATGTAACTCTCCTCAAGAAAAGTTGCATTAGTTGAACCACGACTTTATTTTCCTTTGGGTTATAAAAAAACCCTCTTTAGTCCCTTTTGGATATTCTACAAACACGTAAACTTCCGAACATGCTTCCAACTTTTTTGGATCCTTAAACAGGACATGAGCCGGACATCCCCATATGCGAATATGGCTTAAGAATGTCTTCCTACCTGTCCACAACTCGTGAGGAGTTTTAGGGACCGATTTTGAAGGCAAATTGTTCAAAAGATAACATGCGGTTTGTAGTGCATATCCCCAAAAGGATAAAGGCAATGATGAATAACTCATTATGGACCTGATCATGTCCAGCAAAGTCCTATTCCTTCTCTTCGCTACGCCATTCTGCTGCGGAGTGCCCGGTGCAATCAAATGGGATAGAATCCATTTTCTAATAAGTGTTCCAAGAACTCATCAGAAAGGTATTCCCTACCTCGATCTGATCGAAGTGCCTTTATGGGTCTACCCAATTGCTTTTTCACTTCAGCCCGAAACTCCCTGACTTTGTCAAAAGTTTCGCTTTTGTGGTGCATCAGGTACACATACCCATATCTTGAGTAATCGTCAATAAAAGTGACAAAGTACTCATACCCTCCTCGTGCCCGAATGTTCATGGGTCCGCAAACATTACTATGCACAAGTTCTAGAACCCTTTCGGCCCTATTGCTTTTAGACTCGAATGGTCTTTTGGTCATTTTACCCTCCAAACAAGATTCACATTGAGGTATAGATTCCACCTTTAAGTGACTTAAAGGTCCATCCCTTACCAACCTTTGAATCCTATTTAGGTTAATATGACCAAGGCGCAAATGCCAAAGATAAGTCTTATTAGAGTGAGAAGTTTTAAGTCTTTTAGAGTTGTTATCACTCATCTCAGCATTAAGCAATAAGTTCATCTTAGGTTTGATAAAATATAGATTATTTTGCATCCATCCAAAACAGATAAAAGATTTATTTTTACGAATCACCACTTTTTCATTAAAAGAAACCAAATAGGAGTCTTTAAATAAACAAGATACAGAAATTAAATTCCTTTTAAATTTAGAGACATAAAAACAATCTTGCAAAAATTAATTCCTATAATTATCAAAATAAAGATGGACGTCTCCCACTGCTTCCGCTGAGACCAAGGATCTATCGCCCATCCGAAGCGTGAAGTCTTCATGCAACAGACTTCTCGTTTCTTTGAACCCCTACAGAGAAACACAAACATGATTAGTTGTACCAGAATCTATGACCCATATGTCACTGAATTCCTTAACCAAACAAGTTTCTAAATACAAAAGATCACACCTACCTCCTTTGGAAAGGAAGTCCTTGCAATGCTTCTTGATATGCCCGACCTTCCCACAAAAGAAGCACTTAAGCTTCTTTGGGTTCTTCTTCTTCTTCTTCTTGCTCTTGGTAGTAGTAGGAATAGAAGACTTCCCGTTCTTGGCCCGTTGCTTCTTTCCATTCCCAATGTTAGGATTGGAACCAGAAGCAGCTACCATGTTGGCCTCACCACCCGCAGGAGACTCCCTGATCAGCTGTTTGAACTCTTGTAACTGTTTCATCAGTTCTATCAAGGTCATATCCCATCTATTGCTCAAATAAAAGTAGCTCTAAACGGAATAAATTCCTTAGATAGAGTCTCAAAGACCATAATTATCTAAGTTTCAGCATCGATGTCCACTCCATTGGTTTGAGCCTTAGCGAGGTAACCCATGACCAACATCATATGCTCCTTTACAGATGTCCCCGGCCTCTGTCTACAGTTTAAGAGTTTCTGAAGCGCCCCTTGCCGCTTTGTTATGGCTTGGCCTCCAAACATATCCTCAAGATTATCCAATATATGCTTTGCAATCTCATAATCCTAATGTTGAGCCTGCAGCACATTTTTCATGCTGACCATAACATAGCAGCGGGCTTGATCATTAGCATCTTTTCAGCGATCGTACGCTTGGAATTGCTCATTAGATGAGTCTCCCGTAGGCTCGGGAGGACAAGGGGTTGTCAGTACATATTTCAGTTTCTCAAAGGACAGGACGATATCCAGGTTTAGTTTTCAATCATTATAGTTCTCACCGGTTAATAGGTTTTTGTCAAGTATCGATGATAAAGCATTTTTAGACATTTTTAATCTACAATAAAGAACCATATACTAAATATAAGCAAACATATCATAATAATTTAGTGAGATAACACAATCATGTAAAATCATACAAATGTGTTTATGTGTCAAAACCTTGAAAATATCACAACCTTACAACCATAATTCCCAACTCAGAATTCAACATGCTCCTAGGGGAGTCATGCCAAATTCAATCAGGAATACGAATCCCCTCCTAATTAATATATGCCATCCAGGACCCGTATGATCCAGCATATATTAATAATCATTTCTTTGGCCATTAATTTTATTAACAGAGCTCCTAGGGGAGGTTAATAATAAAATTAGCTTGAGTGTATAACCATCGTTTCAATATTTTATCCATGATTTATAATCACCACTTAGGGGTGTGCAACTATAAATCATACTAAAATACCTTATCCTCTCAAAGATCTAATCTGGTACATGATAGAAATCCCTTCCTAGGGGTCAGGACCACCATGTTCTGCTTATGAACCAACGATGGAGGCCTTAGGTTCTCTCTTCGAAAACCTTCTCCCACTCAATCTTTTGAAATCAAGGTTTTATTTTAAAATTATGCATGAATAATTTTAATATGAGCGGCACTCCCTATTCTATATGACATGTTATCAATATACATGGCAAATCATATTATAATGCAGACAAGCAAAGCAATTAAGCAAAGCTACAAGCAAAATAATAAATAACTGTAATATTATGGTTACATCCTAGAGAACAGAAAACTAATATTACAAGAGAATAATCGAGACATATTATCGATTCTTCATCCTTGAATCCTCAAGTTGTCTCCTTCTTCATGTAATATCCATCTTCAAGTCTTCAATCTTATATGAATTGAATACTTCATATTTTCGGTCATATCCAAATTTAATATTTCTCATAATCATCCCAAAAATAAAATTAAAACTGCACCTGAAAAACTGTACTTTTTTTGGAAAATTTTTAACTCTCGGTCGGCAGGCCGATCTGGGTGATCAGCCTGCCGATCATGCCTCATCGCCCTGCCGACCCATTAAAGTTTGGCCTACCAAACTGGAAGTTCGGCTTGTTGGCAGAGCCTGTCGATTTCTGCGCCACTGACGGCCTACTGAACGACACGTTTGGCCTGCCAATCTGTAAGGTTCGACATGCCGAACGAGCAGAAATCTCCATTCCAGAAAATACAAATTTTTATGCAATTCATCAATTTTATTTTCAACAATTCAAAACATAAAATTAGAGACTCGGGAAATACCTGGGAGCATCATCATCAATCTTATAGATCCGTCTTCTTCGAATAATTATTTAATTACAAAATTCTTACAAATTTAAAACAAAATAATAATTCCTAAACGAAGATGATAGTCCACTATCTAATTACATAAAAAACTTAGATACACATTCTAACCTCTAAGGAACCATAACCAGTATAAATTAATTAATTAATAAATAATTAAATAACGATTTAATCAATCATAATCAATTAATAAACATTCACCACATAATCCATGACAACATATATAATATATAGAAACCTAGGGTGCCAACTCTCTATAAAATTAAATTCAAGCATAGGAGAGATTAAGATCACAAAATTTACACATATAACATGATCACAAACTTGTAAATTTATGTAAAAACCATGGCTCTGATTCCAATTGTTGGAAAAAGAGTGTGCAACGGAATTTTAAAAATTTTATATCAGAGTAATTTTCAAAACACAAGTTTGACATGCTATATGTATAAATTAACCAGATCTTACTAACCTTTGTGTGCCAAAGAACCTTCGCAATCTGTGAAGAGAAATAACGTTTCAGAAGAGCCTCAACCAACTGGTCTTCTTTGCTATTCTTTATCCACGACCGGAGTGAGTGTGGGCTCACACGTATAGCTTTTCCACTAGTAACTCTCCTTCTAACCAATCGAGAAAACCCAAAGCAAGTGTTTGTGATTTGTGAACAAAAGCTCTCAGGGAGTTTGCAGATTCTCACTTAGTAGAGTATCACTCTTAATCTCTCTATTGATCTCAGTAACCTGTGAGAATCACTCCTTATTTATAGAGGTTGGTCCTAGGGTCAGTCATTACCAGATTAAGTCTCAAAACTCATATCAGAATCAAATTCGAATCAATATCTGATAAGATCCATGTGAAAATGCGTGATCTTATCCTTTGCTGATCGACAGGCCTAACAGGTCCAATCGGCTGGCCGAACACATCCATCGGTAGGCCAAACTGCCGAATAAAAAATCTCGCGAATCTTTTATTTTTCACCCGAGATTCTATAAGATAAAGTCTCAGTTTTAATTCAAATAACCTAATAGAGAAGTTATCTGATCAAAACAACTTTATCTAGATAATCTCTAAGAAAATAAATTAATTCCCAATAATTCTACAAGTTTATCTTGATCTAATTTATCCAAAATTAAATCAACCGATAAACAAACAAGAATTATCCAATCCCAATAATTCAACAAGTTTATCTTGAATTAATTTTTATTACAAAATTAATCCAACCGATAAACAGACATGAATTATTTAATTCTTCCAAATTTAACCAATCTGATAAATCTGACATAAGTCACCAATTATTGAAAAAGCACGCCGTGTCGTTATAGGATCTTGTGACCTAGCAAAGTGGACCAAACGGACTTATATAGTTCAAGCTCCCGATAATTACAAAACCCAATATCCTAGATATATATTTCATAATTATCAACTTCAACCTTACTCCACTAAAAGCTTGGAGCTGCACTCTCGAACGACATAGAATTATGAAGCCCGTATAATTAAATCTCCATGACATATCATAGTGTATCGTATCCCCATATGATAGTCTATAATCGGCTTAAGGACAAGTTTTGTTTTACTTTTTCAATTATTTTTATCTTACGTTCCATTATCTCACTATCAGAAAACTTACTATCCAAAGATAGTATACCATTCGGTTACACCTATGTATCCAAATGGTTGAGCACTTCAGTTTTCCAATTATAGGACAACGCATATAAGAGGATATTATTACTCCTAAAGAGAAGCTATAGATTTCATATTAATGAATAACAAGACTACGCCATCAAGAGTCATGCCTCCAACGTACCGGCATGCATACCACTATTAAGATGTGGGTGTCACCCTTTGGTACATCAAAAGACACAAGTCAAGACAACGGGCCCACTATTCATCTCAGGATTAAGATACAACACAAATGATTGTCTAAAGTGAATCGATTTGCCGAGACAGAATTATTAATCCAAATCAATTCACTTTATGTCCCGATCCAACACATCGTCACATATGACAACATGCCAATGTTTCTATTCACGGAGTCCACCTTTGATGGTCAAGACAAACCATCTCTCAAAAAAGATATAGACAACATAACAATCTTTACATGAATAAAGCGTCCAACTTTATTCCCTTGATTGCAGATCTTATGTTTTAGGCCATCACCTTAGGAATCGTGTCTTCCGCATAATCTGTCCATCATATGCCCAATTCTTAAGGTTTAGACCGACAGTCTTAGACTATTGTTTGCTTAACATACATTCAACAAATATGAACGTAAAGAGGACAAGATTTGGTATAAAATAATGAATAAATTCTTTATTGATAAAAATGTCTCCAAAAACTTATTACATTTTTATTCCCTAGGGTATACATGTCTAACACTAACAACACTTGTAAAAAGGATTTAAGAATGCAATAAATAAGTAAAGATTTACCAAGTATTTAATGTGTCAGTTAATGTCTCTAATATAACAAAAACTCAGTTTCACAAAATCTTATAAACTTAAAATTACCAAGCTAATCTAACTTGAAAGTAAAAGTTTATTATTTATTGTATCATTCTCTATTGATAACTAATTAAAGTTCTCCTAAGTATTATCTATACCAGTCTATGTTGACGATAAATCAAAATCTCCTATTAACAAGAAAATTAACTAAAGTAATAATAAATTCATGAGTTTTCTAAAAATATTTTGATATCATAACAACTTAGAAAACTTTTAAAAAACTAAAATAATTACTTAAATTAAAATAACCAAAACTTTACTCGCCACTTCAACAAAGAGAAATTTAAAAACACATGTTCAAAATTAAAACCACAAAAATATGTTTTAAACAAAACATAAATATTACTTATATGAGGAAATAGTCACAAGATCTTAATTGCAGAATTTAGTTGAGAACTAATACTATATCTCAAGACTTGAATGAAAAACTGAGGTTGAAGATTACATCTTATTTATAAACGGAAGCCATGCAAATGCAAACAAAGACTTATAATTAAAATATACAAGGAATGGCAGCTGAGTCATACTCCAACGGAGCAAATATTTTTATCTAATTTTATATAGGAATTTAATTAAATCTTCAGCAAGAGCAAAGAAGAAAATATCGGTATCGATGGAAATATTGGCACTTTAATTTTACAACAATTTCGGGAAAAATATCCATATCAATGGAAATTTTGACAAAAATTACGAAAATTAGGAAAATTTTATATTAAAAAGAAACATAAATGAATATGATTTACATAATAAACTCTATACGTATCATATTTTTTAATATAAAAAAGAAGTTCTATGAGGCTCAAACACGGTTCAGATTTCATCTTAATTTAAACAATATTAGTGTCATGACATGTTATTTAAGTAGTGTTGAATATAGTTATGAATATGTCGCATATAGGTCTGTTGACTTCTTCCCACTGTATTTCCATTAATGGAAAACTATGAATTTTCCCAATTATTTGCTTGAAATAGTGATGATATGTTCAAATGAGGATAATTAAATATTTTATAACCATTAAAGTTTCCAAAGTTTTGATTGTACAGATAATAAGCATTAGGAGTCTCATTGGAAGAGCCGCCATGATTGGATGTGAAATTCATTAATTGTAAACTCATAAAAATATCATCTTCATTCGATATTAGCATTCTTAGTCTACATAAGACCAATAATTATTTATTGAAAGTATAAAATAGTATTAGATTATTTAAAGGAAAAAAATCCATTAAATTTTGTAATTTTTGTTATTATCAAAATTTGATCGAAATTTTCATGATATGTATCGAAATCTTGTACAAAGTAACTACATATTTTCCAACATCGATATTTTCACCAATTTTTATAGATATTTCTCTAATATTTTACCAAAATCAATATTACAGTGGAAAGGTATTTTAATACCTCGAAATTTCTAAAAATTTCCACTGAAATTTCATGATATATACATCGATTAGTGGGAGACATACTGGAAGTAATTTAAATTTGCATATATCTAGCTAATCCCATGTGATGCACTGATCTAAAGGATAGAAATGGTCAAAATCGAGCTATTAACTACTCATATAAGATGAGATTAGACAATCAAAGCTGAGGAGAGCATAGGCAATGATTTTGGAGCAATGTAGACCATTTGGGATTGTCAGGTCTACATATTGAGACTTCATCAATTGTTGGATTGCAAGGACACAAAGAGCATATGTACACACCTGCACTAGAATGGAGCAATTTTGAAGAGGAGTGGTTAAAACTGGGCCCCACCGACTGATGCATGCGTTGACCATCGACACATGGCATGAAATGGACGGTCATATTGAACTACTAGCAGATTTGACAGCCCTAAAAGCGGCATGTGTCAAGGAATTTGAAATTTATTTTTTTTATTCGTTTACTTTTGCATTTGTTGTCCAATTTTTCTCATTTTGCCACCGTTTTAGTTTTTGTTCTAGATTTCAAATTTTCTTACAATCAAATTCAGAAAGACTAATTATTTTACAAAATAAACCTTAGCAAAAATTAGTAAATATTAATAAACTCTTATTAAACATGGAATTTAATTAAAAGACAAAACAAAAAATCAAAAAAATACATTACATAGGTTAACAATTTTTATTTATTTGACACCAATTAATTATTTATTTAACTCACAAAAAAACTTCTAAAAATTACCGAAAGTATACTTAAACATAAAAAAAAACACATTAAAAACATGATTTTTAAACATATTTTCACAGTAAGACAAAAACAACATAAAACATGAAAATGCTTTTGATAAGTACATAATTTGACATATTTTCTATCATTCTTCCTGGTATTTATTTTGTTAGTTTTTCAAGTTCATTATGTTTTTATTTGTGTTTTTTTGTTCGTTTTTGTTTTATAAGTGTCTTGGGTATTAATGAATGTTTTAGGGCTAAAAACATCAAATTGCACACGTTTTGGACTTAAAAGTTGAAGACCAAAGGAAAATAGGCAGATGAGGCCCTATTATGGCACCACAATGCCAAATTACGGTGCCCTAGTGCGTTATACGGTGCCCCAATGCTAGCGTTTTATGGTTGCTCTCAGCTGCGAGCTTCTTTTGGGGTGGCCGCACGTCTCTGGGCAAGCCGAAGCTCAATTTTCTAGCAACCCCCATGCCATTTTAGCCTCGGCCCATGCGTGTTATGGATTTTCACTCTAAAATTGACTTAATTAAGTCCAACTTGCCCATTTTCATCCCCCAAGTGTAAAACTATAAATACCACACCTTAGAACACAAAAACACACCTGTTTTTTTTTTTTTTTTTTAGTTTTTACTTAGTTTTTCTAGTCATCTTAGGAGATGAAGAAGAAGAAGAAAAAGAAAAAAGGCAGAGTTTCGGTGGAGGTTCATGGAGAACCATCCACATAGAAGGATTTTTTAAACGAAAACCGTTCTTTTTCCTTACACTTTCTTTCTTTTCTTTTTCAATTATGTTAGTTTTGTTTTTTTTTTTTTAAAAAAAAGCAATTTCAAAACCCTAGACATAATTATATAAGTAATTTTTAGAATTATTTTCCAATTTTTCAATTGAAAGTGTTTATGTTCTGTTTATTTTTATTGCTTATGATTATTTTCTTGTTTTGTTCGGGTGGCCAACTAAATAGGACTTGAATTTAATCTATTGCTAGATTAGAATACTTGATTCGTAATTGTCTCTTTTTTTTTAATCATAAGTAGCAAATTACAAGATATGATTACAAGAGGTTTTCATTAATTGTGGTGTGAAACATAACCCGGGTTGAATGATCCGAGCTTGTGTGATTGTTATCTTGATCAACCTCTTTTTTTTCTCTCAATGCTTCCATTGAATTGAATCTAGAGAGCTTATTCCAGGTTATTTAAGGGAAAGGGATTAAGTGAGAACCTTGTTTTGCTTAACGAATAAGTAAGGAGAGATTAGAATTATAGAACTTATTGCCATGTACGATTGGTACTTTCAATAGAGAATCGAAAATAATTTTTGAGATTAATTTTATGATTATTGTTCAGTAATGGAGGATGATCCTTTGACCATTTTTATTATTATTGTTTTATATTTATTTAATTTCTTGTGTTTTTCTTAATTTAGTAATTTAGTTAAATAAATTAAAAACTCCCATCTTGTGTCTAGTTTTGTTGTGTCTAGGTTTTAGTGTTAATAGTTAATTAATTAGACCTAATCTTTTGTAGGAACAACCCTTACTCATAACTAGAGTCAATAACGATGACATTTTAAGCAAGGTTTAATTTGTTTCGTCCCACGAGGCATACCAGCTATTAATTAGAGGATTCAATAAGAAATAAAAGCATAAATAAAGGAATTTAGCCTTATAAAATGTACACTTGTATGGTCTCATGAATACCAAACTATGGGTTGCAACTAAATAGTTGAAGGCATCTACGAAAGCATTTGCAAGTATAAATTGTTTATGGTTGTAATGATGTAAAAATTAGATAAGGAAGTAGTTCTTGTAACTCAGAATTTCTTATGCTTTTGAAACATTAGCATCTGACTCCAATTAAAAAAAGTTTAAGGGTGCTGTGTGAACTTAATCAGGAAGTATGATTCGAGAGATATCTGTGACCGCATTACTGTCTAGGTTCGTTCTTTGTTTAGATGGTTTGTTGTGCCCTTGTTTCAAATAACAACAAGATCTCTGAGAATCACAAAGGGAGTACTTGGATCATTATCTATCGAAGGAGGGGGAGGGGCACCAGATTGATGGCTAGGCACTAATTCCTAAATTGAGAGTTAAACATGCCATTTCACACCTAGCCTCCTTGTAGAAGTCCTTACGTTTGTTGCATGGTAGGCCAGTTGGTTAAATTCAAAGTGTAGAGCTCCAAACTAAGTTAGTTCCAAGATCTTTTCGCCGTCCAGAGTTTGATTGTGGGTGCTAGTTGGTATGTGTGATTTTGCATCAATAGTCCACCTTGGAACTATAAGGAAATCCGAGATGCGCGCTATGTTTAGAATTTAACATTGTGAAAATGTGTCTGTAAAGATATCCATCCATCTCGAATAGGAGGAAGTGGCAGGTTTAGATGCTTGTTAGATTTGTCAAACTGCACATTGCAAGAGGAGTCTCGAAGCGGTAACTTCTTTAGTGAATAATGTTGGTAGTCACGGTTTTCGTCAAGAAGTCTTACCAAGTAAGCATGTAGAATCCTTATCGAGTAAGTTAATAATGGTTAATTTTTTTATTTATTTGTGTTTTGTGATTTAAGTAGGCGAATAATGGAATTTTTTTTCTTTTTTTGTCACAACTTCCATACATCTTGACCTTTAAACCCACAAAAACCAATTATTTTATAAAATAAAAATTACAAAAATATTTATAAATATTGATGTGATGCAAAACTAATTTAAAATACAAAACACAAATAAAAACAAAATTACTCACATATATTAACCTACGATTCGCACTTTTCAAAAGCTTAATCATTTAAGACAAAAAAAAAATACTTAAAAATACTAAAATTAGATTTATAAATAAGAGCACAGTAAAAACACTTGTGTTAATATTTTCTTTTACACAATACACAAAAAAAAAAAAAAAACAAAAAATACATAATTAAAGAGAAAAGCAGTGTGTCCAATGAATGACAATGACATAAGAGTTTCTCGAGGTTGATATATATAACTTGTTAATATGGGAGTGTTTCTATGCAAGTAAGGACACCCTCATAATTCTACATATTCAATTGATGAACACATATAAATGCACATTTTTATAAGGCTAAATATCATAATTTTATATTACTATATATCATCCTTAATTATAGCATTTCATGTTCGATAGTGTTTTTGTGTGTTAGTGTGAAAATATGTTTAAATATGTCTAGTGTGTTTCTATGATTAAGTATGCTTTTAGTAATTTTTAGCAGTGTCTTTGTGTGCTAACTAATTAATTTGTGTAAAATTAGTAAAAACCATTAAATTACTTAATTATTTTTATTTTAAATTATGTGTGCTTTATGCTTTAATTTAGTTTTGTGTGTTATATAAGTCTTAATAAATATTATTATAGTATTTTTTATTTTTTGTAAAATAATTACTTTTTCTAGTTTTATTTACAAGGAAATTTGAAAAAGCAAGTCAAAAACATAAATTTGAACAAAAAGAACATTATCGAAACACAGTATCGTTTTCTTATCTTAATGGTTGTACTTTTAATTGTTTCTCCTAGGCTAGGCCACTGTTCATGTAGGTTCATGACAGGTAACATGGAGACCTGGCCGTGTAGCCTAAAAAAAAAAAAAACCTGGGTTACCTTTTAAGCAATCCTCAAAGTTTAAAGTTCAATTTTTGATCCAACAGTTGTAGAAGAGGCGGGGTTTCACATTTGATAAATTGATAGGCAGCACATGAGACCTTTCCACTAATACAGTGCATATTTTACCATAAGGACTTTTTACAAAGAGAGTAGATAGTTAAGAGACCTTTTATGAAACGAAATTGACTATTTACGTCTATATATAAGACACTTTTCGAGTTTTAAGACTACTTAAAGGATAAAATTGATTACATAGACTAATTGTAGAGACGAGGAAGAAAAAAATTCAAGAACTATTCATACACTTATCCATTTTTTCCCTACAATTTTGTCCCAATTCCTTTTGACCAACAACAGGGATGATTTTACATTTTTTATAAAATAAAGGATAAATAGCTCAATTGATCCCTACCTTTTCTTTTATTTAACTAGGTCTAGCCTTAAAAAAAAGGCAATTTGGTCCCTAGTCACTAAGTTTGACCGTTAAAAAATATTTTGACCACTTTAGTGAGGGTATTTTAGTAAAATCGTTAATATTTTTAAAGAAATTAAAATTAAAACATAAAAATAAAAAAAATGTAAAAAATATAATAATAAGCCTAATTTCAATAAAGCATTTTTTGGACCAAAATTAGGTTTTTATCAATTAGATACTTTTTAAAAAATAGGTTTTTATCAATTAGGTACTTTTAAAGCCTAACAACCCTAATTTCAATAATTATTCCTTTCCACCATTATCTACAAACCTAGTAGGCATCCCCCCTGCTCCACCTCTGATGACGACGTCTTCTCTCTAGCAAACCCTACCCATAGCCATCGGCCCCAACCACAGCCCAATGCCGACAATCGCTACCCCTATCTTAGCTTTCCCAAAAAAAAATGCCAATCTTGTACGGTAGAGGCGAAGGCGGAGGCGTGGGTCTCTCTCTCGTAATCTCTCTCTGTCTCTCAATTTGGAGGAGTGTAGTGGAGGTGACGGTATGGGTCTCTCTCTCTCTCTCAATCTCTCTTTGTCACTCAGTCTGGAGGAGTAGATAAAGGCGATGACGTGGATCAGGGTGTGGGTTGCTGGGTTCTTTGCGATGGTGTGGTCAGGGGCGTGGGTTGCTAGGTTCGCCCATGACGGCATGGATCGTTGGCTTTTCTTGGACCGTCTGGTCGAGGGTGGCTTAGGACGGCGTGGATTACAATGGCTGTAAAAGGAGAACAACCAGTGATTCGTGAATCGCAAGAAAAAAAATGTTCTTCCCTCAATCAAAAGATTTCTAGGTGAGCTCGATTTGGTTTGATGTGAGAAAATAATTTTCTAATTTTCTATAGTTTTTGTTTAATATCTAGAACTATTTATTTAATTCACCCAGATCAGCACAAAATTATTGTAGCCATCATTGATGAAATGTTAAAGCTTTTTTGTTTTTGTTTTTGTTTTTGGTTTTGGTTTTTTAATTGTCTGATAATGCAAAAAAAAATTATTTTATGGGGTAAGTTAGTAATTTTGATTAAAAATGGATGTCTAAAAATTTGTTTCGTCTAAAATTAAACAATTGGGACCAAATCACAACTTTTTTAAAGGTTAGACATAGTTAAATAAAAAAAATTGGGGACCAACCAAACTATTTACCTTAAAATAAATGAATAATTAGAAAAACGCTGGTACAATAAATACTTTTTTAAAAAAATATCATCCCTCCTATAAATTAGGTGTAGAGATGTGATACTATTGTTAAGGCATGCTCTTCTGCATTTTCTAATTTGTAAGGCTAGAAATAAGGTTATTATTATTTTGGTACCTTGTGGTTTAAAAAAAATCACATTGGTACCTTGTGTTTGGAAAATTCAAAACAATACCGTATATTTTTAAAAATATCATTTTAATACCCTAAGTTCATGTTTTGTGACAAAATTTTCCAACTTACTTTATTGTCATTATAAACTCTAAATTATTTTATGGGTTAATTATGTGACGACCAGCCTTTTCAGGCAGTCACTTAACTTTCTTAATAATTGTTTCTTAAACATTAATCTTACTTACTTAGTAAGAATTTACTGGAAATTTTTTTTTAACATCCTTTAAAACATTCATAAAAACTGTTGCGACTTCTGTCGTAATTTTAAGTTGAAACATTGCTCAACACTTAACTTTAAAACCATTTCAAATCATTTCTTAAAACTTATCAAGAAACACTTATTGAATCATTAATTAAAACTTAACTTTATAAGTAAATAAAACATTTTGTAAATACACCGTAAAACTTTAAAAACATTTCTTAAAATTTTGATTTTCTTAAAACTTTGAAAACACTATATCGAATAGTGGAAAACATTTTTTGCGCGTAGTGGTATCCATACCCAAATCTCCGTATCTGCCCTCCGCAGTACCAACCTCCCCAAACAGGTCCTACTGGCTACCCGTAAGACTACCTACAGCATGAAGAAACTTTTAATGAACTTTCGCTCAGTAAGTTAACATAATCTCACAAATCATTTAAACATGCTTTAAAAACTTCTCTCATAAAAACCTTTCTCTTAAAATGTTTTTCATAAACATTTCTGAAAACATTTTTCATAACCGTTTTTCATAAAACATTTCTTAAACGTTTTCCTTAAAACGTCCTTTATAAACCTTTTCTTGAGAACATAAAAATGTTATTCATAAACATTTTATGTAAAACATTTTTTAGAATGTTTTTCATAGCATAACATATAACATTTCATAATAAGGAATACAAGCAAGGTCAAAATGCATGATTTCGTTTATGCTCAATTATAAACTTTCAGTTATAAGCATCTTATGATCATTCTTTTCTTACTTTGACTTTTCCATCCTTTGTTCCTTAACTGTCCTTATTTTACTTTAGTGTTTATACCAACATCATTAATCATGAGATCATAAATATAATGCTTCCCTTGTGGAAGACTTGAGACCATCGAACATCAAGGTCATATACCTCACATCAAGAAGGTCAAACTTTAACTTTTTTTGTATACCTCACATCAAGGAGGTTGGTACGAAACTTTCTTTTAATTTTTACTTTACCTTCTTATTAACTTTAGTGAGCATAACAAATGCTATCACATCATATGCAAACACATATGCAAATCATAACTTGTACTATAAAACTTATTGCATTACAAATGCAACATAAAATTTATAACTTAAACTGTAAAACATTATGCATTTAAAAAAAGTGCAAACATAATTTAAACATAATTATTGCAAATACATTGCAAACTTTTACTTAATCTTTAAAACTTTATGCATATTAAATGCAATCATGCTTTAAAACATAGTAGTTGCAAGTACATTGCAAATCTTGAATTAAATTTTAAAACCTTTTGCATAGCAAACACAAACATACTTTAAAAACAACTTTCATAAAAATTGCAAACAGATTTGCGAACATATAGATAAGCATTTGAAAATCATTTACTTCATGCTGCAGGTGAGGTCTGAACTTACCTGGATAACGCTCTAGTGTTCCCTATTTTGTTCATTTTCCTTTCATTAGTCGGCTTCTATGTCCTGATCAAACGATAGCCAACTCATTAATTAACTTTCTTTTATCAATCTACTCGATTGATAATAAAACGTAAACATTAACCTTTCTTTCCTTTTAACTTAACTTGGTACCCTATCGGTTTACCCTTCTCTTTACTTAATTTTGTAACCCGTTGCTTTTAACTTTGTAACCCACCAGGTTACCATACCTTTTACTTAACTCTCTAACCCATCGGGTTATCACTCTTTTTACTTAGATCTGTAACCCATCAGGTTACTTTTTTTCTTTATTTAACTTTGTAACCCACTGCGTTACCTTTCGTTTACTTGAACATCTCTTATTAAATTTCCCATCTCACATGACGGTTTCATTACTTACCATATTACAGAACATTTTCCGTCTAAGAGCATTTTGCTAGTTTTGAGTGTTTGACTCCGCTTTAGCCGTTTTCTTAATAATGACGATTTTACCCTTGGTAGGTTTTTCGTCAATTTCTTTAACTTTATAAAAATCATTGCTTAACTTTACCGTTTCATTACCTGTATATTATAAAAAAATTCCCACTAAGGAACGTTTCCCGACATCAGGCATTTTGGGTCCGTTTTGACCATTTTGCCCTTAAGTTTTTTTCTTTTCTTTCAATCCTTGACTAAACTTTAAATCCTTTAAAATTTAGCATCTATGATTACTCACTACCTACAACAGTACAGAAAACCAACGTTTCCTAGTAAAAACTCAGTTTTCATACAATTTTACAATTTTGGCCCGAAATACAAAAATATTTACATTTTTGCCCCTGGAACCAAAAACAACCACTTTATACTAAACGTTTAGTTTTTCACAAGGAATAAAACTTACAAAAGCACCATGGTCGAATTCCAAACATTTCATAACATTTTCATTTCTTAAAATTTTGAGCCCAAAATTTTGTAAAATTCATAACTTATCAACTGGGCAGAATTTTGAAAAACTATCTATGTAGTCCTAACAATTTCAATGATTTCTACAACTTTTATGTTGTAACTTTTTTGAAATTCCAACATTTAGGAGGACTTTTGGCTGATTTTCAAATCTGCCAAGAATACATTTTTCTTTGCAATTTAGTCCCATTTGGAATTTCACCAAAACTTTACTTTCTTCTTTCCATCATCATCACCATCAACATATAACATAAAATAACCATCCCTTAACATTCATCTCACATACCATGATCTAAAACATTTATCAAACACTTGGTATGCATATAAAACATAAACTTTATCAAAGCTCATAAGATTAGAATTTTTACCTAGAGACCTTCAAGCTTTAGCTCATCCTGTGGAATGCTTGAAAAACTTCTCAAAACCTTTAACAACATTTATAGCAACCCCATAAAAATCTCACCCAAATCATGAATAAAAACCCTTAAACACAATAGGTAAAACTTGGATTTTTACCTTGAAACTCTCAAATCTCCCTCCATACCCTTGACTTTTGTTCAAGGCATGATTTTGGAGATTAAAATTCATCAAGATTTCTTGAAGAAACTCTCATGGAGGGGACGGTTTTGGAGGGGGAGAAAATAGAGCATTTTTTTTTTCCTTTCTTTTTTCCTTTCTTTCTTTTCCTTTCTTTCTTTCTTTCCTTCCTTTCCTTTTTCACGTTTCACTCTCCTTTTTTTCTTCCACCGTGGAGACCAAATGGTCTCTTATATCATGAATAAATTCACCTTTTTTTTTCCTTTTTCTTTTCTTTTCTTTTTTTTTTAAATAAAAAGGTGATGAGTCACCTTGGTAATCAATTTGGTTCCTTTGGGTGGCCAAATGTGATTGGGCCACATTAGTGGATGTGGTGGCCTAATCAAAACTTTCAAGGTGTCCCACTAAACTTTTTAAGCAGTCCAAGTTTATACTGACAGAATTTTTCTTATACTGTCGGTAAATTTTCTATACTGCTACAGTATTTCTTATTCATCCATATTCTCCAAATAGTATCATTCCTATACTACTTTAACTTAAACAATCCAATTTCTATACTGCTTAACCTTAAACAGTCCAATTCTTACACTGCATTACTTTTGCAGTGTAATTTTTATATTACATAACTTTATCAGTATACTTCCTTACACTGTATTATTCTAATACTGTATAATTTTTCATATTATTATACAGTTTTTTTCTTAAACTGTATTTTTGTCTTAATATAATTCTTAACTTATTGCATTTTTACTGTGCTTAAAATGCTTGAGTGTTACAAATTATAAAAGTATACCTCTTAGTTTTATTTATTTCACAATTTAACCTTTTGTTTTAGGATACTATAAATGTGTCATTTAGATTTGAAGAAATTGCTTTAATTTCAGCCTTGAGCAATTAAAAGGACAATAATACCCTTTAATAGAAGGTTGTATTTGGGTCATTGAACTCCATTTAAAAAAATAGTTTTTACTTTCAAATATTCAAAAACATAATTAATATTTTACAACCTTTTTCCTTATATATATATATATATAAAACTTTTTTCACCTTTTTTTTCCCTTAATGTCTCTCTTTATTGAGGCACCTAACCACCTTGCCCCTTTAACCTTTTTTTTTGTCTTTTTCCGTCTCCCTCTCTCAAGGCACCTAGCCCCTCCTCACTTTGGCGATTCTCCGACGATCACCCTCACAAGCGAATCTCAGCTACCCCAGCCCCATCCCGTTGACCCCTGACCTATCAGAACTCCATCAAAGCTCGGCCTTAGGTTACCGGATCATTCTCATCCACCGTCGAACCCCAGTCAGTCGTTGAAGCCCACCCCAGCAGATTGCTACGCACCGCCCCTACCGCGGCATCTTTGTTGATCGCCACTTCCAACTTGGACCGTCATTAGTCGTGGCACCCATCCCATGTTCGCCATCATGCCCTCGCCCCAACGTTCTTCCCACACCACCACCCTCTTCTGTCGAGGTTCTCCAGCGTTACATCCTCATCAGAGCCTACCTTGGTGTTGCAGCCAAAGGAAGAAGAGTTCCAATTTTTTGTATTAAAAAATGTTTAATTTTTATTTTTAATTAACATTATTAATTAGTATTATTTATGAGAAGGCATTTAGGTAAAAAAAAAAAAAACAATTGTCCCTTTTTTGGTTTATAATTCACAATAGGATGAAATTGAAACAACTTCTTCCAATTTAAAACACTTTTGTTGATTCCTAAAATAAAAAAATAAATCATAAAATTTATAAAACTAAATGGTATATTGTTGTAATTAATCCAAGGCTATAAACAAATATAAAAACAAATAATACCAAAAAAAATAAATCCACAAATTTGCTTTTTTTTAATGAGTTTTGTTTAATCTTTTCTTTTGATCTTCTATTGTAGTTTTGCAAAAAAAATTAAATTGAGGTTCATTAATAAAAAGGTTGAAAGAAAAATTTACATAAAAAAACATAGAATAAAAATACCAAAATAATATTTTCAAAAACTACAAAATACAGTTTTAATATTTTTTAGACAATAAGGTATCTGATATTTTCTTAAAACATAAGACACCAAATGGTCAAAACCCGCCAGACATATATTACAATGGTGGAAAATCCTTTCAAGGCCAAGCATACACCAGCAAATTCCAGGCAAAGACAACGCAAGGTATAGTACTCAAGAGAGAGCACCTACAAAGAACTTCGACTTAGAAGATAGGTACCTTAAAATAGACAAGAAATTCACAATAGTAATTCAAACGACCCCAAAAAAAAAAAAAAAAAAAAAAAAAAAAAAAAAAACGTCTAGAAGGCTAGAACTCGAACATGCACTCACATATTTTTCCCCAACTCCTCCACTACTAATATTTAACTACCCTGACTAGAAAGAAAAACAGGGAACTTTTTTCAGCCCTCCTCTCAACAAAATCAGAAACATAATACTCGGACACTAAAGTGGGAGACAATGTAGGTATAGTAAAACCATAATGCGGTAGCAAAGGGCTTCAAGATCTTGAAGTCAATTTCATTATGCCTCGTCAGGAGCATCATCCTCATCATCGTACTCAAGCTCCTCGTCAGCTGTGGCATCCTGATATTGCTGATACTCGGAAACAAGGTCATTCATATTGCTTTCCGCCTCTGTGAACTCCATTTCATCCATACCTTCACCGGTGTACCAGTGCAAGAAAGCCTTCCTCCTGAACATCGCTGTGAACTGCTCACTCACACGCCTGAACATCTCCTGAATGGAGGTTGAGTTTCCGATAAATGTTGATGCCATAGAAAGTCCCCTTGGAGGAATGTCACAAACACTCGACTTCACATTGTTTGGAATCCACTCAACAAAGTAAGAAGAGTTCTTGTTCTGCACATTAATCATCTGCTCATCAACTTCCTTGGTGCTCATTTTGCCCCTGAACATGGCTGAAGCCGTGAGGTAGCGACCATGGCGTGGGTCTGCGGCGCACATCATGTTCTTAGCATCCCACATTTGCTGAGTGAGTTCTGGGACTGTGAGTGCACGGTACTGCTGAGATCCGCGTGAAGTAAGAGGAGCAAATCCAACCATAAAGAAGTGAAGACGGGGGAAGGGAATGAGATTCACTGCAAGTTTCCTGAGATCAGAATTCAGCTGTCCAGGGAACCTAAGGCAGCACGTGACTCCACTCATGGTTGCAGAAATCAAGTGGTTGAGATCACCAACTGCCACAAAGACAAAGAAATCAAGTTCAATCTATTTGTATCCTCCATTGTGGGATAAGAGAAACTGTAAAAGTGAACAATTATTTGCAACAAATAAAAACAAACCACCATTCAGTTCAAAATCTACCATGAGAATAGAACAAACAAAGCAATCGTAACCTACATACAGACAACTCTGCCAACAAATTCTGCAGTACTATAAACTAAAAAGCTTTTTTTGTTCCAAAAGTGTGAGAATTACTTCCAAGCGATATTATAAAAAATGAATCAAGAGATCTCATAATGAAAGTCAACACATGACAGTAAGAAAAAAAACATATAACATGGGAATATTATCTATGCAAAGATGATGAGATACAGATTTATTATATGAATATAATAAGGTCACCGCAAAATAGATATTGATGCAGAACTAGAGGATGGTAATGCCACCTCGACAAGCACGTCAGTTGTTGCATCATCATACTTATTCGCATAAAAAGAACCAAAATAAACCTCTAAATGATTATGGCTAACATTCCTACTCCGCAGTATAATACGGTACACTTACAGCTAGGAGTAGTCAACTTGAGAGTCCTGAAGCAGATATCATACAAAGCCTCATTATCCAACACCATGCACTCATCTGCATTCTCAACAAGCTGGTGAACAGAAAGAGTGGCATTGTAGGGTTCAACAACTGTATCTGAAACCTTTGGTGATGGGAACACAGAGAACGTGAGCATCATCCGATCTGGATACTCTTCCCTGATCTTGGAGATCAACAAAGTCCCCATTCCAGAACCAGTACCTCCACCAAGCGAGTGGCACACTTGAAAACCTACACAAAACCCCCTAAAATATATAACCTATTCGACACCAAAAGCTCATGACAACATAACAAATGAAAGATCTATACCTTGAAGACAGTCACAGTTCTCGGCCTCTTTCCGAACAACATCAAGAACCGAATCAATGAGTTCTGCTCCTTCAGTGTAATGACCCTTGGCCCAGTTGTTACCAGCACCAGATTGGCCAAACACGAAGTTATCAGGCCTGAAGATCTGGCCGTAGGGACCAGTCCTAACGCTGTCCATGGTACCAGGCTCGAGGTCCATTAGCACAGCACGCGGCACAAATCGGCCACAAGAGGCCTCATTATAGTAGACATTGACACGCTCAAGTTGAAGATCAGAGTTTCCGGTGTATCGTCCGGTGGGATCAATGCCGTGTTCGTCACAAACAACTTCCCAAAACTTGGATCCAATCTGGTTTCCACATTGTCCACCCTGAACGTGAAGGATTTCTCTCATTTTCTATCTGCAAACAGGATGACAAAGCAGACAGGTGAGAACTAGTTGCAGATTTCAACGGAATCACACTAGCTATTATGGGAAGATGGAAAATATATTGATCAAAGAAAAATGACTGAAAATTTGCAGTTTAGTGCGAATCGACATTAATAATTTTAAAAAATCAAGAATAGAAATCAATCGGAAAAACAAAAGACCAAACGTTGTTCTCAGGAAACCTAAACACAACAGTAAAGCATTTCATCCATAATTTTCAAAAGAACCAAATGCAAAACCAGATCTAACACTCCGTACGAGGGAACAAATAATTCAAGTAAAAGACATGAAAACTATCAAAGGTAAATTTAATAAAAACATATTTCGAAAGATCGGAGGGAAGATATAAAAATCGCAACATTCTGGTTCGGAACACTTAGCACAGAAGATAAACATCAATTCTCACTATTTGCTCAGGAAACAAACAGATAAACAGATGTAACATTCCACAAGAAAGAAATGGAAGAATTGCTACCTAACACACACGAAAAGAACAACTCAAACAATGAACTACAGAAGGCAACTTAACCTCTAGGAGGATCTAACCAGGAACAAATCAAGTTCACTAACATTCAAATCGTTCGATTTCTCGGCAAACAAACAAGGGTCAGTACAGATCCGATCGAAGAAGTCGACACTTACCGGTGAATGTGCAGATGACCGGAGCGATGAGAAGGCTAGGAATTCCGGACGAGTTCCGGGGATTTTTCCGATGATCGAGCTTCGAACTGGGTCGAAGGACGATGAGACTAAGTGAGTGGAGACAGTGAAGAGCACTGAGGGAGATAATCAGACATTTAAGGGGCAAGGCTGTGAGATCGTACGGTCAAGATTGTTTGCCTCCTTTTTCTCTTTCAACCGTCGGATTCGAAGAGTTGGACGGCGTGGATTTAGTTTCCGTGACGTGAGAGAGGAGAGATATTGCCCATTTACCTTTTTCAAATGTACAAAATCTGAAGAATAGGCGGGCCCGCCATTTTTTTATTATTTTCTTTTTTAAAAAATGAAGCCGTGATTGAAGATTTTAAATTATTTTTGGAAACAATTATTCCCCTATGAAATATCTTAAAATACATATTTTTGTTTGGGTTAATTGCAAGTTACCCCCTTGTATTTTTTGAGGCATTTCAATTTCCCCAATGTTTTACCATGTTCTTCTTTTCAAGCAAATTCCATCTTCGATTAGTTTCACAAATAACAGCCCCGTTTGGTGTCGTTTTCAGAATTTTAGAAATATTTTTGTATATTTTTTAAGATAAAAATTTTAAAAACACTTTCAGCACGATTCTTAAACAATTCTTATTTTTCAAAACAAAAACATTTTCGTCTATTTTGAAAACAATATCAAACGGTCCTATTATATCTTACATGATTTCGGGGAGTGAATATTTACATTATTAATACATGAGTTTAAAAGTATACTAATATAATAGAATCTGATAAAATCAGAATAATTTAAAATTATACAATATTTAAAGAGATTTTTTCTCTACCTACTAAAGAATTCTTATTAGAAAAGATATTTTATTTATCAAAATTTAGACTTGACGAATATAAATATAAGAAAATTACTTCTATATATACTGACAAGTTTTCAATGGTTACGTTTTTTTTATATTTATAATAATAAGTACATATTCTAAATACAAGCGATGAAAAACACCTAATCCGCTTTTATTTGCCGCTACTAGCCGGGACTCGGCTAATTTCGCTTCCTTCCTATACTTCTGTGCTTGGTGAAGAAGTGATAAAAGGTACACTCGCTTGCTGAGTTACAAATTGGGTTTTCATGTTTGTATTTTGTAAGAAAATTTCATCTATTTTACAAAAATTATTTTGTCATTCAAATTGTAAAATTTATTGACAGCACGTACTATTTTTATTAACTATATTGATTAAAAAAAAGAAAGAAGGAAAGAAAGAAAAAGAATCAATACAAAAATTGAGAACGAGATTTTATTGGATAGTATAAGATTTTATTGGACAGTATAATAGTGAAAAGTTGTTTGTTTAGACTTTAGAAGCATTGCAAGGGTAACGCAATACTTTTTTTTTTCTTTGATTAATCCACTCTAACTCAAAGAACAATTCTATTTAATGGCATGTAATTTTCAAATATGTGTCAATAAATTAAAACTGATATATATGATACGACAAAATTAGATCCAATTCTTTTATAGTTTGTTATGTGACAATTCTCTTATTCTCACATACGAATAATGATGCATTGTTCATGTAAAAAATAATAGTACTTAATTTTTTTTGAACTATAGATTGAGGATATTCGAACTCTTAGAATCGGTTGTGATTTTACCGCTAAGCTATGCATGTAATTACAACTGAATTAAATTTGAATGGTACAAAAAAATTATTTCCAAGAATGGCATCTGTGATAACATCATAAACTAAAGGGGGGATTTGGTTAATCATTGAAAAAATAGTTAATTGCTTAGATTGCAGACCCATTCAACCAATACATATATTGCACAACCCATTGCATATTTTCCCAAAAATAAAAAACAGAGAGAGAGAGAGAATCTAGATCTTACTTTTCTTTCTCGGACTGTAGTGAAGGAAGACAAGACAATAGATGATGAAAGCATTGCAAGGGGGCCACAGCCGCACATGAGTCGGCAGTGTGCCCATGTGACCGGCCTGCACTGCTCTTTTCCACTAACATTTGGACAAATGTTGAACTCTGCTGTCCCTCAGGTCAAACTTAACACTCTAAATTTTAGCTTAAAATAATACCAATCATCTTTCACAACATGGAAAACCCAATATTATAATCATCAATTTTTGTTTATGTATATTTCTTTTAAACAATTCTTAATTACGGGTATGGTTGCTGTCAACTACTATTGTAATTAGTATAACTATTGATGTAGTAATGACAACAACAAGAAGGGATATGTTTTATCAGTTTATTTGTCAATGAATATTATTACATATACTAAAAAAGAGACAAATTTCACTTAGTTTGTATAGTGTTTTACCTATTTTTTCTTTAGTTCTCTCTTTGCTTTTAGTTCTGGTGGCCGGTTCTTTGTCATTTTATCTTCTTAGAATTTTCTGTTCCTTTTGTCCTTATTTATGTTCTCCTTGTTTTTGCCAAAAGTTTTCTGGTCATCTTACCTCTTGTTTTATTATATTATCAGTCTTATCCTTTTTTACTAGTTTAAATTAATATCCATAAAAATCATTTATTATTCTAAATATACATCCTAAAAATGTTTTACCATTCAATTTTGATTAAAAAACAACTTAATCAACAAAAAAAGGTCTTATGATCAGATAATATAGCTACTTTTAAATCCTTTAATTTACAATACAACTAATCCAACATTGTTAACTTCCTTAATAATTATTGTATTAATTTTTTTTACGTTCATATTTTGCAGTGAGAAAGAACTAAAAAAAGAAGAAAACAAAAGCTATAAAATATTGTAAAAAAAACTTTTGAATACAACATTATATCAATGTATGTATTATATGTCGTACATATAGATTAATCTTATAATGTAAATATTTTCAAGTTTTTATTTAACATAAATATTCCATACAGCAAAGCGCAGGCTTTCAGCTAATTAGAACTAAAGAAAAGGGGAACAAAGATATCATAAATAACCATGACAATTACCACGACTCAAGTTTGCTCTCCATAGACCCATAGAGAGTTGGCGTATGATGTTTGAGAGTTGGCAACACAAGTTTTCATCCCTTCCAGAGTTCGTGCTCGAAGACTAAGGATGTGTTTGGTACGAGTATTTGAATGAAGATTTAAATTTTTATAAGAAAAAATACTGTAGCAAAATAATTCAAACTGTGATTTGAAAACCGAAACAAACACACTCTAAAATTTTGAGGAAACAACTAGTTGGTCCTTGATATAATTTTATGAATAAAATTCTCCTAAATTTTGGTAAATGAGTTCAAATTTTATGAGTTTGAACTGTGCGAGATATAAAGCAAAAATATGTTAAAACTCTAATGTGCAACCCTATAAATTAAATTTTTAGTGACAAAGACAGTTGAAAATATCTGTTTCTATTTCAGTTTTTATTTGTCACTCGCGTAGCACGTAACCATCTTTTGAAAGAATTTAAAATTATCCGAAAAGCCTATCAAAAATCCTAATAAAATGTTACAAGAGCAATGTCAAGTGCTAACTCGTTGCTTTAATCTTAAGTTGATTTCTCCACACCTCAGGCGCTCCTTTTCTATTGAAGAAGTTTTGCTACAAACAGTGTTTTGAAGCGAAGATATAGCCCTTTGAATTGTCGGAACTTGATCCTGTGTGATTCTTATTACAGATGGTGGTTAGACTGGTGTTCTGTCACATTTAAGAGTTGTCCATAAGTCTCATTCACATGTTACGGCTCACCAATCATGGAAAAGGCCTTCTTAGTACTGCTCCTTAGAGATCTGACCCATGTGCGTGCCCTCTACAGATCCAAAAGGAATGGCGTACCCATTTGCATTCACATCATTGTCTATTATTTTTCAAGCTACATTTTAGATTTTTTTTTTTTTAAGAAAAAGAACACAGATTAATTTGCACTGATTTCCTTCTTCTTCTTCTTGTGTACGTGATTATATAACGTTTAAAACCTTTTATAGGGGCACGTTTTGAATTCAAAATATAAATTCAAAAGCTTGAGCATGTGAGAACTTTATATTGTAGCATATTTATGCTTTATACTGCATTATGTGAGTAGGGGTGTTAATCAAATCGGGTCAACCAACCAAACCGACCGGTTCAATCTAATCCAATTCTTTTTTGGTGGGTAACAAACCACAACTAAATTGGATTGGATTAGATGTTAATTATTAAAAACTGACATTGATTAAATTGGATGTTTATTTTACCTTCAAAACATCCGATTTAATCCAATCTGACCTCTATTTATATTACTTATATGTATTCATATTAATGGTCTAAAATTGATAGTCTATTATTATAGATGTTGGATCTATAATTAAATTAAATCCAATTAGCATCATAAATGATAATTTTTTTCTGAAGGATTTGGGCCCTTAAATCACCGTTATTAGGCTTTAGCAAGCTTCATAAATACGATTAGTAAGCCAATTATGATGAAATTATATCAATAAGATAGAAATAAAGAAATAAATATAGGAAAATAAAGATATCAAATACCAAATTTAAAGTAATTCACTTTGTAAATACGATATGTCCATTGTTATTCTTCACTATACGTTGAAATGAAAATAAAATGCAAAAGTTTGTGCTCAAAGAGAGAGAAAGTTCTGAAAATATTTCTACAGAGCTTTGGTGTGTGAAAATTTGGATGCCTTTAATAACATTCCTATCCTCGATCTTCTGCAAGATCGTGGGTTTCAGCAAGTTGAAAGAGGTGGCCTGATGATGCTCAATATAGTGAGGCATATGTCATATCTGTATTGGAAACACGTTTCAGGCCTTAACCCCATTTTCTCTTCATCATTTAGTAGGCGTCTTTCAATGTTTATAGTCCAAATCCTTCCAGTCGATTCCTACGAACCCAAACTCAGAAGGATTTAGAATGGTGGACAGTGTGCCGGTCGTCATTCCAAATGAAACAAGCAGAAATTCTTCTCAGCAAACCAAAAAGTGATCAAATGCATTGAACCACCCTCAAATTAAGCGATTAAGTCATCGAACCCAGTAATGAATTTAGGCTTGATCCAACTATTCTTGTTGTGCTCAATTCGTTCTTTTCAAGAGCCAAGTTTTTCATACTGGGTTTTTGCTTCGTGATTTAGGCTTGACTAAATCACTCCTCAACAATTATTTTTCCATATAACTAAATACACCAAATAAACCTCATAACATATATAATATTCAATTTTTTTCCGAATTAGTGTGTTTTTAGAGAAAAAGTGTTATTGATGATCATCACTAAAAAGAGGAGTAGACATGCACAATCAGATTTATGATTTTTTTTTTTTTGGTTCAAGCCTAAATGTGTTATGCTCATCAGTTTATGACTTTATTTTTTTAAAAGTGTTGGATATTCAATCAACTTTAAAGTTTATAATTTAAAGTTATAGGTGTATTTGAATTTATGGATATTAATTTGTGCTCTCTTTTTTTTCAATTATAGTTAAACTATGTTAAAAAAATAACATGCACCCTTCAAAAAAGATAACATGCATATGTTAAACATAGGAAAGAGAGAGAGAGAGAATGCATAAATGCCTTGACTTGAAAACCAATTGGACCAATCCAATTCAAAGCGATTTTAATCAATTGGATTGAATTGGATGATATGTTATTATCGGATTGATTAAGAGAAATATTTAAAAACCGACCTTTAATTGAATGAGATGTTCATTTTTTTTAAATCAGTTGGATTAGATTAGATAAATACCCATGTATATAAGAGCTTTATACTACAATAAAAGAAGTGAATCTACGTTCATTTCTTCCATAAATACATGGGCGACACCTTTTTTTTTTTCCCTGAGCCGCTGATTTGCAATCTAGGAGTCCATACTCTTACCTAAAGGAGGGAAAATGGGAAATAGTTAATTGGATTATATTCTTTTTATCACTATAGCAAGCAGAGAATATAATGTCATGATGGATTGCAAAGAAAGTGCTATCAATGACTACCTTAAAAGGTCATGTTGTAGAATGGTTGTAGTCATAGCTTAGTTATAAGTCTATACCTAATCATAAGATAAAGAGTTCAGATCCTTTACTCTTAAATTCAAGAAATAAAAAGATATCGTGGAACAAAAATTTTTACGGCAACATCGTCTTATTTTGAATCGAATTTTGTTAATTGATATATATAATTTAATAGGGTGTTTGACATGGTGGTTATAACCATTTGTTAGAATTGTTTTTATTGTAGCATGTGAAAGCTTTACACTGTAGCAACTTTTTTCTTTTTACTATAGCATGCGAGAGCTTTACACTGTTCATAACTAAGATAATAGTTAAGACCGTCCTTTGCCAAACAGGCTATAAGTCTCTTATTTGATTCTTAATTATGACGATCAATGTCTTTATTATTAAAGTATATATCTGTGATTAAGGCTGGTAACAAAAATTTCCCCTTTTTTTTTGGTTGAAATGCATCTTTGGACCTTATATTTTCGCTGCCCAATTCATGCTTGATATTTTTCTAGTCAAAATGACACTATGAAAGACCTTTGTATACCTAAAAACTGAACATTGGATTTCAATTTGCTCATTAGCCGGGTTTGGTGCATCCATGAAAGGAGCCAAACAAAGAAACGGTTCCATCTTGAGAACATTAAAAAAAAAAAAAAAAAACAAAACAAAATAAAACAGAGATCAAAATGTGCGCTGATGGAACAAATGAGATCAGTACTCATGAGTAGGGGTGGCAAAACGGGTTGGCGGGTCGGGTTCGTGTCGGGTTGGAGTTAATTTTTACAAAATTAGGTCGACACTAACCCGACCCGTGACCCGAACGGGTTGAGAATTCTCAACCCTAACCCGACCCATTTTGACACAGGTTGACACTAACCCGACCCGTGTCAACCCGTTTCTTATGCACAGTGTCAAAAAATAATAACCCGTGACCCAATTTTGACCCGTAACCCGATTATGACCTGCAACCCGCCTCTAACCTGCCCACATTAATATATAAAATATTAAAAAAAAATAAAATTAGAAGAGTTTCATACCACTTCAATAAGAAGATGAGTGATAAGAGAGGTAAGGTTTGATATTTTAAGAGCTTATATTATATATGAAATAATATTAATTTTTTAAAAACTAATTAATTAAATACGGGTCAGAAACGGATCATTTTCGTGTCAGACGGGTTGACCCGAACACGATCCGTTTTTTGACGGGTCAGTTTCGGGTCGACACTAAAATGACCCGTGGTCAAATTTTCCGACACTAACCCGCAAAAAATCGTGTCGGATTCGTGTTGTGTCGTCGTGTCGCAACTCGTATTGCCGGCCCTACTCATGAGTCTAGCTTTCTCTAATTCAGATTTCTTTTCTTTCCTTTTTTTGTCTTTTTTATGTTTTGTTTTTTTTTTTTGGGGTGGGGGGGGGTGGGGGGGGGGGGTTGGGTTGGGAGAACGGGTTGAACTTTGTATTGAAGATAAATGCAGAGGAAAAGTTTTTAACATGGACTACAAGAAATATAGATAACTGTAACTGGTTGTAGGTTGTATCCTGATTTGTAGTTAGAAGCCTTGGAGAATCTCTTGGAATACACATTTTAAGTTTAAAAATTATAGCATACGAGAACTTTACACTGCAGCTACTTTTTGTTTTTTACTGTAGTTGTTAAAAACTTTACATTGTTTATAATTAAAACTGATAAATCGGAATAGATATTCCAAACAAGAGTGTTGGTGAGTATAGTTGTTGTAATAAGATTGGGTTTTTATATATGTGTGTGTGTATATCTGAATAGGATTGTTTAGTTGTTAATATTTAGTCATGGTATTGCAAATGGTATTTAAATTGTATACGACTAAATCATTAATGAGAAGCTAATAGAATTATGAGAAAATTTCTTTTCTTTTTATTAAGATAGATACCCTTAAAATATATGATGTTTTGTAAATAAAATATTTTTAAATAAATAAAGTGAATTTATTCATTATAGTTGCATGTATGTATTTTGAATACTTTATAAATATCATTAAAATTCTATAATTATCAATGTAACCTTAATATTATTAGTGTTATATAGAAGAAGATAATATTTAAAAATGATAATTAAAATATTTAGTAACATATAATTAATTACTAAATTGATTATTCAATAAAAGTATGGAATTTTTAATTGAGAATTGTTAGTGCAAGTCATTTCCATTAAGAATGGAACGGTCTTGTCTAGGTTATTAATGTAGTGAGTCATTAAACGAGCGCATTATACATAATGAGATTATGTAGGATCGGGACATGATATGATATGAAAAAAGTAATAATTTTCATCAAATATAGCAAGTTTTAATCACATTAACCGATAGTCATATATAAGATGATCTTAATCTTGAGTTAATAGCAGACTCTTGTTTATGGATTTATGTCTTTATATTTACTTGGTAGGGGATTTGAGAATCTAATTTAAGGCATAATGAAGTAAATAGCCTGGAATGTTAATATTATAAAATGGAATCCATTCCTTCTTTAATAAGAAGCTGATAAATAATTCTCTTGAGTATTGATTCGAGGTTTGAATTATAAGAGCACTCAATTCATTATTAAATTGATGAATTTATTGCTCATTAGAGAATCCATAGCACTTAAGGATGAAGAAGTAATTAGAAATGTTAATGAATACTACTTAGCTCTAATTATGAATTATTTATGAAAGATCAATTTATATGAAATGGCTATATCAAATGACTCTAAAAAATGAGTAATTAAATATTTATAATTTTAAGAGTGCAATTCCAAGTATTTAATGGAGTTACATTAGAAGTCATAAAAGAGTAATATATTAATTAAAAAGTATAATTAATTTGTTGGTTTTTTTTACAACTTGAAATTATTGGTCCATTAGTCCATCTTCTATCTTGGTAAACGCTGTTCGGAGAAGTGGAATTATTGGTTTAAATACTTAATTTAGGATTATAGAATTCTAAATTGTATATATCAAACAAAATAAGTTAATTGTGAATTAATTTATATTTATTAAATAATAAGATTATTTAATAAATAATTTATCATTATTAAATAATAGGATTATTAAAAAAATAATTAATTTAGGAAGACACACAGTGGGTGGGTTCGATGTGTAGGTAGCGCATGCAGTAGAAGGGTCCCACTATGTGTGTGGCACCTATAGCACAAAGAAAAAAAAATCCCTTGTGTATATCTAAGCTTGTTTACAAAGTTTTTATAATTAGAATTTTTATTTTTTAAATAAATGTGATTTAGTCCAAATATGGAAAGTTAAATGTTGAGACAAATAAGATTGGGCAACAAACAGATATTCTCTCTCCTTTCTCGTCTTATTGTCGCCACATGTATAGATATGGTATCTATCTATGATGCCTACTATAGCGTAAGGAATGAGAAACTTGTGTCTTTTATTTAAATTAAATATTTGATATTAAATTAAAATAAGAAAACTTTGCATAATTAGTTAGTACTCTCATTCTCTACAAATAGAGACCTTTTCTATTCATTTGCAATGTTAGTAAGTCTTGCTCCTGCCCATCGCTATCCTGCTCGGTTGGGGCTAGGGTCTCCTCGTTCTCATCTTCTGTTTCGTCTTCATCCTCCTCCTCTTTGGGGTTGGCAACAAGTGACCAATCAAGCGCGGCCGCCTTAAGATGCTTTGATAGGATGTAGTCTTATAAGTCCTTCATCTCGAGCAAGTAATTATCGGAGAACTCCTTTGTGCGTTTGAAGTTCTCCATCGCTTGGGCCAACCTACTCGGCAGCTCCTCACCAAGGAAAGCCTGGTGCTCCTCCTTGGCTACCCAAGCCCTTTCTTATGTGCCCAAGAAGTCTGCTCAAACCCTATGAACCTTTTCTCGAGCCTAATTACCCTCCTCCCTGGCTACCTCTAATTCAGTTCTAATCCAGGCCAACTCACCAACACTCTCCTCCACCTTCTCCTCAGCCTCAACAGTCTTCTAAATGGCCTTTTCAGCCATATCTCACTGCAAAGTTTGGCATTAGTAAAGCCAAATGAGAATGTCTCAAGGAAAAAAGCTCAAAGTCCAAGATCAAACCCACCTGAACTGAGGTGTTGGAAGGTTGATTCATAGCACTCCTGGTAGGACTTATGCTGGATAGAGCTGAAGAAATCCTCCGAGGGTACTACCTCACTAAAATACTCGATGACGGACGGGCGTAGAGGATACCGCGTCCTCAGCCGGTCAGTTGAAGGAACCACTGGTGGTGGAGGTGGAGGGATGTCTTTCCTCATCAAAGCCCCTTGATGAGATGCTAGCCCGAGCTGCTGGGTGCTCGGGGGCAACGACGTCAGGCTACACAACCCACTCGAATCTTTTTCTTTTGGCCCTACCCTTGCTTTGGCTTTGGAGCTCCATTATTTGTCGAAGCCTTTCTTCCCTAAAGAGCTGGCAGGACGACATGTCTTCAAGATGGGAGAAGTAAAGTTAAAAAACAAAAAGGAAAAGCACAACAAAAGCACAAAAGGTTAGTCCTCGGGTCAAACCTTCAATCCAGAGCGGGCCTAATAGGTAGAGTAGCCTTATCATATTCCAGAGGTCCTCGTAGGCAATGGGTAGCCCCTGACCGGGAGAATCACCATGAGAGTCCTCAGAATTGGACGTCGATGGCTCCCCCGCCTACTACCTAGGTTGAGGCAAACTTGGCCCCAGGACTTCAGCGTCTTCACATTGAGCTACTGTCACTTGCTTGGCTACCTAAGCAAGTGGTACGTTGTAGCATTGGGGGTTGGTTGAGCTGGAATCCCAAAACCAGCTGTAGTTTGCCAAGCTGGTCTTGCTTAGCAAAAACGCCTACTACCGGACAGAATCGAGCTTCTTCAACAAATCCTTGATAGACTGCGTTAACAACCTCAGTGCCCACAGCATTTTTGACCACAAATGCCCTGCTCCAACCTCGTCGACATGGCCTAGTAGGCAGGAATGCTCTCCCCAAGTTGGGATAGCCATCTTTGTGACACCCGTTATTCTCCTAACGGGTATTGAGGTAATTAAATTAATTTTTAATGTATAAAAAAAAATTGCTTCATTTAAATTTATTTTATAATATTTATTTTTATCTATTTTTAAATTTTCTAAAATTCTCATATATTTATTTAGTATGATTACTAAAAAGCCTTAGAACTTCTAATAAATCTCAAAAATGTCATATTGGCATTATGTGTGTTAAAGTCTTTAGATGAGACATAAGGATATCTTTTCCAACTACTCTTGACCCTCATTTTCTTTATTTCCTCCGTGACATGCTTCAACATGTCTCCTCTATAATTGTTTCTATCACTTCTCTTCAAAGACTTCATCTTTTCTTCCTTTCTCTTCCACGGTTCCCACACTCTTCTTCTCATTTCTTTGCTGAAGCAAAATACTTAGAGAACTTCTTCAAGGCAGCCATAAAAATCAGCCACCATCACCTCCATTTGAGCAAGAATTTCAGTCATACCGAAGTAAAGGAACCTGTTTTGAAGCCATTTCAAGCTTCCAACTAACCATAATCCGAGGTTAGAATCTTATGAACAAATTTAGTCTTTCATTTATAAATTTTCTTTTATACTAAAGGATTATTCAAATTTGCGTTCTTAAACCTAAATATATGTTTGTTGCTATTTTGGAGCATATGTATGAAGTCTAAGTGTATATGCCCTAGACAGAAAATTTATATTGTTAAACTTTGTAATACCTCTATGGGCAGTGGTTATTTCTTGAAATTCTAAGATTAAATTAAAATGAATTTTATGAATTGGTTTGCATATTTGAAAAGTAGCATCCTAGGCTTTCTAACGAGCTATCATAAACCTAAATCGGAGTTGTATTTTATTTTCTAAGAATTATTCAATTTTTGTATTGGAAACTAGTAAATCTACCAGTTTGTTATGGTATACCAGCTGCTAACCTGAACCAAGAACCCATCTTTGCTCACCACCTAATTCTTTAATGTCTTGCAACCTTTCCAATATTATCCTAAGTGATTGATGAATCTTATTAGGGACTAAAACATATAGATTACTTGTTCACATTTTATATTGTGTTAAGACAAAAATTGTTTACTGTGGTATTCAAAAGAGATTTATATAAAAGCTTTAATGGCATACTAGTAAGATAGGTTTACACATGATTTATTTATGAATGTAGTTGTATGTTGTGCTTTAGTTTTAATTGTCCTTATGCACGCCTTAGGATCAAGGGAGTATGGAGCTAACGTTAATTGATTCCAAGATTAAAAGATTGTTGATAAGCTTGAAAGGTAGGGATTCTATTACTCATCTTTTGTGAGGTTTTTATAGAATTAAAATTGATTGTTTTGCCGCAATATATATATATCTATGTTGAACTGATATTATATGATTATCACATATGAAACTATGACATGGACTCGTCTTGTATTGTACGGCGAGGAACATAATGAATTGAACACATGTTATAAATTGAGAAGCATGGTTAGGAAAACTAACTCTATTGATAATGATTCAATATAGAGAAATTGTGAGACATGAAAAGGGCGACGGTTACGTCCTTGGGCATGAATACCCTAAAAGGTAAAGTAGGGGGAAGGCGATGACGCTTCCTTGGGTTGAAAGTCCCAGAACACACTGTACAGGAATCGATTTGGTGAGGACTCGGGGCTTGATGTCCCCTCACTGGAACACCCTTGGAATGTTTATAGGGTGATCAAGTGCGCCCATTTGGGTTTCGATGAGTTGAGTGATACTCAATTTAACATGGATACCTAGGAACAATGATGATTGGTAATATTTGTATAAATGTGTAATTATGACACTTGGTAATGATTAACTACGGTATCCATAAGATGTGATCATAATAAACCTCATAATCTGGAATATGATGTGACTTACTAACCATGTAGATTTTAATGTGGTAATGATAAAAACCTGAAGGTGAGTAATGGCTTTCTCTACTGAGCATAGTGTTGCTCATACCCTTTTGTTTATATCTTTTCAGGACTCACTAAGTGTGAGGTGGCTACGAGAAATATAGTTGATGAAGTGATGTAGCTATATTACATTGGGACTGCTTCAATCGTTGAGAATGTTCTTCATGATAATGTAAGCATCAATTGTTACTTTCTGTGACTGTATTATAATGTGTTGAGGGTTAAAATGATGATGACAACAGTTTATATTATTAAATTTAAGGTGCTACATTAAAACTGTGGTTTATTTGTCGTTTATATTTTTATTTTTGAGTTGAGAGTTTTCATTTAAGTCCCGGGCAAATTTTATTTTTAAGGTTTTACTTTTATTATTTATTTTTATTTTATCTCATTAAAAACTGTTAACCCCCATATAGGGGCGTTATAGAATTTTTGGTATCAGAGCCTAGGTTCGGTTAACCTAGGGAGTGTAGCACCACTTTAAAAAAATATATTTTTGAGATGGTTTTGAAGCTGAATTTTCATTGTCATCATCAAAATAAACCTTCACATTGATTTATACAGTCTAGAAGGATGTAACATGGAAAGGCCATAGAATGAAAATATCAATAGTTATATGAGTACAATAATTATATAGAAGGAAAGTATTAATAGTTATAAGGGAATGATAATTATATGGAATGAGTTTATAAGTAGAATGCTTATGAGAGATTCGTATAATATTAGGATCTATAAGCATATCTAATTCGTATAAACGATGAGAAATTCGTATAGATACGAGGATTTAAGAGCCTTTTGTCTCGTGAAAAACAATAAGAAATATAAGGCTTGATTTATTGATTTTAAAGTTTGACATAGATATGCCAAATTTTTCGTAATTGATTCAAACCTAAGTAATGATTATGTGTGGATTCGATGGAGCACATAAGTGTCAATGTCTTTTCTTAAAAGTTCTATATATTCGAGGAATATGATATAAGTTGGGAATCATGGTATTGAATCTTGAGAGAGATAAATGTTAGACTTTTGGTCTGTTGAGACTGTGTAAAGTCTAGAATGCATGAATCTCAAAATTGGAATATTTTGTTACGTACATTGTATTTAAGTGTATCAGTGAATCTTTTGGTTACCTAAGGTTTTGTTATATGAGGAAATTATATATTGTATAAGTAGAATTGTGAGGATTGTAGATGTTCTTAAGTAGTAACATCAAGTGTCTTTGTTCGTTGATATGGTCTACGTTGAAAGACGTAAATCGTATTGATTTCAAGGTTAGTCACATTCTAAACCCTTGGTAGCAATGATGATGAATCCATTGATAGATGTTGAGTATTATCAATAACATATGGGTGTATGCATTGTTCAATAAGGTTTTGATTAAAACAAAATTATTTGAGTTGCTGGAAGATTATGTTGTTATGAAATGATTTTAAATATCATTCAGGAAGATCCTTGTTGTCGTTAAATTAGATTTGTTGTTTATAGTCAACTTTATCTATAGTGAGCTTTGAATTGGGTTTAAGATTCATACGAATTGGTTTTCAATTTTATGTTTGTTATTTAACTCGTTCTAAATGTGTTAAGGCCCGAAACAACCTGACCATTTTCAACTAAGAACATTTGGGCCTAGTTCAAATCTTAAATCAGTTTGATTCACACTGTCTCTCCCACGTGGTTTCTATACGTGTCATATACAGTGGTTTAATCATTGTTTACAAATACGTTTACTGTGCATAGGAGCTTATTTCTCCGAGTTCACTTTTTCTCTCTTAATTTGTTATTTTCTCTCTAAATCGCAAATCCTCTTCTTTTTCATTAAAAATTCTTCTTTTTCTCTAAAAGAAGAAGGAATTCTAGGATTCTGCAATTTACTATCTTAATTTTTTCTTTCTATTTACTCTTCTTTCATCTCATCATGGACCCAAAGTACCAACACCTGAGAAAGTATTTCCCATCACTCTCCCAAAAGATTCTCAGAAAGAAATACAAGGCTAGAATTACTCGGTTGTGGATTCTTATGCGTTTTGGCATCCCTTGTGATGTGAGAATGTTGATAGAGGGGAAAATCCGTCCGAGTGACTTTAGTCAAGATGTCGGTTTACCAGGAACGGGTACCAGTCGTAGTGCAATGAAAAGAAGAGCTCGTGCCATCGTGATCACTTGTAACAAATGTGGAAGACAAAATTGTAACGGTAAATGTACTTCACCTGGTTATATGTCTACGAATAGAGAGGATAAAATAAGGTTTTGTAGGGATGGACTTTCAAAGGAGAACTTGGATAGCATCCATCCTCCTCTCCACGGTCACCCTAGTGGATATGTTCAAGGAGCTATTTTTAAACTCTGGCCTAAATTTTATACAGAAAGACAACGCCTCAGGAATATGGTATTTCTAGATCCTGTTTGCCAAGCCATAAGAAAACTGGATGGGGAATAAGTCATCGCACTATAAAGGTTATTTAGTCTTTACTTATTTGAAGCAGTTTTAGCTGATGTTCAACAGTTTGTGTTTTTCTTTTACTCAGAATATTTGCTTTTGTGTTTGAAATAATTGTGATTATTAGATTGATACAGTAAGTGTTAATATCTTATTTAATTTATGATTTTCTTAAATATATATATAATAAAATATATTATCTTATCAGACACGTTACATACGGTACAATAATATGTTTGAATTTTGAAAAGCTTATCCAGATATTTCAAGATTTGTGTCTCAAATTTCAAAAGTTCTACAGTATTTGTCGTTTATATTAAATTTCTAGACTTGGTGTATATTTGTCAAAAAGTCTACAGTTGTGTCATGAGGGTCTTCTGTCGAATTGTTCTCAATTGTCAAAAGTTATACAATTAGAGTCTAATCTTTTTCAAAAAGTGAATCAGATTTTCTGTAAACTATCAATCACCTTATCTTACTTTCTTATCCGCACAAGATTTTGTTTAAATCTTTGGATTACCTTTTCATTACCTACTCGTCTATCTCTTTAGCCCTTCTTGTATATTTCTCATCTTTAAAATCTCATATAGAACCCGAAGTCTAAGTGGAGCAGACATTAAACAACCACTTCTATAAACCAAATATGTCTACCTCCCAGTCCACGAAGAAAATAAAGAATGTCTGTGTCTTTTGTGGTTCCAGCCTTGGAAAAGATAAAGCTTATTTAGAAGCTGCAAATCACTTAGGGCAAGTCCTAGCACACAAGAAGATTAACATAATCTATGGGGGTGGTAGTATAAAAATGATGGTAAATATGGCACTAGCAGCTAGGTCTAGCGACGCTACTGATGTAAGAATTTGGCCTCGTATTCCAGTTGAAGGAAACCTTTGTAAGGAAGCCATAGGTAAGGGAGAAGGAGTCAGGAGTATCCCTAAAAATTTTAAAGACATAATCTATAATTCTGATGCTTTTATAGCATTACCTGGTGGTCTAGGTACTCTTGAGGAAATATTTATAGTTGCTTGTGGGCAATTGTTGGGCTTTTATTCCAAACCTTTGGGACTGCTGAACGTAAAGGGTTTTTATGACGGTCTTTTGAAATTTCTAGATTACGCTGTGGAAGAAAACATCACTACAGAATCGGAGAGACAAATCTTTGTCACTGCTTCAACAGCTGAGGAATTGATAGATAAAATGCAAATCATACATCCAGAATCCGACACTGCAACATCCAAGCTTGAATGGGAAAGGGAAAGCTGGGAGCGGCCAATTGATTTGAATCTCCATCTGTAATCTTTTTGTTTTATCTTTGGCATGTAGGCATGTGTGTCCGTATTTCGTGTGTTACGAATAACCGTTTGCCTTGTATTCTGTGTTTCTTGTGGTACGTCGTTATTCAATCTTTTAGATTCATTGAGCCTAATGCCGGGATGGCTGGATACGGAGTACTTGATGCTCTCGAAACGCATCCTTCTTAAGGTCCGATCTTTTGTTTATCGATGTTTTTGTATCCTATAAGCATGCATGATATGGATAGCTGGTATACGGAGTGCCTTGTACTCTCGAAACGTATCCGTATTATGTTTGTAATGTGTAATATTCTGTTAATATTATGTGGAAGTACCAGAGTCAGTTATGGGGATATTCCATATGAAATATGAGTATATTATTTGGATTGAATGTTTGTGTCATGAGGATAGCTGTTTAATGAAAAATATGCCGGGTATGTTTGCAACTCTGAGATTCCGTTTAATATCTCTATGAGTAAGTTTAATGTATAGTTTTGAATAAAAGTGTTTGTGATATATGTTTTATGATTATGTTCTAGTTTATTAGTTGAGGTATGAAATCAAATATATTTGACTTTTTCTTACTCAAAAAGGAAAAGGAACCTAAAGATGAAGTATATAAAATTTCTCTGGCAATCTCCTTAAATGTGATTGTAAATCACAGTCCATGGACAATGAAGGACTGGAATCATGATATGGTCAATATGTATGCCTGATCAGATTCTTAGACTATTATACGGTGTTATAAGTTGAAACTTGTCAGAAATACTCTCATTGAGGGATTTAGGAGTAAGATTTATTATGCAAGTAAATAAGTGGAGATACGATAACTTAACTTTGGAAGATAAACAACATTAACGGCTTAGACTCGGAATTGGAATCATAATGGAATCAAAATTTTTACTAGTATTGCTAGAATTGAAATTTCGAGGACGAAATTTCTTTAAGGGGGGTAGAGCTGTGACACCCGTTATTCTCCTAACGGGTATTGAGGTAATTAAATTAATTTTTAATGTATAAAAAAAAATTGCTTCATTTAAATTTATTTTATAATATTTATTTTTATCTATTTTTAAATTTTCTAAAATTCTCATATATTTATTTAGTATGATTACTAAAAAGCCTTAGAACTTCTAATAAATCTCAAAAATGTCATATTGGCATTATGTGTGTTAAAGTCTTTAGATGAGACATAAGGATATCTTTTCCAACTACTCTTGACCCTCATTTTCTTTATTTCCTCCGTGACATGCTTCAACATGTCTCCTCTATAATTGTTTCTATCACTTCTCTTCAAAGACTTCATCTTTTCTTCCTTTCTCTTCCACGGTTCCCACACTCTTCTTCTCATTTCTTTGCTGAAGCAAAATACTTAGAGAACTTCTTCAAGGCAGCCATAAAAATCAGCCACCATCACCTCCATTTGAGCAAGAATTTCAGTCATACCGAAGTAAAGGAACCTGTTTTGAAGCCATTTCAAGCTTCCAACTAACCATAATCCGAGGTTAGAATCTTATGAACAAATTTAGTCTTTCATTTATAAATTTTCTTTTATACTAAAGGATTATTCAAATTTGCGTTCTTAAACCTAAGTATATGTTTGTTGCTATTTTGGAGCATATGTATGAAGTCTAAGTGTATATGCCATAGACAGAAAATTTATATTGTTAAACTTTGTAATACCTCTATGGGCAGTGGTTATTTCTTGAAATTCTAAGATTAAATTAAAATGAATTTTATGAATTGGTTTGCATATTTGAAAAGTAGCATCCTAGGCTTTCTAACGAGCTATCATAAACCTAAATCGGAGTTGTATTTTATTTTCTAAGAATTATTCAATTTTTGTATTGGAAACTAGTAAATCTACCAGTTTGTTATGGTATACCAGCTGCTAACCTGAACCAAGAACCCATCTTTGCTCACCACCTAATTCTTTAATGTCTTGCAACCTTTCCAATATTATCCTAAGTGATTGATGAATCTTATTAGGGACTAAAACATATAGATTACTTGTTCACATTTTATATTGTGTTAAGACAAAAATTGTTTACTGTGGTATTCAAAAGAGATTTATATAAAAGCTTTAATGGCATACTAGTAAGATAGGTTTACACATGATTTATTTATGAATGTAGTTGTATGTTGTGCTTTAGTTTTAATTGTCCTTATGCACGCCTTAGGATCAAGGGAGTATGGAGCTAACGTTAATTGATTCCAGGATTAAAAGATTGTTGATAAGCTTGAAAGGTAGGGATTCTATTACTCATCTTTTGTGAGGTTTTTATAGAATTAAAATTGATTGTTTTGCCGCAATATATATATATCTATGTTGAACTGATATTATATGATTATCACATATGAAACTATGACATGGACTCGTCTTGTATTGTACGGCGAGGAACATAATGAATTGAACACATGTTATAAATTGAGAAGCATGGTTAGGAAAACTAACTCTATTGATAATGATTCAATATAGAGAAATTGTGAGACATGAAAAGGGCGACGGTTACGTCCTTGGGCATGAATACCCTAAAAGGTAAAGTAGGGGGAAGGCGATGACGCTTCCTTGGGTTGAAAGTCCCAGAACACACTGTACAGGAATCGATTTGGTGAGGACTCGGGGCTTGATGTCCCCTCACCGGAACACCCTTGGAATGTTTATAGGGTGATCAAGTGCGCCCATTTGGGTTTCGATGAGTTGAGTGATACTCAATTTAACATGGATACCTAGGAACAATGATGATTGGTAATATTTGTATAAATGTGTAATTATGACACTTGGTAATGATTAACTACGGTATCCATAAGATGTGATCATAATAAACCTCATAATCTGGAATATGATGTGACTTACTAACCATGCAGATTTTAATGTGGTAATGATAAAAACCTGAAGGTGAGTAATGGCTTTCTCTACTGAGCATAGTGTTGCTCATACCCTTTTGTTTATATCTTTTCAGGACTCACTAAGTGTGAGGTGGCTACGAGAAATATAGTTGATGAAGTGATGTAGCTATATTACATTGGGACTGCTTCAATCGTTGAGAATGTTCTTCATGATAATGTAAGCATCAATTGTTACTTTCTGTGACTGTATTATAATGTGTTGAGGGTTAAAATGATGATGACAACAGTTTATATTATTAAATTTAAGGTCTACATTAAAACTGTGGTTTATTTGTCGTTTATATTTTTATTTTTGAGTTGAGAGTTTTCATTTAAGTCCCGGGCAAATTTTATTTTTAAGGTTTTACTTTTATTATTTATTTTTATTTTATCTCATTAAAAACTGTTAACCCCCATATAGGGGCGTTACAATCTTCCACTAGTATAAAACCACTAGAATTTCCACAGCTTATCTGAGTCGGGGTTGCCAAGAATGAAGTCCTTAAAAACTCTAAAAAAAATAGTACCACCTGACATACTGTGGGAGTTTCTTCTTCTTGAACATTTGCTTAAAGGCCTCCCATGGCATCTCGATTGCATGGTTGTACATCCATTGTGACAACCCTACTTACGTAGCCATTACTTAACTATATAATCGTCAAACTTAACATACCTTGATGTAAAGTACTTAAAATGTGAATAATATTTTTTTTCTAAAGTGAAATCTTGATGATAAAGGATTCTTAACATATAACCTTAAAAGAAATAATAATCATTTCTCAAAACTTAATTCCATAAATCTAACATAGTAATATTAATTTCTTAAACGTGATTGTAACGTGATAACAATTATTACTTTTTAATATAATCATAATCTCTAAAGACTTAATTCATTACATACATCATATATTTGTTGGAAACAAAGTGCGCAGCGGAATTTTAAAAATTTTTCATCAGAGTATTTTCCAAAATACAAGTATGACATGTTATATGTATAAATTAAACAGATCTTACTAACCTCAGTGTGCCGAAGAACCTCCGCGACCTGTGTAGAGAAGTAACGTTCCAGAAGAGCCTCAACCAACTGGTCTTCTTTGCTATTCTCTATCCACAACCGGAGTGAGTGTGGGCTCACACGTACAGCTCTTCCACCGGTGACTCTCCTTCCAACCAATAGAGAGAACCCAAAGCTAGTGTTCGTGATTTGTGAACAAAAGCTCTCAGGGAGTTTTCAGATGCTCACTAGAAGAGTATCACTCTTAATCTCTCAAATTGATCTAAGTAAATCATTAGACTCACTCCCTTTTTATACCTATTGGTCCTTGGGGTCAGTCCATATCAGATTAGGTCTCAAAAATCGAAATAGAATCAAGTTCGGATCAATATCTGATAAGATACGCGTTAAAAACGCGTAATCTTAGCTGTCGCGGTCGGCATGCCGAACTGTGAGATAGGCAGGCCGAACTGGCAAGTTCGGCAGGCCGAACTTTCTGATCGGCAGGCCGAACTGCCGAGAAAAAATCTCCGCGAATCTTTTATTTTCCACCCGAGATTCTAAAGGATAAAGTCTCAGTTTTGATTCAAATAGCCCAATAGAAAAGATATCTGATCAAAACAAACTCTATCAAGATAATCTCTAAGAAAATAAATCAATTCAAATAATTCTACAAGTTTATCTTGTTCTAATTGTCCAAAATTAAAACAACCGATAAACAGACAAGAATTATCCGAACGCCATAATTCAACAAGTTCATCTTGAACTAATTTCTTACAAAATTAATTCAACCGATAAACAGACATGAATTATTTGATTCTTATAAATTTTAAACCAATCTGATAAATCCGACATAAGTCACCAATTATTGGAAAAGCACGCCGTGTCGTTACAGGATTTTGTGAGCTAGCAAAGGGGACCAAAATGGACCTATAAAGTTCAAGCTCATGATAATTATGAAACCCAATATCCCAGATATACATTTCACAATTATCAACTCCAACGCTACTCCACTAAAAGCTTGGAGCTGCACTCTCGAACTTTACAGAATTACGAAGCTCATGTAGCTAAGTCTCCATGACATATCATAGTGTATCGCATCCCCATATGATCATCCATAATCGGCTTAAGGACAAGTTCTGTCTTACCTTCCCGATTATTTTTATCTTACGTTCCATTGTCTCACCATTAGAAAACTTACCATCCAAAGATAGTATACCATTCGGTTACACCTATGTATCCAAATGGTTGAGCGCTCCAGTTTTCCAATTACAGGACAACGCATATAAGAGGATATCATTACTCCTAAAGAGGAGCTATGGATTCCATATCTATGAATAACGAGTCTACGCTATCAAGAGTCATACCTCCAACGTACCGGCATGCATGCCACTATAGAGATGTGGGAGTCACCCATTGGTACATCAAAAGACATAAGTCGAGACAACGGGCCCATTATTCATCTCAGGATTAAGATACAATACAAACGACTGTCTAAAGTGAATCGATTTGCCAAGACAGAATTATTAATCCAAATCAATTCACTTTATGTCCCGATCCAACACATCGTCACCTATGACAACGCGCCAATGTTTCTATTCACGGAGTCCAACTCCGATGGCCAAGACAAACCATCTCCCAAAAGGGATATAGACAACATAACAATCTTTACATGAATAAAGCGCCCAACTTTATTCCCTCGATTGCGGATCATATATTTTAGACCATCACCTTAAGAGTCGTGTCTACCGCATAATCATCCCATCATATGCCCAACTCTTAAGGTTTAGACTGACAGTCTCAGACTACTGTTTGCTTATCATACATTCAACGAATATGAACGTAAAGAGGACAATATTTGGTATATATAAATGAATAAATTCTTTATTGATAAAAATGTCTCCAAAAACGTATTACATTTTTACTCCTTAGAGCATACATGTCTAACAATCTCCCACTTGCACTAAGTGAGTAAATACTGCAAATTTCGCATCCCCATAGCTTCCACATGCCTTTCGAAGACTCTCCCAGAAAGTGTCTTCGTAAATGGATCAGCTAAATTGTCCTCTGACGCGATCTTGCACACCGTGACATGCCCGCTCTCAACGAAGTCCTTTATCACATGATACTTCCGATCAATATGCTTACTCTTCTTGTGAAATCTTGGTTCCTTAGCATTAGCTACCGCCGCACTGTTATCACAGTACAGTGATACCGCTTTATCCATACCAGGAACTACCTCAAGATCCCCAAGGAACTTGCGGAGCCACACTGCTTCTTTCGAAGCATCACTAGCCGCCACATACTCGGCCTCCATCGTTGAATCCGAAGTGCAATCTTGCTTCGCACTTCTCCAACTGATGGCACCGCCACCCAGAGTAAACACAAACCCTGAAGTCGATTTCCTAGAATCCAGGCAGGATTGAAAATCCGAATCAGTGTATCCTAGAGGAGTTAAATCCTCACCCGAATACACAAGCATATACCCTCGAGTCCTTCTCAGGTACTTGAAAATATGCTTTACCGCAACCCAATGGTTCGGTCCTGGATCCGCCTGAAATCGACTCACAATCCCGACCGCATAGCTAATATCCGGTCGAGTGCAAAGCATGGCATACATGAGACTACCCACTGCCGAAGCATAAGGCACCTTCTTCATGTATTCTCTTTCTTCATAAGACTTTGGAGAGTCTTTCTTAGAAAGAGTAATTCCAGACCTAGATGGTTGCCCACCTTTCTTGGAATCCTGCATTGCAAACCTCCTGAGAATTTTATCTATGTAGCTGGCCTGTGACAAAGCTATCATTTTGTTCTTCCTATCCCGAAAGATCTGGATACCGAGAACAAAATTAGCCTCACCCAAGTCCTTCATGTCAAATTGCTTGGTCAACCATAATTTGACCGATGACAACGCCCCAACGTCATTGCCAATTAGCAGAATGTCATCTACATAGAGTAGTAGAAAAACCACCTTCCCATTCTTAATGTGTTTGTAAACACATGGTTCATCCACATTTTGTGAGAACCCATAAGTCTTGATCACTTGATCAAATCTTATGTTCCAAGAACGAGAAGCCTGCTTAAGTCCATAAATAGACTTTAGCAACTTACAAACCTTACCCTCTTGACCCGCGACCTTGAACCCGTCTGGTTGTTCCATATAAATGGACTCATCAAGATAGCCATTTAGAAAAGCCGTCTTGACATCCATCTGCCAAATCTCGTAGTCGAGAGCGGCAGCTATGGACAAGAGAATCCGGATGGACTTAAGCATGGCTACAGGCGAAAAGGTTTCCTCATAATCGATTCCTTCCTTTTGCGTATAACCCTTAGCTACCAGTCTAGCCTTAAAGGTTTCGACCTTTCCATCCACTCCTCTTTTCCTCTTGTAGATCCACTTACACCCTATGGGTTTTACCCCTTCGGGAAGATCCACAAGCTCCCAGACCCGATTAGTCTCCATAGACTTCATCTCAATGTTCATGGCCTCTGTCCAGAGTCTTGAATCAACATCCTCCATAGCTTCTGCGTAAGTATAAGGATCCCTGTCATGTTCATCCGGTTCAGCCAAAAAGACCTCCCCATTGAACATATACCTCTCAGGTTGACGCCCGATCCTCCCACTACGCCGAAGCCCCTGAGATTGTTGTTCAGGTTTGTTTGGTTTTTCTACACCGATCGGAATGGTTTCGTTCGGAACCTCCGGAGTAAACGGATTACCCCTCAACTCCTCAAGCACCACTTTGCTTTGAGGTTTAAAGTCGTTCATGTAACTCTCCTCAAGGAAAGTTGCATTAGTTGAAACCACGACTTTATTTTCCTTTGGGTTATAAAAATAACCCCCTTTAGTCCCTTTTGGATATCCTACAAACACGCAAACTTCTGAACGTGCTTCCAACTTATTCGGATCCTTAAACAGGACATGAGCTGGACATCCCCATATGCGAATATGGTTTAAGGATGTCTTCCGTCTTGTCCACAACTCGTGAGGAGTTTTAGGGACCGATTTTGAAGGCACATTGTTCAAAAGATAACATGCGGTTTGTAGTGCATATCCCCAAAAGGATAAAGGCAATGATGAATAACTCATCATGGACCGAATCATGTCCAACAAAGTCCTATTCCTTCTCTCCGCTACGCCATTCTGCTGCGGAGTGCCCGGCGCAGTCAAATGGGATAAAATCCCATTCTCTAACAAGTGTCCCAAGAACTCATCAGAAAGGTATTCCCCACCTCGATCAGATCGAAGTGCCTTTATGGGTCTACCCAATTGCTTTTCCACTTCAGCCCGAAACTCCCTGAACTTATCATAAGTTTCGCTTTTGTGGTGCATTAGGTACACATACCCATATCTTGAGTAATCGTCAATAAAAGTGACGAAGTACTCATACCCTCCTCGTGCCCGGATGTTCATCGGTCCGCAAACATCACTATGCACAAGTTCTAGAACCCCTTCGGCCCTATTGCCCTTAGACCCGTATGGTCTTTTGGTCATTTTACCCTCCAAACAAGACTCACATTGAGGTATAGATTCCACCTTTAAGTGACTTAAAGGTCCATCCCTTACCAACCTTTGAATCCTATTCAGGTTAATATGGCCAAGGCGCAAATGCCAAAGATAAGTCTTATTAGAGTGAGAAGTTTTAAGTCTTTTTGAGTCATTATCATTTATCTCAGCATTAAGCAATAAGTCCATCTTAGGTTTGATAAAATATAGATTATTTTGCATCCATCCAGAACAGATAAAAGATTTGTTTTTACGAATCACCACTTTTTCATTAAAAGATACCACGTAGGAGTCTTTAAATAAAGAAGATACAGAAATTAAATTCCTTTTAAATTTAGGAACATAAAAACAATCTCGCAAAATTAAACTCCTATAATTATCAAAATAAAGATGGACATCTCCCACTGCTTCCGCTGAGACCAAGGATCCATCGCCCATCCGAAGCGTTAAGTCTTCACGAAGTAGACTTCTCGTTTCTTTGAATCCCTGCAGAGAAACACAAACATGATTAGTTGCACCAGAATCTATGACCCAAATGTCACTGGATTCCTCAACCAAACAAGTTTCTAAATATAGAAGATCACACCTACCTCCCTTGGAAAGGAAGTCCTTGCAATGCTTCTTTATATGCCCGACCTTACCACAGAAGAAGCACTTAAGCTTCTTTGGGTTCTTCTTCTTCTTCTTGCTCTTGGTAGCAATAGGAATAGAAGACTTACCACTCTTGGCCCGTTGCTTCTTTCCATTCCCAGAGTTAGGATTGGAACCAGAAGCAGCTACCATATTGGCCTCTCCACCAGCAGGAGACTCCCTGATCAGCAGTTCAAACTCCTGTAACTGTTTCATCAGTTCTGTCAAGGTCATATCCCGTCTATTGCTCAGATTAAAAGTAGCTCTAAACGGAATAAAATCCTTAGACAGAGTCTCAAAGACCATAGTCATCTGAGTTTCAGCATCGATGTCGGCTCCATTGGTTTGAGCCTCAGCGAGGTAACCCATGACCAACATCATGTGCTCCTTTACAGATGTCCCCGGTCTCTGTCTACAGTTTAAGAGTTTCCGAAGCGCCCCTTGCCGCTTTGTTATGGCCTGGCCTCCAAACATATCCTCAAGATTATCCAAGATCTGCTTCGCATTCTCATAATCCTGATGTTGAGCCTGCAGCACGTTATTCATGCTAGCCATAACATAGCAGCGGGCCTGATCATTAGCATCTTTCCAGCGTTCGTACGCTTGGAATTGCTCATTACTTGAGTCTCCCGTAGGCTCGGGAGGACAAGGAGTTGTCAGTACATACTTCAGTTTCTCAAAGGATAGGACGATGTCCAGGTTCCGTTTCCAATCGTTATAATTCTCACCGGTTAATTGGTTTTTGTCAAGTATCGATGATAAAGCGTTTTTAGACATTTTCAATCTACAATAAAGAATCATATACCAAACATAAGCAAACATATTTAATAATTTAGTAAGATAACACAATCATGTAAAATCATACAAATGTGTTTATGTGTCAAAACCTTGAAAATATCACAACCTTACAACGATAATTCCCAACTCAGAATTCAACAAGCTCCTAGGGGAGTCATGCCAAATTCAATCAGGAACACGGATCCCCTCCTGATTAATATATGCCATCCAGGACCCGTATGATCCAGCATATACTAATAATCGTTTCTTTGGCCATTAATTTTATTAACAGAGCTCCTAGGGGAGGTTAATAATAAAATTAACGTGAGTGTATAACCACCGTTTCAATATTTTATCCATGATTTATAATCACCACCTAGGGGTGTGCAACCATAAATCATACTAAAATACCTTATCCTTTTAGAGATCCAATCTGGTACATAATAGAAATCCCTTCCTAGGGGTTGGGACCATCATGTTCTTCCTATGGACCAACGATGGAGGCCTTAGGTTCTCTCTTCGAAAACCTTCTCCCACTCAATCTTTTGAAGTCAAGGTTTTATTTTAAAATTATGCATGAATAATTTTAATATGAGCGGCACTCCCTATTCTATATGACATGTTATCAATATACATGGTAAATCATATTATAATGCAGACAAGCAAAGCAATCAAGCAAAGCTACAAGCATAATAATAATAACCGTAATATTATGGTTCCACCCTAGAGAATAGAAAAAATAAGATTACAAGAGAATAATCGAGACATTTATCGATTCTTCATCCTTGAATCCTCAAGCTGTATCCTTCTTCATGTAATATCCATCTTCAAGTCCTCAATCCCGTATGAATCGAACACTTCATATTTCCGGTCATGTCCAAATTTAATGTTTCTCAGAATCGTCCCAAAAATAAAATTAAAACTGCACCAAAAATTGCACCTTTTCTGGACACCTGGATGCTCTCTGTCGGCAGGCCGATCTGGGTGATCGGTCTGCCGATCATGGTGGTTCGGCCTGCCGAACATGAAGGTTCGGCCTGCCGGCAGAGCACCAAAATTTCTGCCCCACTGTCGGCCTGCCGGACCGTATGTCCGGCCTACCGATATGTGACCTTCGGCCTGCCGAACTGTGAGGTCCGGCATGCCGACCGAGCAGAAAACCCTCAATCCAGAAAATACAATTTTAATGCAATTCATCAATTTTATTTTCAACAATTCAAAAACATAAAATTAGAGACTCAGGAAATACCTGGAGGCGCCATCATCTATCTTCAAGATCCGACTTCTCGTTCCGTCTTCTCCGAATAATTATTTAATTACAAAGTTCGTACAAATTAAATAATAATTCCTAGACGGAGATGATAGTCCGCCATCTAATTACATGAAAAACCTAGATACACATTCTAACCTCTAAGGAACCATAACCGGTATTAATTAATTAATAAATAATTAAACAACTATTTAATCAACCATAATTAATTAATAAACATTCACCACATAATCCATGACAACATATATATTATATAGAAACCTAGAGTGCCATCTCTCTATAAAATTCAATTCAAGCATAGGAGAGATTAAGATCACAAAATTTATGCATATAACATGATCACAAACTTGCAAATTTATGTAAAAACCTCGGCTCTGATACCAATTGTTGGAAACAAAGTGCGCAGCGGAATTTTAAAAATTTTTCATCAGAGTATTTTCCAAAATACAAGTATGACATGTTATATGTATAAATTAAACAGATCTTACTAACCTCAGTGTGCCGAAGAACCTCCGCGACCTGTGTAGAGAAGTAACGTTCCAGAAGAGCCTCAACCAACTGGTCTTCTTTGCTATTCTCTATCCACAACCGGAGTGAGTGTGGGCTCACACGTACAGCTCTTCCACCGGTGACTCTCCTTCCAACCAATAGAGAGAACCCAAAGCTAGTGTTCGTGATTTGTGAACAAAAGCTCTCAGGGAGTTTTCAGATGCTCACTAGAAGAGTATCACTCTTAATCTCTCAAATTGATCTAAGTAAATCATTAGACTCACTCCCTTTTTATACCTATTGGTCCTTGGGGTCAGTCCATATCAGATTAGGTCTCAAAAATCGAAATAGAATCAAGTTCGGATCAATATCTGATAAGATACGCGTTAAAAACGCGTAATCTTAGCTGTCGCGGTCGGCATGCCGAACTGTGAGATAGGCAGGCCGAACTGGCAAGTTCGGCAGGCCGAACTTTCTGATCGGCAGGCCGAACTGCCGAGAAAAAATCTCCGCGAATCTTTTATTTTCCACCCGAGATTCTAAAGGATAAAGTCTCAGTTTTGATTCAAATAGCCCAATAGAAAAGATATCTGATCAAAACAAACTCTATCAAGATAATCTCTAAGAAAATAAATCAATTCAAATAATTCTACAAGTTTATCTTGTTCTAATTGTCCAAAATTAAAACAACCGATAAACAGACAAGAATTATCCGAACGCCATAATTCAACAAGTTCATCTTGAACTAATTTCTTACAAAATTAATTCAACCGATAAACAGACATGAATTATTTGATTCTTATAAATTTTAAACCAATCTGATAAATCCGACATAAGTCACCAATTATTGGAAAAGCACGCCGTGTCGTTACAGGATTTTGTGAGCTAGCAAAGGGGACCAAAATGGACCTATAAAGTTCAAGCTCATGATAATTATGAAACCCAATATCCCAGATATACATTTCACAATTATCAACTCCAACGCTACTCCACTAAAAGCTTGGAGCTGCACTCTCGAACTTTACAGAATTACGAAGCTCATGTAGCTAAGTCTCCATGACATATCATAGTGTATCGCATCCCCATATGATCATCCATAATCGGCTTAAGGACAAGTTCTGTCTTACCTTCCCGATTATTTTTATCTTACGTTCCATTGTCTCACCATTAGAAAACTTACCATCCAAAGATAGTATACCATTCGGTTACACCTATGTATCCAAATGGTTGAGCGCTCCAGTTTTCCAATTACAGGACAACGCATATAAGAGGATATCATTACTCCTAAAGAGGAGCTATGGATTCCATATCTATGAATAACGAGTCTACGCTATCAAGAGTCATACCTCCAACGTACCGGCATGCATGCCACTATAGAGATGTGGGAGTCACCCATTGGTACATCAAAAGACATAAGTCGAGACAACGGGCCCATTATTCATCTCAGGATTAAGATACAATACAAACGACTGTCTAAAGTGAATCGATTTGCCAAGACAGAATTATTAATCCAAATCAATTCACTTTATGTCCCGATCCAACACATCGTCACCTATGACAACGCGCCAATGTTTCTATTCACGGAGTCCAACTCCGATGGCCAAGACAAACCATCTCCCAAAAGGGATATAGACAACATAACAATCTTTACATGAATAAAGCGCCCAACTTTATTCCCTCGATTGCGGATCATATATTTTAGACCATCACCTTAAGAGTCGTGTCTACCGCATAATCATCCCATCATATGCCCAACTCTTAAGGTTTAGACTGACAGTCTCAGACTACTGTTTGCTTATCATACATTCAACGAATATGAACGTAAAGAGGACAATATTTGGTATATATAAATGAATAAATTCTTTATTGATAAAAATGTCTCCAAAAACGTATTACATTTTTACTCCTTAGAGCATACATGTCTAACAATATTAACTTCATAAAACATAAATATAATAATTCCGTAAAAATTTTCCTTTAAACATAAGGATAATTTTTTAAAAACTATTACTTTTAAGACATTTCTTAATTTAAATAAAACTCTTTCAAAACAATTTTAAATTAAATGTTGAAATAAAATCCTATTTTAAAGGCTCTTTAAAACATTCTTAAAAATTATCTATATATTTTACTTATAATTTATTATCTTCAAATTTACATAATGCTTTCTTAAAACTTAATCTTTTAAACTAATCAAAATATAATTCCTTATAACTTAAACTTTTATGTCTAACATACTAATTCCTTAAAGATATTCTTTTAAACTTTCATAACAAATTCATAAAACATATTCATTAAAATCCTTACTTAAAATTATCATTATATTTTTCTTATAATTTAATATCTTAAAACTAACATATTGGTTTCTTAAAGCTTAATCTTTTTTAAACTTAACTTAATAATAATTTCTTATAACTTATTCTCTTAAGTCCAACATAATAGTTTCCTCAAGCATAATCATTTAAACTTTCATAATAATAAATTCATAAAATGTATTCATAAAATTCATTTCTTAATTTAACATAAAACTTCTATAATCATTTTTAATTCTAAATAATCTTATAATTTTCGTACTTGAATATTTTCGTGTATTTGTTGTATTGTCAATTGCAACATTTTTAAAACCTTAAAACTCTATAGACCAAGGTTGTATGATTATAACCTCAGTTTTTAAAACATAATCACATAATTTTATTTACTATTTATATGTACGTAAATTTTGTAAACTAAAGACCTACATAATTTCGTCAAATAAAAACATGCATAAACTTGTAAACTAAAAATGCGAAAATATTACAAATTGCATGAGCGGTATCCATTCCTATATTCACCATTCATCTTCCGTTCACCATTGCCCATCAAGTGCCGTTGATAGGTTTTCTTACCTACGGCATGAACATACTTGAATAAGCTTTCACTCAGCAAGTAAGAAATTAGGCTCACAAAACATGATTAAAAATTATTTGATTAAAAACATGCATGAACATTTTATGCTTGCTTATCAGCCTGTTTTATGCTTACATATTAAACTAAACTTATCTTTATTAATTGGGCCTGGATGATTGTATCGGTGGCAGGAGATCTTCGGGACGTCTGGGTTTGCAAGGTCCCTAACGATGCCGAAATTATAAACTTTTTTTAAGCCTCCTGGTAAGTTGGGAGGTTGATACGACATCCTTAACTTATCTTATTAATTTCACTTATATTGTTGTGTGTATGCAGTATGGCATGTTATTGCATAGCATCACAATTACATAAATCATGAACCATAAATCGTAAACATACTTAATTTTAGGGTAACTAAACAATATGATTTAAATATTGCATACATCTCACATGGATCATGACATAATCACAACATAACATGACATGGCATGATATAATCATAATAAATCATAATTTTATCATAACGTAACATCACATCATAACATAACACAGTGCGACAAATCACTGATTATGTATTTCATAAATTTTTAAGAAAATATATAAAACAATTTATTTTAAAATCGTTCATACTGTAGGCGAGATTCCTACTTACCTGGACTCCGAGCTAAGTAGGTCCAGTTGTATCTCGCAGTATTTATAGTCTACAAAGCATCCTTGATAGTAGTCCTTGAGCTTTTGTGGTTGGCCAGGAATGCTTTATCGAGATTTATATTTGTTGGAAATGTCATTCTGGACTCTGTTACTACAGTCTAAGTCACCTCGATCCACGTGAAGTTGGTACTAGACAATTTTCATCAGAGTAGAATTGGCTCGAACGGAGGGCACCATTGCATCTAGAGCATCAAAATGAGTTCAGAGATGGTCTCAGGTCATTGATTTGGGGTCGAGAAGGCAATTTTCTGTTTTTGCATTTTTTGTCATAGTTGACCAACATTGACCGGGTCCGTTGGCAGCTAAACTTGGGCCTAACCCCTAAATCAATCCTTCTAAGTCTAATGGCAGTGTTAATTTCACCTAAATCAACCTCCTACTATGTAGATCGGGCTCCACAATTTCGGCCAAAAATGGCAGCTTTGGCGGTAGTGCTTCGATGGTTGTGGCATGAAATTGGTCAAGGGGTTTTGCTACCCACCCTCCTTTAAGTGTTTTTCCATCATTAATTGAAGGCTACGTCACTAGATTCGACAAGATTGAAACTTTACACGGTGGTGCATGGCAGCAATCATGGCTCTCTGGTGAAATGAGTTCCTCCGATGTAATTGATCGAGGGGTTTTACTCCCCTTGATCCTTTGAACACAACAGTGAGGTCAATTGACCTTGATGGTGGCCAGAGTTGCAAAGTCAATAGGCTCCACGGTGGCTCGACTATGGCAGTGTTGAACTCTAATCGGCGGCAATTGTGGTGTGCAATTGACTATTAGGAAATCTTACCCATGCATCTCTGAACGTTTCCCCTCCGTCAATTTAGGGTGAAATGGCCAAAATCAACCACCACGGAGTCCTCCATGGTGGTGCACGAAGGGGCCCTCCAATCTTCGACCGGCAGTGGTGGTTTGGCAAAATTGAAAGGGGAGTCTGACTCGGCATCGCCTTTTGAGTCTTTTGGGCTAGGCGGTGTGCTTCAACTCATCCTAGAATGGCGGGGTCAACAGCGACACGACGACAGCGATGGGAGGTACACATGCAGAGCTCTCCAACGGTTGTTAAGGTGCAACTAAGTGTGAGACTTGTTCCTCTCGTCATGGTGGTTGTGTGGGAACAAGGATCACATTGATCAGATATCAGACGGTGAAAATATCTTGCCAAAAAGTTTTGGGTATTTCTGCCACTTTGACTGGCGAGTTCAGCTTCCTCTAGCAGAGTTGTAGGTGGCATGACATACCGTTGAACTTAGCTCATCGTGATCTTTCCGATGGTGTGGGAGGTGTCAAAAATGGAGACCGAAATCTTGACCGGAGTTTTTGACAGTGAAGGGAGGAGAGAGAAAGTAGAGAGATGGGATGATTTTGATTGGTTTGATTTTTCTTTTTCCATTTTTTGTTGCATTTTTCATGTATTTATAGACATTATTGCTGGTCTTTGAAGTTTATGCTATGTCATAGTGAGTTAATCAAATTTTTGATCTGTAAACTTGAAATTTCTATATACATAACTGTATTTTTATAACTGTTGTATTCTCTGTCTTTCTAAAAATAAGTAAGTAAAATTCTAATTTTCTTATTGTATTCTGTACTGACATAAAATCATTTTCACAAATTTATCGATATTTCATGGATTTTGTAATTTTATTTTTGAAATGGTAAACTTTGAGACATTTGCCTTCAAAACCGGTGATTAATTGTATTCACTATATTTACTTATTTTTTCTTAAATAATATTATGTATTTAGAGCTTTGATCAAAATAATTTTTGTAACTTTTAAAACTTTAAAATGCTAGTTTAAATATATATTTTTCATTAAAATTTTCATTATAAACTTCTAATTTTATCATGAAAATAATAGTTGTAATTTATAAAAACATTGTAAGTTAAATTGACTATTTATAAGTAAATTTAATTCAAAATCTAGACTTAGCATAATTACATGTCTTACGGGTATGACTCGAACTATTTTTTCGTAAAAAGTCATTTATGACTTCACATCCAATCTATGGATGCTCTTTAAACTTTCCGTAATCACTTGACGAATTCAAATTTATCCGTTTGTAATTTTGCATTTGCCTTAAAGGCCAGTGCAATGTTTGTGAATTTCATTAACGTTTTTATAATAATAATAATATTAATTAATTAATTATTATAAATTTTACACAGTTATTTGCACTTGTAAATAACTAACTGTGAATGTATAGAACATCGTGCATTCTTGTCATGCCTTATGATTTTGTAAAAATCAAGATCAATTCTTGCATACTTAAGCTTTATGCTCACCGTCCCTAAATTTTGGTGTTAAGCTAATGATCACTATTGATCTGAGTTTCTCTTACTAAATTGATATCATATAAGAATTTTCGCACAATCACAGTAAGTTGGAAATCAGATACTCTCAATTTAAACATTCTAATTGAGATTCTTATAAATATTATTATTTTGGCTCATACATGAAATCATTGAATCATAAACTTTTAGTTTAACACATTAAATAATTATTTTTAATTATTTAAGTGTACTATCATAATATTATATTTGCTTTATGCTTCATACATAAATACATAAGGTTATGCATTTATAACATTATTTATTTCTAAAGTCTTATAGCTATTAAGACTCTTAAATTTGCATGTTAATAAATTCTAAACTTATACTTTAATTATACTTATTAATTTTTGGATTTTTTCGGTCATTACATCCACTGCGCATACATGCCGATGAACGAGCGGTAACAATTTGAGTTCAACTGCACTGGGCACACATTTAAGTCATGCAAGGCTCGATGTATGAATAGGTGCAAAGGAAGGCAGAGTCCTACTTAGAAGAACTTCGCATAAAATGTAATGCACCCTTCCGGTGGTTCAATAAGGGAATCCCCGGCCTCAGGCAAAATAAGAATTATATTGTCAGGAATCTTATACTAGCAATGAAGGGTGTCCAACCAAGCCTGACGTGTACTCGGTGGCCCAAGTCTGGCTAGACTAGTTTACTCTATAGATCACTGCTCCCTAGACCCTAGTCTCCAAAGCCGTCGGTACACCTTCCTCGTCCTTCGCGTTGTTGCCGCCCTAGACTTGTTGCCTCTCCTCAACAACATCTTCCTCGACACTAACTTTGCCCACTACTTGGGCCTCTTTGGCTGCATCCTGGCCAGAGGAGCAAGGCCAACTCGCGGCGGATACTAAGCAAGCATGCTTCTATTCAGTCATTCGAGACATGCCCGCGGTGGCTGCCCTGATGTAAGGGTCCTCTTCTCTACGTGGTTGGATCGGGACTGTTCCTTCAAGAAGATCCGAAAACTCTTGCTCGAAGGTAGTCCTTTGCCCCAAGCTAAGGATCTGGGCTAACTGGATCACTCCTTCTTGCTTGGTCACCCTCCTAGTACTTCCTTTCTCCTCGAAGCTTAATCGATTGTACTTGGTACTCTCACCCGACCTAGAGACACTCACTGACCAGTTCTAAAAGTCACTTAGATCACTCATCTTATGTTTGGGGAGTACCTATTCAGAGTTGACTGAACGAGTTCGAAGAATCTTTTGAAGTTCACAAGCCTTTTACTCGATAGCTAGAATGTGGAACTCAGAGGAATTTGTAAGCAATGTAAGCTAAATGAATAGAAGGCTTCCCTTATTATAGCCAAAGATCAGGCACAGAAATCAAAGAGGTGTTATGATTACGCTCATAAAGGAAACAGTTAATGGCATGTTGACACGTGTTAGCCAAGTTTGACCGACCACCCCAAAGAATCTCTCAAAACCTGAGGTCTCGAGGGCAAGTATCCAAGGACAATGTCAACCAACTAACCCTGCTCGGGCATAAGTGCAACTCGAACGAGCACTAACCAGGTGCATTGAGGGGCTACTGTTGGGGGTATGCTTAGCGCCATTTCCCGAAGAACCTACCTCGGCTGCCCCACCATCATGCTCAGATAGGTGTCATTTCTGAAGCTTACACTATTCCCCATTGATCGGCACTTCTTCCTGAGGTGATCCCTAGAGCCTCCTTTGGCCGCAACGTAGGATATCGCCTCCTCGAGAAGAGCACATGCTCTAGATGGACAAATACAACTTGAAACTAGGTAGCAACTCATTTCCAAAGTCTACACATGGCCTCATTACAGACTTTAGATGAAGGATTGACCACCCTTTTAGGGATTGTGACACTTGTCACCTACCCCCTGACACCACCTGATGGGACACCAAGGTCATTGGTCAAACCTTGCTTACACCTGGTCCAAATGGTGGCCTACAAATAGAAAGCATTTACACCACCTCAAAGGTCGTGGACTTTCTCTCACCTAACCCTACTCCCGATCTTGGCCGAACAGGTACCTGACTTAAGCATCTGAGAACCCTTAGTCGGCACCACATCGATGTCCCTTTGACCTTCAAAGTGTACCTCAAAGGTCGTGTATTTGAGTTTATAATTGATGTATATTGCATCAATTATAAACTCAAATACACCATAATTATTCTACCTAAATCCTCTATATTAATTATATAAATTTAAGTAATTTTCTATTAAATTTAAAACACTGTTTTTTTTAATAATTATTCTATGTAATCCTAAACATTATTTTAAAGCATTATTTTATACATTTATTATCTTACTTTGTTGTCTCATTTCACTCAAAGATTACGTAGTTCTTACAACTCTTGGTATTATTATTATTTTTTTTGCTGGAACTTGCTATTTATTGTGCGAATCCAAGACCATTGAACATGCTTTTAGCCAAATAGCAAGTTCTAGCATGCTTATAATTAAAGATCCCAACTTCCCTTTTGTTGTTTTGTTGTTTTGTTTTTTGTTTTTTCTTTTTTTCTCTCTCTGGTTTACATGTAGGCCTCGACTTGCCTTAAGCATCGCGTTCCACTTTCCCATTAACTTTTTGGTTTTCACTTGTTTATATTTTTTTCGAATTTGTAAATATGATCTTTAATTACTTGTATATCTCTTGCATAAATTTCTGTTTATTGTGTGAATCAAACAATCTTTAAACATTCTATAACGTTTTAGAGAGAGAGAATATTAAATGGCTAACCAACTTTCATTGATATGGTGAATACACCTTACAGTATTTTACCAGCTACTAGACTGTAAAAGGAAAATTCTACAAAATCGTACAATCAGGAAACTAACTATAAAAAAGAATATTTACAAGAAATAATATTCCCCAAAATTAATCCAATTTACTTTCCTTATTATGCCACCTCAAGATAGAGTTCCCCGAGAGAACACCAATCTTGACTTGTAAGTGTTCGAGACGATGACGAGATAACGGGTTGGTAAGAGCATCAACAATTTGATATTCAGAAGAGACATGAGAGATACGAACACTGCCACTCATGAACAAAGTGAAAATCGATGGCAATGTGTTTCATGCGAGAATGAAAACCGGATTTGCACATAGATATGTTGTACCTATGTTGTCGCAATAAATTGTTAGGATAGTGACAGAATTAACGCCAAGCTCATGTAATAAGGATTGTATCCATGCAAGTTCGGCAACAATGGAAGCTACCGCTCGGTATTCGGCTTCGGTAGAGGACCGGGCAATAGAGCATTGTTTTTTTGAACTCCAAGAGATTTTATTGGACCCAAAATAGACAACATAGGCAGTGGTAGAGGTAAGGTCATCAATATTGTCGGCCTAATCCGCATCTGAAAAGTCATGAAGAGAAGGCGGAGAGGGGCGGTAAAAAAAAAGACCATGATACATGGTACCTCAAAGACAGCGGAGCAAGTGTTTGGCGGCAGTCCAATGAGAAAAGGTCGGACAATGCATGAATTGTGACAATTTGTTCATAGCAAATGCAACATCCGGAAACATAAGGGTGAGATATTGCAATCCGCCTGTAGCATTCGTGAGGGATGTGCCATCGTGGAGAGTAGGGACCTGACCTGGAGACGTGGGAGAAGTGACAGAATTGGCACCTAAAATGTTAGCCTTTGCAAGAAGATCTTGAATATATTGATATTGAGAGAGAAGAATTCCATTAGTGGTGGGAATAACTTCAACACCTAAGAAATAGTATAAGAACTCAAGATCTTTGATGGAAAAACACTCCGCCAATTTGATAATAGCTTGTTGAACACAAGCAGAGTCACTCCTTGTAATAATTAAATCATCGGTATATACTAAAACAAAAATCTTTAGATGTGCTTGTCGAGAAATAAAAAGACATGTATCGGCTTGAGAGTTGAAAAACCCAACACTGAGAAGATATCAACGGAGTTCATGATACCATACATGAGGCACCTGTTTGAGACCATATAACGCCTTTTTAAGATGACAAACATGATGAGCGTTATGCAAGTCAACGAACCCAGGTGGTTGGACCATGTAAACATCTTCAGTAAGGGTGCCATTCAACATCCAGTATGCGCGGGACCACCCATGAGTAATGACAAGGCAGAGAACAAGATGAACGGTTGCAAGTTTGATAACGGGACTAAAAGTCTCATGGTAGTCGATGCCAAGCCGTTGGTGAAACCCTTTCGCAACAAGGCGAGCTTTGCAACGTTCTACAGTCCCATCGGGATTGCGCTTAATCCGAAAAATCCATTTGCAGCTGACGAGGTTATGAGAGGGGTCGGGCGGAACAAGTTCCCATGTATTGTTACAAAGTAAGGCATGTTGGATCAAAATCTAATTATGGGCCAATATATTAAATAAATGTGAATTAAAGGCTATCAATAAGGTTGCCCAATTAAAAGTGATCAATTTAGGTTTTGAGCTTTTAATGCATCATTAAGTGTGGGCCTCCTATGTGTAGAGACTAAAAATATAATTACTAATTTTATGATGGGCTAAATTGATAATTAAGGATAATTGCTAGGGTTTAGCAATTATATAAAGGGGTTGTGGTCCTCAAGTCAGTACGTATATTATTTTTCTGTTACCCATCTACAGAGAGATTACAGAGTATTCTGATAGGGAGGATTTACGTACCAGACTTGGAAGATCCTCAACCAAAAGACTCAAGAATCACATTCAATCTATGGATTCAGGTTAGCTTCCGCATCTTATTAATATTCTTGATGATTTGACATGAACGATCCTGGGTGATGATGGTTTTCATCACAATTTTATTCTAACAAGTGGTATCTAGAGCCTCTTCATGTTGAATCATTGAGAATCAATAATTTTCTATATGTGATTCTCATTAAAAATTCTCAAATTTAACAATATATGGTTCTATAAAATTGTTGAATTTGAAAACAATTGGTTGAATTATTCGTTTGTTTTTTTTTTTCCTTGGACTGCCCATATATGGACTCAGAATGAATCCATAATCATTTAAAATTCGGCAGCAAGCAACAAAAAAAAAAAAAAAACGTTTTAACGTTTTGCTTGAGTTATGTTATATATATATATATATATATATATATATATATATATATATATATATATATATATATATATTCGGTTGTTTTGTATATATGCATGTATATATATATGGATTTTTTGTTGGTTTTATTCGGGAATAAGGAAACCAGCGGCATCATTACCGTCGCCGGCGAGGGACTCCGTGCGCGGCTGTGAGGCTGCGCCGGAGGCCGCGGCGGAGCAAGAAAGCGGCGGCCACAGAGGCCGCCGCGTGAGGAAAGCAAAAAAAAAAAAAAAGAGAGAGGGGCTTTCGCCGGCGGCGGGCTCCACCACTGCCGGCGTCGGCCATGTCTGGTGGTCGCGCCGGAGTACAGAAGCTGCGGCCGTTTGGCCGCAACACGGGGGCGGCGGCAGTTAGGCCGCTCGTCATCTTCACCCAGCGTAGGGTTGCTTGGGAAAGAAGCCCAGACCAGTAGTTACACGGGCCCGAGCGGGCTCGTGATCAGATGGAACCCAGGGACTCAACCCCTGGGTTATCGGAAAAAAAAAAAAAAAAAAAGAAGAAGAAGAAGAAGAAGAAGGAAATAAAGGGGGCTGGTTTAGGATCCGGGTAGGGTTCTCCCGACCCGGTCCAGCCCCGACCTTGTCAATGTTGACCTTCACCAAATTTTTTATTTTATTTTATTTTATTTTTTTTAATTTTGGTCAATTTTGGTACAATTTTAAATTCAAATATTGGTATTTTATATATATTTTGAGATGAATTAATTAAAGCAACATGTCACCAAAGTGGCCTCTCTTGTGGAAATTAATTTGTTTTGAAATATAAAAGGTTGTGTTTATGTAACTTATGTGAATATTGACCGGCCCAAAGGAAGGCAACATTTGATAGAATTGCATGTACACCTGTGGTGATAAACACGCGATGATTATTCTGTTTTACATGTAAGCAATAAATCAGCCCAAAGGAAGATTTATTGTTTGACATGTTCTTATTGTCAGTGTTTGATTACTACACCAAGATATCACTTACAAGTTAATATTTCTGTCAAAAGATTAAATATTAATAGAGTGCCTGATATCTTGAGATGGGTTTACCTTTATTTGAATTTATTATTGTTATTATGGATTCTTATGTGAGCATGTTTTCGTTTTGTTTATTTTGTTCTCTGTTTCAGCTACTAGTTTTGCCTCTAATATTACTGCCAACATCAATTCAATTCCTATGCTGAATGGTAGCAACTTCAAATCATGGCAAGAGAACCTCCTAATAGTTCTCGGAGTCATGGATCTCGACCTTGCGTTAAGGGTTGCTTCTCTCGCACCTCTTACAGATAAAAGTTCCTCTAATCAAAAGAAGGACATGGAAAGGTGGGAGAAGTCAAATCGCATGTGTATGATGATCATGAAGAAGGCCATTCCAGAAGCATTTAGGGGCACTATATCGGAAACGATAAAGACAGCCAAAGAGTTCCTTGAGGACATTGAGAAGAGATTTGCCAAAAATGAAAAGGCTGAAACAAGTACACTTTTGACAAACCTCATCTCAATGAGATACAAAAGTAAAGGGAACATTAGGGAGTACATCATGGAGATGTCTCATCTTGCTTCAAAATTAAGAGCACTTAAGCTTGACCTTTCTGAGGACTTGCTAGTGCATTTAGTTCTTATATCTCTTCCTGCACACTTCAGTCAGTTTAAGGTGAGCTATAACTGCCAAAAGGAGACTTGGTCTCTTAATGAGCTCATCTCACATTGTGTGCAAGAAGAGGAAAGGCTGAAGCAAGAAAAGACAGAAAGTGCTCACTTGGCTAATACTTCCAAGGACAAAGGGAAGAAAAGGAAGAAGGATAAGGAAGCTGCAGTTACAGCACCTCAAAAGAAGCAACAAAAGAGACCGGTTGATCCGGAAGGTACGGGTTGTTTCTTCTGTGGAGCTGTAGGACATAAGAAGAAGCATTGCACCAATTATCACGCTTGGCGTGCTAGAAAAGGTATGCTTCTTAATTTGGTTTGTTCTGAGGTTAATTTAACTTCGGTACCTGAACACACTTGGTGGATGGATTCTGGTGCAACCACTCACATCAGTGTGTCTATGCAGGGATGCCTAAGATGCCGAAAGCCAACTGATGGTGAAAGATACATCTACGTGGGCGATGGCAAGAAAGTTGAAGTTGAAGCAATAGGAAAATTTAGATTATTGTTAAAGACTGGATTTTATTTGGATCTTGATGAAACATTTATTGTACCGTCTTTTAGACGGAATTTGATTTCTATTTCAGCTTTGGACAAATCTGGTTATTCTTGTTCATTTGGAAATGAAAATTTTAGTTTGTTTCATGATTCAAAATTAGTTGGTTCTGGTTCTTTATCAGGTTACGATAATCTTTATTTACTTGATACAATTGCTTCATTTAATGAATCCTTGCAATTAAGTACATGAGGTATAAAGAGAAAATTAACCAATGAGAATTCAGCTGCGTTATGGCACAAGAGATTGGGTCATATCTCTAGAAGGAGAATAGAGAGACTTGTGTCAGACGAAATTCTCGACCCCTTAGACTTTACAGATTTTGATATTTGTGTTAACTGTATTAAGGGTAAACAAACCAATAAAAGGAGATTTGAGGCCAACAGGACTTTGGACGTCTTAGAACTTATACATACAGACATTTGTGGGCCATTCCCTACGGCTTCTTGGAATAGTCAACAATATTTTATAACGTTCATAGACGATTTTTCCAGATATGGCTACATATATCTCATTCATGAAAAGTCACAATCGCTGGATGTGTTCAAAAATTATAAGGCTGAAGTTGAAAATCAACTCAGCAAAAGGATTAAAAGCGTCAGATCTGACCGTGGTGGTAAATACTATGGTAGATATGACGGTTCAGGTGAACAACGTTCAGGACCGTTTGCTAAGTTCTTAGAGGAAAGCGGTATCGTCCCACAGTACACTATGCCGGGTTCGCCCACTATGAATGGTGTTGCTGAAAGACGAAACAGAACGCTTAAGGACATGGTGAGGAGTATGATTTCTCATTCTGCCTTACCAGAATCACTCTGGGGAGAAGCACTTAAGACTGCAGCGTATATCCTTAACAGGGTTCCAACTAAAGCAATTGCCAAAACCCCTTACGAACTTTGGACAGGCAAGAAGCCTAGTATAAAGCATTTGTATGTTTGGGGATGTCCAGCTGAGGCAAGGCCTTATAGGCCTAATGAAAAGAAACTGGACTCAAGGACGGTTAGTTGTTATTTTATTGGATACTCTGAAAGATCCAGGGGGTACAAGTTCTATGATCCCACGACTAAATCGATATTTGAGATGAGAAATGCCAGGTTCTTTGAGGATGTCGAGTTTGCGGGGGGAGATATGGTTAGGGACTTTGTCTTTGAAGAGGAATATGTTGATATTCCCATAGCTGTTATTGACATTGATCAGGTTTCTACTCCTAACATCATTCAAGAAGCAGACCCAAATCAAGACAATGTCAGAGAACCTCTCATTCTAGAAATTGTTCCAGAAGAACAAACTCAACCACCTCAAGAACCTATGCCATTAAGGAGATCCACTAAAGAAAGGAGAAGTGCGGTGCCAGATGATTACATTGTATTTCTCCAAGCACATGAGTATGGCATTGGTATGGTGGAAGATGATCCAATCAACTTCCGTCAAGCCATGGAAGTTCTAGATTTCAAGAGTGGATTGATGCCATGAATGAAGAGATAAAGTCTATGAAAGACAATGACGTTTGGGATCTTGTCCCATTGCCTGATGGTGCGAAATCCAATGGTTGCAAATGGATATTTAAGACCAAAAGGGATTCGAAAGGCAATGCGGAGAGGCATAAGGCTCGTCTTGTCGCTAAAGGCTTTACACAGAAAGAAGGCATTGATTATAAAGGGACTTTCTCTCCGGTTTCTTCGAAAGACTCTTTTAGGATTATAATGGCATTAGTGGGACATTTTGATCTTGAGCTTTATCATATGGATGTTAAGACTGCATTCCTCAATGGTGACATTGATGAAACAATCTATATGGTGCAACCGAAAAACTTTGTGTCAGGAGATGCAAAGAAGATGGTTTGCAAATTAAAGAAATCTATCTATGGGCTCAAGCAAGCTTCTCGTCAATGGTATTACAAATTTCATCAGGTTATCATCTCGTTCGGTTTTGAGATGAATTTGGTCGATGATTGTATAAACCATAAGTTCAGTGGGAGTAAGTATATTTTTCTGGTTTAATATGTCGATGACATTTTGCTTGCCAGCAACGATATAGGCTTGTTGCACGAAACCAAGAGATTTCTATCAAAGAAATTTGAGATGAAGGATCTTGGTGACGCCTCTTTTGTGTTTGGTATACAGATACACCGGGATCGTTCTCGGGGTACTTTAGGATTATCACAAAGGGCTATATCGAAAATATTCTTAAGAGATATGACATGCAGGATTGTAAACCAGGTGATACCCCTGTGGCTAAGGGAGACAAGTTTAGTCTCAATCAGTGCCCTAAGAATGATTTTGAGGTTAAGGAAATGCAGAAGATTCCTTATGCGTCAGTAGTAGGGAGTCTAATGTATGCTCAGGTTTGTACGCGTCCGGATATTGCGTACGTTGCAAGGATGTTGGGCAGGTACTTAAGCAATCCTAGAAAGGATCACTGGATAGCAGCCAAACGAGTCTTGAGGTATTTTCAGAGAACAAAGGATTACATACTCACGTATCGGAGGTCAGAACAGCTTGAGATCATTGGGTATACTGACTCTGATTTTGCTGGATGCCAAGATAGTATGAAATCTACATCGGGCTATGTCTACCTTCTGGCTGGAGGTGCTGTCTCTTGGAAGAGTGCTAAACAGTCTCTTATAGCATCTTCTATAATGGCGGCAGAGTTCATAGCGTGTTATGAGGTGTCCAATCATGGAATATGGTTGCAAAATTTTGTCACAGTGCTGCGTATAGTGGACAGTATTCAAAGACCACTCAAGATATTTTGTGACAATAAGTCAGCAGTTTTGTATTCCAACAACAACAGGAGCTCGACGAAGTCAAAGCATATAGAGATCAAGTTCCTAGTTGTAAAAGAAAGACTTCAGAGTGAACAGTTGTCTATAAAGCGCATCGGCACAAACTCCATAATTGCGGATCCGCTTACTAAGGGATTGCCACCCAAAATGTTTCATGAGCACACTGCTCATATGGGTGTCATATCATTTTAGGATATTTAGTTTTAGTGGGAGTTTGTAATTTTAAATGCTCTTATGATATAGACATTTTCAGTTATTTCAGTTTATGGATATTTTGAGGTTATTTCTGCAGAAATAAAGTTTTCAGTTTATTCACACTCTGATTTTGGTATGATTTGATCTCACTAAGGTTTTCAGGTGGACCAGTTGAAAATAGGCATGTTAAGATCACATTGCATGAAATTTTCATGCTACACATCCATGCTTGATCTTGTCATTAGTTATATTGGTATATGTAATCATTGATGGGTCTCGTTACGACATATGTAACGAAGGTCGCTTTGGTCCTATATTGATATGGTTAATGGGCAAGATTGTTGAGGTGCATAAGGTTTTGATAGTAAAATTTATGAGCTCATAAGGTATAGTTTACATTTATAAAGTTTCATATATAGCCCAAGTGGGAGATTGTTGGATCAAAATCCAATTATGGGCCAATATATTAAATAAATGTGAATTAAAGGCTATCAATAAGGTTGCCCAATTAAAAGTGATCAATTTAGGTTTTGGGCTTTTAATGCATCATTAAGTATGGGTCTCCTATATATAGAGACTAAAAATATAATTACTAATTTTATGATGGGCTAAATTGGTAATTAAGGATAATTGCTAGGGTTTAGCAATTATATAAAGGAGTTGTGGTCCCCAAGTCAGTACGTACATTATTTTTCTGTTACCCATCTACAGAGAGATTACAGAGCATTCTGATAGGGAGGATTTACGTACCAGACTTGGAAGATCCTCAACCAAAAGACTCAAGAATCACATTCAATCTATGGATTCAGGTTAGCTTCCGCATCTTATTAATATTCTTGATGATTTGACATGAACGATCCTGGGTGATGATGGTTTTCATCACAATTTTATTCTAACAAGGCATTGAATTCATCAGACATAGCAAGACACCATTCTGGGATTTTTAAGGCTTGGGTTCCACATGTGGGTTCAGGGGAAATAGTAGAGGAGTTGGTGGCGATAAGAGAATATTTTGGGTTTGGTCCATAAATTTGTTGTTGTAGCGGGTGGTCATAGGATGGTCATTTGTGGTAATATTCTTGTTGTTGGGTGGGGGAGGCGGGGCGGGGTGGGGTGTGGGAGGTGGCCATGGTAGGGACAGTAGTGGGAGTTGGAGCATTTGGGAGATTACTTGGGGAAGGGGTTTTTTTTTTTTTTTTTTTTTTTTGGTGAGACGTTATTTTGGGAAAGTGGAGAATGGGAAGGTGGAGAAGAGGGAAGTGTTGGACGTGTAGAATCAATCAAGGGGTACTTACCATGTTGGGAAGCAACTATAGATGATGGGTGAAGTGGACTTTCAGCACACATGTAGTAGTACTAGTACTACTATCTCCATTAAGTGCATAACGATTTGAGAAACTGTTGGAAATTTAGAAAGTGGACTCAACGGTAAAGTAAGCATGTTCAAAACCCTATTTGGTGGGTTCAGTGGAGTGTGTAATGAGGCTGTGGGGCTTGGGGTGGGGATGCTGTAGGCGTGCCTAGTGATGTTGGAATGCTAGGAATTGTGTGAGAAAGCCAAGTATGAGAATCTATTGGAGTTGTTGTGGTTAAAATATGAGACCAAAACGGAAAACATCCTCAACAAACCGCACATGATGAGATACAAAAATTTTATAAATAGCGAGATCATAGCATTTGTAAGCACTTTGTGTTAGAGAATATCCAAGAAAGACACGAGGTTTAAACGAGAATCAAGCTTGTGAGAGGAATAAGGATGCAATCATGACTAACAAAGACGCTCAAAAACACGTAATTATGTATAAAGATTAAGACGGTGACCAAAAAATTTTTCAAACAAGGAATACATAGAGAGATTGGATGTTGGAAGATGATTTATGAGGTAGACGGCTGTTTCAAAGGCATATGACCAATATAGAAGAGGAATGGAAACTTGGTGAAGCAGGGTGAGGCCCTTTTTGACAATGTGACAGTGACAACGCTCAGAGAAGCCATTATGTTGGGGCGTGTGCAGTGGTGTGGTGAGATGAAAAATACCATTCAAGGACAGCTAAGTTTGTAAAGCTTAATATTCACCACCGTTGTCGGTATATAATGCGATGATATTGTGATTGAAAATTTTTTGACAATAGCTTTGAAACAAATAAAGACATCATAAACTTCTGATTTTCGGAGTAAAGGATGAAACCAAATATAACAAGAATAGTGATAAAAAAAGGTAACATAAAACTTGTAATTTTCATTAGAATAAATGGAAGAAGTCCATACATCAGAATAAACTATTTCTAGAGGATACAAACTGGTAATAGTAGACTCAGAAAAAGGGAGCTTATGGCTCTTATTACAATGACACGAATTGCATGAAAAATTGGGTGGCAAGGGAGACGATAACTATAAAGACTCTGACGAAATAAGATTACGCAAGACTTTAATAGAGCGGTGCCCAAGACGAGAATGTCAATGGGATGTAGACATTTTTATGGAAGGGAATGCAAGTAATGGAAAATTGTTAGACTTGGGCATCAGCCATGCGTACACACCATCTTTAGGCATCCCTTTCAAGAGTATTGCCCCCATTTGACGATCCTTCCCAAAAAAAGAGAATGGTAAAAATTCAATAGAGACATTGTTTGTAAGACAAAGTTAAGAAACAGAGATGAGATTTTCATTCATAAGAGGAGCACATAAAACATTAGATAATAATAAAAAAAAAAATTTTGAGGGAGTGGAAAAATTAATGGAACCAATGCGTGTGATCAAAATACCGAAGCCATCACCAATAAGAATATCATCCAAACTAAAGTAAGGAGAGTGAAGGGAAAGATTATTGAGATTAGTGGTGATGTGGTGGGAGGCACCAGAGTCTAGAAGCCAATCAGAGGCGGAAGGGGCCGAGGGGGTAGTGTCATGGGCTTGTAGTTTTGGTAAGGGAGAAGGTGGTGGACGGTATGAAGGTGGTGGTGAGGGGGATTGGGTGGGGTTCCAAGGTGAGTATTGAAAGGTGGTACAATGACGAGCGGAATGGCCCTCTTGGTAGAAAAGTTGACATTTTCCTGGGTATAATCGTGGGATACAGTTAGAAGAGGATGGGCAGGGCTGATTATAAGGCAAAGGACGAGGAGATGGTGAATAGTTAGGGGGCGGTTATTGTAGGGAGGAGGGGGTTGTGAGGTGTAGGCGGGGTTATGGGGTGGGTCGAGGCTAATTCGGTGGTTGGTTGGGTTGACGTTTACTGGAAGTCAAGTTTTCTTTGTCCTTCGTACTTCAGACGAGCTTCATGGTTCATAATATAAGAAGTGGGTAATGAAACAAAAAGCAAGTTTGCGGAAGAATCCAAGAGTCCCTAAAGTGGAAAATCTTGGACCTTTTTATAGAGTCCATGTTTAGCAAAATTAGAGTTCCGGGCCAAAAGATGGTGGGCTTATGCAGTTGTTTGTGGAGTGAGGCACATATCAGACAGGCATTGGCCCCGAGTTTCGACCACTTCATTTCAAATAAGTGCTCAACTTGGTGGATTGTAATTTCTATCTAGTGGTTTTCAGCTTCAAATGGATCACTTTATAACGAAGCAAGCGAATTAAAAACTGTGGCTATAGAGTTACTTGCATGATCAGCATGAACCAATCTGATCCAAGTCGCACAAAACTAACACGTCAAGCACTAGTTAAACGTCATTCTGACTTAGCATGCGTTGCTTGCTATGTTATTTGGGCCATGTGCTTATCCAACCCGAAGTGGCCCATTCGATTCGGGCTTCTACAAATCATATCGTACACTACTACAGAATTGGGAATAAACAATAATCATTAGATGCAATTCTACAGAAACTATTGTTTTATGTATGGAAAAAAAAAAGCAGCACAAACAAGAAATAGGAAAATCGTCGTGGAAATACTATATTTTACGACGATTATAAAAACTAATGTTGTATCTCAACATACGACAACGATTGTGGAATGTCATGTTTCCACGACAGTTTTAAGAATTGTCGTCGTATGTTGACATACATCGACGGTTTTTATAGACTTTTTTTTACACACATTGCACAATAGTTTACTTGTAAAACCATCATGAAATATCAAAATAAAACCCCACAAATTTGATAATAAATTTTGTTATTTTTATTTTTAGAATATTATTGAAGAGGACTAGGAAGCTTAATAAAAGTAATATTATAAAAAAATAAATATTTAAAGTTAAATAATTAATATTGGGAATTAATTAGGTAGAAAAATTATGATGAATTTGACTCAATAATTAATACATTATTTATTATAAAAGAGAAATTTAATTTCAAAAAGCTGATGTGGATTAAGTGTCCAATTTTATTGGTTGGATATACCGTTAAGCAAAATGACAAGGTACACCTAAGCTACTGATATGGTGTTTCGAAAGCTAGTTTAAAATAATAAAAAAATAAGTTCAAACACTGTAGCATGTGTTGGGGGTGTGCTCGGACAACACACCAAGAGCAGCTCCTCAGACAGTTGCCGACCAACCTCCTCGATAGAGTGCCCTCACATCCCTCTGTATCTGTTGTTTGGTCAAACGAGGTCCTCTTGGTCCCCTTGGTCGTCGTCGACCAGTTTACAAGGAGGATTTTGCCTCAACCCAGCATCGTCCGCCACATATGTCTTGTATAGCATCAAAGGCATGCTGACCAAGCATGGCAGCAGCCAAGCTATCCACAGGCCAATATGGCACTGCCCTAACCCTAGATGGGAATCATGACGCCTGCCACCAACTTCCTGACACCACCGTATGGAGCACTCGGGTCAAGGGTTAAACCCGTTCTACACCCAGTCCAAGTTATGAGTTATAAATAAGAACATTTACTCCACCCTCAAGGTAAGTTGACTCTCTTTAACCTACACTCAGCCTCTCTCTCTTGACCTAAGAAGTACCTAATTTGAGCATTGAAGAGCCCTTGGCTGACACCACACTAGTGTCCCTCTTTGACCTCCAAGGCGTTCCCTCTTCTAGCAAATTAACCAGTGAAGTCGAGAAGGGCATGGCAAGGTAATCCAACTACCGTGCGCTACCGCACGTGGTATTGACCATCAATAGCATGTGAGAGCTTAAACTTGTTTTGTTAAATACAAGGTGAATAATATAATTTTGCTTTACAATGTAGCATGTAAGAACTTTATATGGTAGTAGTTAAAATTCTGGTGTTTGAATTTGGTTCCCAAACACTCTTGCAAAAAGTGTAGTGGAAGAAAAACAAAGATAGAAAAGCTAATAAGATGTTTATAGGGTGTTTAGCAGGATGATTAACATTGTTAGTTATAATTGTTTTTACTGTAGCATGTGAGAGCTTCACATATTTTTTTATTATTATGTAAAGCTTTACATATTTGCTTTACAATGTAGCATATAAGAACTTTATATGGTAGTAGTTAAAATTTTGGTGTTTGAATTTGGTTCCCAAACACTCTTGCAAAAAGTGTAGTGGAAGAAAAACAAAGATAGAAAAGCTAATAGGATGTTTATAGGGTGTTTGACAGGATGATTAGAATTGTTAATTATAACTGTTTTTATTATAATATGTGAAAATTTTATATATTTTTTATTATTATTATAATATGTAAAAGTTTTATATTATGTATAACTGTGATACTGGTTTAGACCGTTTAGCCTTCGATTGTGAAACCCGAAACAAAAATGCAGGAGAGACGAACAAAACATTTCGAAAATTCTTCACTTTCTGACCGTGTCCTTCGATCTGGTCTTAAAAGTCTCTTCGGAGCTTCAATTCCAGATCAACAATGGCGGGTCCCAAACGCCACTTCCTACCACTTCTCCTCCTCCTCTCCATCGCAGCCCTCTTGTTCTACTCCTACCACCGCTCCACTGGTCTCTACCTTAACACCCCCAAATCTAACCCTGACTCTAACCCTAATTTCTCCCTTCGCCGTGACTTCACCCTCATCATCAAGGTTCTCGCCTTCAACCGCCTCGATTCCCTCGCCCGCTGCCTCCGCTCCCTCGCCGCCGCCGACTACCTCTCCGATCGCGTTAATCTCCATATCTACATCGACCACTTCCCGTTCGACAATGGCTCCGCCGAAGTGGATCGCAAGCTCGGGGAATCGCATCGGATTCTGGACTTCGTCGACGGATTCGATTGGAAGTTCGGGGAGAAGATTGTGCATTATCGGACGCAGAATGCCGGATTGCAGGCGCAGTGGCTTGAGGCATGGTGGCCTAGCTCCGATGACGAATTCGCCTTCGTTGTTGAGGATGATTTGGAGGTTTCGCCGCTTTACTACAAGTTTCTTAGGAGTTTGATTGTCAATTATTACTACAATGATGCGAATTTTCGTCCGTACACATACGGAGCTTCGCTTCAGCGACCAAGGCTTGTCCCAGGTACTGAGGATTTTTTTTTTGTTTTTTTTTTCTTTTGTCGCATTGATGTTTAATTGTGATACGTATAATACTTGGGTTAATTTGATTCCTTTTTCAACGTTCATATTGTGTTTAGGATCTAACGATGTTCTTCAAATGACGTATTTCTGGATTTGGATTAATAGGAGACAATTAATGTAAATGGACAACATATAATTCGAGCTCTTCTGAGATGAAAATTATGTCCATCTAATGATGCAAAGTATTATTATAATATCGCAGGATTATTTAGCTTGTATGAAGATTTTTAATAGAATTGTGATAGTAATTTTTTCTTTTTATGGAAACTTTGAGCCTATTTTTATATAATTGACATTTCATCTTGCTTGATTAATCACTACAAAGTTATCTCCCTTTCTTTTCTTTGCTTTGAACGGAATTGGAATGTGTTCACTGGAGTGAACTAATCCATTCTCTTGGTTGTATTGCCGTTTATTTCCAAGCAATAGGAATGTGTGAACCTTAATTACCATTCAGGTTTGAGTTTTACCCAAATGCATGTTTTCTTAGTTTCAATTGCAAATTGCAGATATAGAGCTTTTCATAAAAAAATTCTTTCCTTTGAAACTAAAGGGTTAAGGATTTATTTGTGCTAACAATGTGTTCTCTATCCTGTTGTATGTGACTTCTTCCCCACATTTTTAAATCATTGACAGATAAAGTTCCAGTTTTTGCCTTGTTGATTTACTTTTGTTGCACTTTTTTATAGTGAACCATGCCCGTTGTCAGTCAAGAAGATAAGTGCCTTCCATGTTTCTCGTCCTTTTTTATCTTTTGTGCAGTGACTTTTTATGTTTCATGAACAAATTCTTGCTTGAGAAATTTTACATCCTTTGATTTAAAGTGCTCTTTTTATGTTAGGTAAACATGGAAACAAAATGAGATTGGATAGTGGAACTCGACTTTTCTTATACCAATTGGTAGGTACTTGGGGTCAGCTTCTCTTTCCCAAACCATGGAAAGAGTTCAGATTGTGGTATGATGACCACAAGGCAAAGGGTATAAAGCCATTTCTTGATGGCATGGTACATTTTCTTTCTTTTATCTCTTTTGGTTCATGGATCAATATTTTAAGTTATCTGTTGTCTTTTGGTATTTCATGATAATAGAATGGAATCATATCAGGTAACAACAGAATGGTACAAAAAGATGGGAGAGAGGATATGGACTCCTTGGTTTATCAAATTCATTCATGCCCGTGGCTATTATAATTTTTACACTAATTTTTTACATGAGAGAGCACTGAGTGTCTCTCACAGAGATGCCGGTGTCAACTATAGGAAAACTGCTGGGCCTGATTCCCATTTGTTGGATAAAAACAATCTTGATTTTGACCTTTTGGAGATGGAGCCATTGAATAATCTGAAGTGGTATGATTTCTGTTTCAGAGAAGTTCTTCCTGAAAGAGTTGTTAGGAGGTTTGATGAACTTGGTTCTGTTCTTCAATCGGTGCATCAACAGGAGACCATTATTCTAGTGAGCCTATATGGGGTACCAGAGATAGTTATAAGGAATCTGCTCTGCAACTTTGAGAAGCTAAATATTTGGAACTGCATATTCGTTGGCCGCGAATCAGATTTTGTACTTGAACTTGCAAGAAAAGGATATGCTGTGATCATTGGAGATCAATTTTTGAGGACTATAGTTGCTCCCAAAATGAAGGATATTGAAGATTCCCATGCAGAACTGGTAAACGCCATTTTAGTCAAGTCCTATGTGATTAAGAAGTGTATAGAATTGGGGTACAGTTCTTTGGTGATGCAGGGAAGCATGCTTCTTGTTGATGGGTATCCGTATCTCGAGTTTGATCTGAACTCTGACTTCTTTTTTGGGAAGAGCTCAGAACTCCTCTTTGTTAGAAGCTCAACTTCAGCTCGGAAAGTTTGGGTTGACAAGTTTATCTCAGATGTGGCAATTACAATGAACACTTTGGTGAGTGAAAAAGAGAGTACAAGTTTTGCGCACGTAGTGGCCAACTTATTGGAACGGAAGGGTGTGACGATTAAAAGAGTTGATGAAACAAGCTTGGGCGTTGATATCGCTAGTAGTAGCCATTTTTCTCTAGGAATTGGAAAAAAGATTGTTTTCTGTTCTAGGAAGATAGGTCCAGATTTAGTTAGGAAGCGGCTTGAAGAATTGGGTGTATGGATGGTAGATGATGACCTTTCTTGCAAGGCTGTTGTTTGTCACCAGTCATAGCGTCTGCTAGAGGATATGTAACCCCCTTATGGGAGGGTTAGCAGTATTGAATAAATAAAAATAATTTTAAATTTTATATTATTTAAATCAATTAAACAATGCCTATGGGTCTTTAAACAAAAATAAAAATAAAAATAAACGTTTTAAATACAAATTACAGTTTTTTATGTTGCATCAAATATATATATTACAGTCATCATTGCCATAGTACAATTCACAAATAACTTAACACAACCATCATAAAAAAAATATACAACTCTTACATGTTGTAGATAAGTTACAAATAAACAAGATCTTCTAACACGAAAACAACAAGGTTGTTTTCGCCTATTCCTCTTCAGATATTTTGCACTGAGTTCCACCGGAGAGATGAATATATGATAGGAATGAGCATCGACATGCCAAGTAGGAAAATCATGACGCACCTTATGGTTTATCCATTACCACATTAAAACTGCATGGTTAGTAAGTTATATCATATTCCAGATTTTGAGGTTTATTATGATCACATCTCGTGGATACCATAGTTAATCATTACCAAGTTTTATAATTACACATTTATACAAATATTACCAATCATCATTGTTCCTAGATATCCATGTTAAATAGAGTATCACTCAACTCATCAAAACCCAAATGGGCGCGCTTAATCACCCTGTAAACATTTCAAGGGTGTTCCGGTGAGGGGACATCAAGCTCCGAGTCCTCACCAAGTCGATTCCTGTACAGTGCATTCTGGGACTTTCAATCCAAGGAAGCGTCATCACCTTCCTCCTATTTTACCTTTTAGGGTATTCGTGCTCAATGACGTAACCGCCGCCCTTTTTACATCTCACTATTCATTTGTATTCAATTTTTATTTATAGAGTCAATTTTATAACCATGCTTCTCAATTTATAACATATGTCAAATCATTATATTCTTCGCTATACAATATACATATTTTACAACATAAAACAACCAAATTTAATTTACCAAAAACCTCACAAAAGATGAGTAATAGAATCCCTACCTTTAAAGCTTAACAACAAACTTTTAATCTTGGAATTAATTAACATTAGCTCCACACATCCTTGACCCTAAGGCATGCATAAGGACAATTAAAACTAAAGCACAACGTATAATCACATTCATAAGTGAATTATGTGTAAACCCATCTACTAGTGCCATTAAAGTTTTTTTTTTATGCAATTATTCTTTAAATACCAAGTAAACAATTTTTATCTTAAACACAATATAACATACATACAAGTAATTTACATGTTTTAGTCTCTAATAAGAATTCATAAATCATTTAGGATAGTATTGGAAAGGTTGCAAGACATTAAGGGACTAGAAGGTGAGCAAAGTTGGGTTTTTGGTTCAAGTTAACAGCTGGTATACCATGGCAAATTGGTGGTATACTTTTACAAAAAGGCGGGTTCACTATCTACAATCAACACATGGGTTAACAGGTGGTTTACTTAAGGTAGACGGGTGGTTTACTACCACTGGCAGGTTTACTAGTTTCTAATCCGAAAATTGAAAAATTCATAGAAATTAAAATACAACTCTGATTTAGGCTCATGATAGCTCGTTGGAAAGCTTAGGATGTCTACTTTTTAAATATACAAACCAATTTACAAAATTCATTTTCATTTAACTCCAGAATTTTAAGAAAGAGCCACTGCCCGTAGAGGTATTACAAAGTTCATGGAATGTCAAGTTTTTCTTTAACTCAAAGCATATTATCCTTGTACAAAATCTCAAAACCATTCCAAAATATGCAACATGCATTATATAATCACAATAAACATATTCTCATGAGTTTTATACCAAAATCATTATCAAATTATATCTCTAGCCTTTCCTGTAAATAATGATGAAAACATGCTTAAGTTTACTCTTTAAGCTCAAAACATTGGAACGTCAATCTTAAAGTTATGAAAACTAGTTTTAAACATTCCTAGCATGTTTCTGACATTGTTATCAAACCAAAATAAAGGTTGGTTGTGGGTTGTAACTCAAGACTCAAGTTTTTGTTCATAAATGTTCAAGGATGCATGTTAACATAACTAGAAATTTGCATGAATTTTGAACACGAAAATTATGCATTAAACATGGAGAAAACACATACTAAAAACTAAGTTTAGATTAAAGAAAACCTACCTCAAAACTCCTTTGAAAAGCACCAAAGTTCGGGTTAAAAATCAAGCTTGAATTAACTCTAAAACCGCCTCGACCATGGTTGGGAATTATAATTGTCTTGGCCACAAAGAGAGCTTTGTGCTCTATGTCTTTAGTTAGAAATTGAAGTGAGAAAGGGAGAGAATGAGAAACTAGAGAAGAAGGTGGTGATGGTTAAATAAAAAGATCAAAATGCTTGAGAGGAAGGGGAAGTTTACGGGAAAAGTTGTAAGAAGAAACGAAAGAGTATTAGAAGAAAATATCATCATGTCTCCCATGGAGACTTTTAGCAATTAATGCGAACATAATTGAGGGGACAATTGGAGTGAGTTATGGAAGGAGATGAGGAAAGAATTAAATAGGTGGTTGAGAAAATATCTCCATGTCTTCTATTAATTGAGGAAAATTAATTCCATGTCTCCTTCAGAGACTTTAGCAAAATGAGAAGAATGCTACATAATTGAGCATTAATTTAGAGAGACAAGATTGGTAGAAGTGAGTATTGGTAAATTTTGAATGTTTCTTATGAAGACTTGGTAAGAAAATACTAAAGTGGCATTTTTTTTTTAAACAACATAGACAAACTTGGTAATTTTAAATACTATAAAATTTTAAATTGTCACATTTTATTCATTAAATTTTACAAAATCATGCCCGTTAAAATACGGGTGTTACAGGATAATACCATTTTTTTTTCATTTTTTCATTTTTTTTTGGGGTTCTGTAAAATTGTTGTCCGATTCACATGCCATCAAATTTTTGCAGGCATAATCGTCGTATTTGGCTAGTTTTGGAACGATGCCATAAAATATAAGTTGTCTTATTGATCTTAACACTTGGGCAAGAACGGATATGCCATCACATGAGATCAAAGTCCTTATAAAATTTAAAGTTCTCTTCTACTAAATGAATTCTCTTCTAAAAAGTTGTACACGTTTTGGAATTATAATTTTGATATTCGCCGCTTGTTAAAAATAGTAATTTTATAAAGAATTTATATAATCACTTGTGATTCATAAATTATTTATTTACACTTTTTAATTAAAAGTATGAGTACTCTAGTCTGGTTCAAATTGTGTCATCCTGATTAAATCATCTTTTAAGGCAGATGTTGATGTCAATATTGATGTGATATTTGTGTAAAAATAACAACATTATATTTGTGTAAAAATAAAATATCTGATGTCTTATGTTACTTTGTGTTCCAATGTATTATAGTAGCAAATGTTATATCTATCTTTTATTTTTATAAAAATATTTAATATTACAATAATTTAAAAACTGATAATTAAATAGAAAGTCAATATATCAATCAATAAACATCAACTACTACACTCGCCACTAAAATAATATATAATAAATTTGATATTAAAAATGAGAGTTTGCCTGTAGAGAGTGATATTTTGTCCGGGAATGGGAATGACAAGGAGCGTGCAGCAAAATGCAAAAGAAAATGGCTAAAGCTTCTAAATGGGATATGGTCACTTGGGGCTCAGTTGATCGGTCCTAACATCCTCTTTACTCCAGACTATGATGGAACGAGCATTGACGGCTCTATTCTCATTGATGGTGCCTCTCGCATGTCTGAGAAACTAGGATTTGCAAATGATTCTGGCCACCATGATACAGTAGATAAGCTATCTTCAGAATTAACTCAAACGTTGCACATTGAAGCACAGCGTCTTGAAAGCAGCGTTGTGACTAGATTTCAACTAGCTACGGCAGCTGGACCCCTATGTGATGAACCGAAGTGGGGTTTAGCATTTCTCATTGAAGCATACGTTCCTCCTTTGACTACACACCCTGATAAATCTGAAGCTTCGCATCACCAGTCTGAACATTATGGTATCTTCACTAGACACGGTATGACAGCAGTCAAACACGCTTGTAAGGCAGCTGTGCTTCTAAAGAGACCACGGCTTGTGGAAGCAATGCACTTTTGTGAGTTGAACATGTCTACTGAATATCTGGTCCCATGTATGCTGTACTTGCAAGGAGGAGGGCACGAGTTCTGAAAGAGGAAATCCAGGAAGGTTCACCATTGTTTACAGTACATGCATATGTTCCCATCTCTGAAAGCTTCGGTTTTGCAGATGAACTTAGGAGGTGGACTTCTGGGGCTGTTAGTGTTCTTCTTGTGCTTAGCCATTGGGAAGCCCTTCCTGAGGATCCTTTCTTTGTACCTAAAACCGAAAAGGAAATTGAAGAGTTTGGTGATGGTTCTAGTGTGCTCCACAATGCGGCGAGAAAGCTCATTGATAATGTAAGATGACGAAAGGGCCTTCCAGTTGAGGAAGAAGTGGTACAGCATGCAACAAAGCAGAGGACCCTGGCTCGTAAAGTGTGGATGTTGATTTTGTTTTGTTGCAGCCACCATGTCAATAATTGGTACGTAAGAAATTTCTTGTATAATTATGTTGACTTGCTATGTCTTTGTGACTCATCTGATCCGATGACTCATCAGATCCGACTATTTATTTTCTTGACACAGGTACAGACGCTAGAAGAAGAAAAGTTTAAACAAAAGGAATGTTGACGAGAGAATGCAATACTAACAGTACTGACAGATGAAAGAAATGGGTCTTTGGCAAAGAATATCATTCTTAGTTCAGCCGATCTGCATCCTGAATTTACTTGAGGTGGTCGTAGAAGAGGCTTTTTTGTGCAATTGGTATTGTTCTTTCCGCTTTTATTTGAGGTCGTTCTGCGTTTGCTTGTATCATAAAACTGCACATATGTTAAGCCAAGAGGGTAAATAATGTTTACACTTAATTAGGCAGCTTACATGCAGTAACGTTTTTTCCTCGTCTTCCTTAGTGTTGGAATATTTTTTTTCCTCCTTTCTTTATTGATAGTTTTTATTTGTGAAATGTTTTTACGAATTGGTGATGAGTGTAGGAAGTGATGTTGCATATCCTTCCGCTCAAGGATAGACTTCAATCCCAAAAGGGGCAGCTTCCTGAAAGAAATACTCTCATATTACACGTCCTCTGTTTATAGAACTGCTGCATCAAATAGTCGAGGAAAGGCTGCTAAAATTGTCTCCATTCTGCGGCATATTGGATCGGTGGTGAGTTGGAAGTCGACTGCTAAATTCAGCATGTTGAATCCCCATATAACAAAAGCTTTCTGAAGGTAGGAATCCTAAAATTTAAAGCCTAGAAAATTTATCAATTCGCTGAACAACTGGTTCCTGCTGGTTTAACAAGCATTAGTGAGAGGCAACGGGATATCTAGGTGGCATATCTGCAAGCGCTCTTTGTGATGTCGAATTAACTTTGACCCAGATTCTTTTAAAAACGTAGTCAGTGATAGATTTGTTTCGTTGGTCTGTGATTCGGTCTTTTTATGTTTTTATCATTTGATTCTTTGATCCGTTTCTAACTTTTATAGTACAACTTTGGGCTAAGCTTTAACATGCATCATTATGGTTCTATAATACTTTGTTATTCAGTTAAAAAAACTTTGGTTTTTTTTCCCCCTGAAACTCAAGTGTTAGTTAATTGCAAGTGTGACTATTAGCACCAAATTGCCGGCTTTCCGAAGATAGAAGCAGGCAATGCCATAGCATGATGTCGTTAACCACTTGATTAAAATGTATTTCACATCTTCATTTCTCGCGGTTTGAACTACAAATTGTAGTTTGAATTATAAATTGTGAGAACTGTGGTTCACAATGCATTTACTAAACAACCTAGAATCGCCGTTTCCTCAATCTTGAGTATCGTTTTGATTGCATTTTAGGGGCATATTCCCCACAAAGAGGAAATAACTGATGACAATGAATTTGTGATAGACTTCGTCCATAGTTGTAAAAATGATTGACGCTAATGAATGTAACTGTGGTAAAATAATTGTCACATTATTTGTTATGGAACGTTGGGGTAACCCTTGAGAATCTTTATGATTAATGAATGCTAGCGGCCCTAGAAATTATTCCAACTCTGGTGTACCGAGTGAAAAGATAGTTTCTTTTTTTAATTCCATCTCAAGCCGGTTATTTTTTCCCCCCTCTACCATCTTTTCATACGTTCTTCCTAAAGGTGTTCAAAAAATCAATTAATCCACGCAAACCATCAGGTTCAAACCAAACCAAACTAGTAGTTTTTGTTTTATTTTTGGACGGTTTGGGTGTTTTTTACACAAATATCTTAAGTGATTTGGTTAATGATTTGAACTTCCAAAACCGTTTACCCAAATCGCCCACTAAACCATCATATTATATAATTTTTATTTTTAAAATATTATATAAATTTTTATTATTTTTTCATTGGTCATTACAAGAAATTCTACCTATATAAGATAAGTTGCACATTTCCACACACTATAATTACACTTATCATACTCATCATATCAAAAAAAATCAAATTAAAAAACCAAGATATACAACTATGACTAACTCATGAAATGGAACCCTAACCCCCCCATCTAGCGACAACGTCTTCTTTCTACATTGCCATCGGCCTACTTGCCATGCTGTCACTGTAGTCGCTGGATTTACAATTAAATATAAACGTGTTAGATCAATTTAACATTTACTATTTAAGAGTTTAGGCCCTTAAATCACCGTTATTAGAATCTGTTCTAGTTTCAAAGAACTATGTTAAAAATAATTGCAGCAAATAAATCAGAATAATGTCAAATAAAATTGAACAATATGGAAAAATAAATAATATCACATGCAAAGATTTATAGTGGTTCATTTTGTGATGAGAGCTACATCCATTGTTCTTCACCATGGATGAATAAAATGAGTACAAATTACAAGATGTTTGAGAGAAATGATGGCAAGATTAGAGAAAGATAAGAGAGTATTTCTGCAGAATTTTTGTAGGGCTCATCGTGTATCTCCAGTGAAGCAGTTGACGCCTCTATATAGAGGACAACATGAGATCGTGGCCTCAAACTGATGGAAGAAGTGGCGGCAATGATGCATATAATAGTGGGACACATGTTGATCTATGATAGGTCTCAAGAATCGGGCTTCTCCCACGTCTCAGTTCGTGGTTTGACATGTTTTCTCTTATAACTGTCAAGTCATGCATGTTGATTCTGTTGAACCAACACTTGCAAATCTACAACGATAGTGAATGTTTAGATAAAAACAAAACAAAATCGCAACCAAATTGTAATCGATCGAATCGATCAAGGCCTCAACCTGATTGACTGCTGGACAAGTGGTACTACTCATGCCAAACTGCCTTAAATCGAATACTCTTGTTGGGCTTGATTTGCTCTAATTGTAGTTTAGATTTTTCATTTTGGGCCTGATCAAATCGTACTCTAACATTCACTGTCACGCTGTCTTTCTTTGCTATCGACCCAACTCACTATGGCATCAATTAAAGATACTAGTAGGAGGAGAGATTTATTGACACCAATGAAAAGAGTTAATTCAAGTTTAAAATTTAATTGTGTTGTCTTATGTTATTTAGTTGTATCTTTTGACTTTTTAGTTTAATTATTGATAAACTTAGTTTGTTTTATTGTAACTTAGTTTGCTTTATTGTAACTTTTTAGTTGGTTTTTAGTTTGTATTAAAACTTTAAAAAGTAAACTTTTAGACATTATAATTTTTCTTTAGGCATTTCTCTTGTAGAAACACCACTTTTTAGCCATTTATGGTGTAAAATCTTATAAAACATTAGATTAAAGCAGTTTAATTAGTTGTAAGTCTATTCACCCTAACCATAGTTAAGAGTACGAATCCCGTTTAACTTTACTCTAGTAGCATTTCTCCTCCATTTATATATTATATATATATATATATATATATCTGAGGCCCAAAATAATCCTCTTCGTAGAAACAAAAATCGACACTAGTACATCCAATCAAAATCCTTCACACTAGTACAGCTGCGTGAATACAAATTTAAAAATTCCAAATTCATATCCAAATCCCAGGGAAAAAAAAAAAAAGGGAACCCTTGATCCCATCTTTTCTTTGATTCAGTCTGTCTTCTTCCTTCCTCTGCTCCTCGCAACCCTCAAAACCGTCGTTCACTTGGCCCCTCGCCATCGACAAATTTGGTCACTGTACTGGTTGCTCGTTGAGTCCGTGCCTTAAACGCCGACGAACTTCGCCCCCTGATGGTCGCTTTTTAAGCCTCACATCCATGAGCGGTTGCACCCTCGCCGCTGACGGATTTCCCTTCTACGGCCAATTCTGAATTTGACTTGAGCCTGGTTGTCTTATGAGTTTGTTCTGCTTCTGTATCTGAAGCGGCTGAAAAAATACAAAATTTAATGAGATTTTGACCCCCAAAAAAAATTAAAGAGAGAGAGAGAGGGATGGACCTTAAAAGCAGAGCGAGCGACATAGCCAAGCCGTTGAGCTTCTCTGTAGAAAAAATCTAGTGCTCCTGCCCCACTCATCTCTCTCTTTCTTTTCTTTTCTTCTCTGCAAATGTTAAAACCCTTAATTGAATCTTCTTTTCATCTAAGGAAATCAGTTTGTGTATTTTGTTGTATGTCTGAATATTTGTTGAATCTGCATCTCCGTTTAACGATGTTGATTCAACGAATTTGATGAATTTGTCTGAATATCTGGGTTTCGATGAATTTGGCTTGATTTGTTAAACGATTTCTTCCAAAGATTTTTTCTTTGGTCGATTCTCAAAAGCTTCATCTTTTATGAGTCTAGATTCAAGGGTAAAGCTTCATCTTCTATGACTCTAGATTCAAGGGTTTTTTCTGGGCATTTTAAAAAATAATTTAAAAAAAAAGTGATTGAGGTAAATGTTTTTTTTTATAATTTTTTAATTTAAAAAAATATAATTTTTAGATATTAAAATAATTTTAATTTTTTTTTTACTTTATTAAAATTTTTCTCCTCGTTATAATTATTTTTATTTTAAAAAAAAAAACTTAAAACAGTTTATTTACCTAAAAAAACATATTTTTTAAAAAAAAAATTATTTTCTTAATTAAGAATTTTTTTTTTCCTTTTTTTCAAATTCTTCCGTTTTTCCCTCAACACCCATTAACACAGCAGTGAACAATGGTGCAGAAGGCGTGACCTATGTTCCTTTTTTTTTTAAGTGACGCAAAAAGAATCTTGTGTGCACCATTCTATCATTATAGGGTAGGACCTCCACATTTAAGCCAATCAGCTCCAAGTCAAATTAAAAAAATGAAGTTTCCACCGAAGGCTAAAGGGGCGTCTCCGCAAGGAAATTTTCTCTTTTCTTAAATATTAAAAGAATTTAATCTTAAGCACAGACCGTCTAAATCAAACTATACAAATTGTTTATTAGTGATTTTGTTTAGTTAGGTTTTACAAAAAGAAATCAAACCATCTAATGCGTTCAAAAATAAAATTTATTTTTAATTTAATCGATGGTTTGGAGAAAAAACCTACTCAAACGGCCTGCAAACACCCTGGTTCCTCCCTTCTTCCACAGTGTCACTACAATGTGTAGCCTTCAACATTGTTTTGTTTCAACAAAAGTTCCAAATTCCCATCATATAGCGAATCATTTAATTTGTCTGAAGACAAATTTTTTTTCCTTCTTTTCTGTCAGAGATACTAAATTTTTTTTCCATCTTTTCTGTTAGAAATACTATACTTACATATGTGCGTGAATCAAAAAATAATGTGACATAAGATGAAAACCATAACCCGCTAATCGATGGTCATACTGTCTCAATAAGCCCACCCACCCACCCACCCCAAACAAACAAACAAACAAAAAAAAAAAGAGAGAGAGAGAGAGAGGAGAGGAAAATTTCCAGTCCCTTCTTTTTTATTTGCACAGTGTGATTTCTCAAAGTAAAAGGATGCTTTTTATTTCGGTGTGAGAACAAACGACAATTAACAAGACACTCCCTTTAATGAGACGTTGTGCAGCTCTTATGTTTTGCTAACCCGTAGGTCTTTATGTTATGGAACATAATTATGCTGCCTATTCTCTCTAACGTCATTCCAAGGAAAGCAGAACTTGGCAGCTTCAAACCGGCATATATTATGAGGGACTACAAGGATGCTGCATCCCAAATTCTAGAATCTAAGTCCTCTATTCTCTCTCCAGCAGCAAAAGCATGAACCTGGTTCCCAATCTGAACCCAGCTACAACCAGGACCCTTCTTCACTCCCCTTGACTTCATCAATTCCCTCACCGCATTTGCCTCATTCCATCTCCCTGATTCTGCATACATATTGGAAAGAAGTATATAGTACCCTGAATGATGAGGCTTTAACCTAAAAAGATTCTCTGCTGCCCAGGTCCCAAGCTCCACATTTCCATGGATTCTGCATGCCCCAAGCAAAGCACCCCAAACATTGGCATCCGGCACCATAGGCAGGCTTCTAATGAGCTCAGCTGCCTCTTCCACAAGGCCAGATCGGCCAAGAAGATCAACCATGCACGCGTAGTGCATTTGTGTTGGGTTGATGTTTTGACCCTGCATTTGCTCAAAGTATTTCTTACCCTTTTCAACAAGACCTCCATGACTACAAGCTGATAAAACCGCGATATATGATACCGAATCATATATTACATTGTCTTCTTTCATGGCTTCGAAAAGGCTAATTGCAGCGTCTAGCTCTCCTAGCATTCCATAAGCCAAAATCATGGTGTTCCATGAGGTTACATCCTTGTTTGGAATCCGCTGAAAGACCTTGCTAGCAAGATCGATTCTTCCGCATTTGGTATAAAAATCCAGAAGTGCGTTTGCTACAAACAGATGAGTGTGAGAATGCCTTCTTATTAACAATCCGTGGACTTCTTTGCCATGCTTGATTGAGCCTAAATTTGCACAAGCTGATATCACACCCACAAAGGAAACGGTATCGGGCACCATTCCAGCCAGCCTCATTTCTGAAAACACCCTAAGAGATTCAGAGCAATCTGTTGCTTGAGAATAACCTACAATTAGTATGTTATAAGAGATTTCGTCTCGTTCTGAGATATTAAAGAGATTTCGAGCAGCCAAAAGGCAGCCACATTTTGCATACAAGTCTGTCAGGGCATTGGAGACAAACAAATCAAATGCAGATCCCACGCGGATTGCCCTTGCATGGATTTCTTTTCCAGGACGAAGGGAACCCGATCGCGCACAGGCCGGAAGAACGTTTGCGAAAGTGACACAATTGGGAGTTTGACCGTGAGCTTGCATTTGTCTTACAAGTCCTATAGCTGCCAACTCAAGCCTGTTTTGAGCAAAGTTGGCTATCATGGCATTCCAAGAAACTATATTCTTTTCCACCATATTTTCAAACACATTGAACGCAGCCGTTGAACAGCCTGATTTTGCATACATATCAATTAATGAGTTGGAAATGAAGACATCGGAACTAATGCTCATTCTTATGCTAAAACCATGAATTTCCTTCGCTGCTTTGAAAAATCTTAGTTCAACTAGAACCGGAAGAATGCTGGAAATGGTGATAGAGTTCAGACTAACCCCTGAATCAATCATTGACCGAAATACATCCAAGGCGTTGGTATTGCGCCCTACATAAGCAAGACTAGTAATGGCTGCATTCCAAGAGACCTCATTCCTGCAAACCGTTTCATCAAAAACCCGCTTCGAGGCCTTCACATTACCACATTTCCCGTACACATCTACCAACGCATTGCTGACAGTCACATTAGGATCCAAGCCAACCTTCACAACATAGCAATGAATCTGAGTCGCTGTAAGCTCATCTTCAAGGTCAACACAAACAGGCAAAACAGAGACAACACTCACAGAATTAGGCTTAAAAACAGTCAAATTCATTTGCTTATAACACCTGAGCGCCTCCAAACAAAACCCATTAACGGCAAACACACCAATAGCTGTATTCCAGGACACAACATCTCTCTCGGGCATTTCGTCGAACACCTTCCTCGCACTCTCCAAATCCCCACAGTTCCCATAAAACGACAACAAAGTGTTCCCAACAAAGACATCCGAATCAAAACCCAGTTTAAAAACACACCCATGAATCTCCAAACCTTTACGAAACTCCGAAAAGTCCGAACAAATTTTAAGAACGAAAGGGAAAGTGCGATCATCACGAAGAACAACGCCAGTGCGTACCATTTCGTTGTAAATTCGGAGCCCATCACGAGTCCTTATCCCGGCAAGTGAATGAGCGCGAATGAGAGTGTTCCATAGGAACGCAGTGCGACAAAACTGGACGGTCTCTTCGAAGAGACGACGAGAAGTCGAAGGAGATCCGAAGGCGGCGTAGCGGAGAATGAGGGAAGCGCAGAGGGAGATGCTGCGAGGAAGGAAGCCATTGATGAGACAGAAGGCGTGGAGTTGCTTGGCTTGGCGAAGAGACTGGGCGGCGGAGCAGAGTGAGACAATGTCGGAATGGGACTTACTGAGTGTGTGAAAAGATGGACGGTTTGGAATGTGGGTTTGAATTAGTTTGGATTTGAGGGAGAGGAAAGAGAGTCGAAAGAGTCTCTGCAGAGCATGGTGGTATATCATAGACTGAGGTTCAGCAGAAAGGGGTTGGCTCAAGTGGGGTGTGTGTTTTTTATCTCGTCTTATCCATGCATATGTCATGTGTGTATGTGTAGACATTGACTTCAGCAAGACGTGTCTACCCTTTTTTTTTTTTTTCCGTCATTTGTCCGGAATGGGATCAATATGTGAACCCAAACCTCGCTCTGAGAACTTTAGGGGTCATGGTTTGGTTGGCATAAGTAAACGCTAGCTTGGCATGATCGTGTAAATTGAGAACCACAGTTCAAATGGCAACTAGCATTTGGGCTAATAGAAAAATTAAAAACAAAAACTCCAGTTCAAACTATAATTTTGGGACCAAAATAGGTTCAAACAAATCTTTTGATAACTAATCTAAACAAGAGTTCGAGCTAAGAAATTAGTTGAAACTATGATTCGTGGTTCAAACCATGTTACCAAAACCGCTATAAGCAAGTAAGCTTGTCCATCTTATAGGGTGTTTGAGAGTGTTGGTTCAAACCACTATAATATATGAGAGTTTTACACTGTAACTCATTTTTTCTTGACACTATAACATGTGAAAGCTTTGTACTGTAGCAACTAATAGTTCGTTTGGTGCACAGGTTTAAAATAGTGTAGTTTAGAACTATTGCTTTGTTTGAAAAGTTAGTTGGAACTAATAAGTTTCAAATGGTACAGCGTACAGCTCTCATATACTACAGTAAAAAGCAAAAGTTTGTTACAGTGTAAAGCTCTTACATGCTACTATGTTTAAGTTTCAACTTGGTTTTCAAACACTCTAATATGGTTTGAACTATTAGTTATAAACTCTATGGTTTAAACAAACGTTTTGAACTAGTGTTTGAAACATAAAGGTTTAAAATGAGAATAAAACATCGCATCAAGTTTAAAACGAGAACTAGTATATGAAAAACTATGGTTTATGAAAAAAAAAAGAATGAGAACAGATTTTACTATAAAAAATAGTACAAATAGTGTGACTTAAGGGGCAAGTTTAAGTTTGAGGATTTTGGTCATTTTAAAATTGTCTCTATGATTTGAACTGACTTTAGTTATTACTCTACCAAACATCAGTTTGAATCGCCTTTATAGTTTGAACTGCCTTAAACGGTTTTGAACCTACGTACCAAACGAATGATAAAAGTTTTGGTTAAAATTGAAAATGCCAAACATCTTATTAGCAGAATCCGATTTTAATCCCACTTGGGGATTTAAATTAATTAGGTTTAAAATGGATAATTGATGGAGAAATCAACTCCAAAAGTCTATATTTTATTCTTAAGAATCAACTATGTAATAGCTCAATCTCAAAAGCCCAAAAATTAGCTCAAAATTTAAGAAAAAACCCCAAAAATCACAAGATCTAAGCAAATATTGTGTCAAGCTTGCCACCCGGAGGCATCCAAATACACCTCTAGGAACCATTGCATGCGCGCCTCCAGGGGCGTTATGGCCTTGTGTTGGACTCCAACTAATCTGACCAAAAATAGCAAAACATTACTCCTAGAGATGAATTAACAAAGCCAAGTGTCCGAAAGGTGGAAACTTCAAGGACTTGTCCCAAGTTAAACCATTTTTAGCATGACAAATGACCATGCTTGGAAAATCATTTGATTCATTTGCTCTTAGAGGAAAGATTTGGTTTAGACTTGACATTGGTGCATAGCACGTCTCTCAGAGCAACCGTCAAAAAACTCCCATTCTTCCCCTCTAAATGCCCAGCCTCTCCACTTTCAATGCGCTAGATCTGCCCAATTTTTTCCCTTGGTTTAAGACACTAGAATAGCTTGATCTCCACCATTAGTCAAAGCTCTAACCTTGTTTCTTTCTTCTTTTTCTACATGACTTTGCACCCTTTAGACTTGAAATTTTTCTCCAAGGTTTACGCCCTTCAACCTCAATTACCCCAGAAGTGTCTTGCAGCTATCTCCAAGATACCTCCATATCGCAGTTAAGGCTTGTGACCTTTAGACCTAAGGACTTTCAGAAGTACTTTTCCCAAACCTCTGAAACATTTCTTTAGCTTTTTCTCCCAAACTTAGGAAAACCTTTCCAAGAGTGTTCTTCATGGTTGCTCCAGGATACTTCCTTAATACTTTATCAAGGTATGTGCCCTTCAGACATAAGGATCTCTAGGAGTATTTCCTGTTGCAGATGTGGAACCAAATCAAGTCGACAACCCAGCAAAAAGAAGGAAAAGGGAGAAAAAGCAGTCATCGGAGGCAGGGAGCAAGCGCTGCGGCTTTAGCAGAAGAGGGCCGCGATGCTGGGATGAGGGCGCCTAGGCACCAAGTGAAGAGCGCCTAGGCGCTAGGACAAGGGCGCCTATGCGCCAAGCGCTAAACGCCTAAGCGTTGTGTGGATGGCACCTAGGCGCCAGGAGAAGAGCGCCTAGGCCCTGCAGGGGGCACTGCAGCACTCGTTTCGAGCGCCGTGGCGCTGACGCGCTATGTTGCGCGATGTTTTTTGAGTTAGAGTCAAACTCAAAGGTCCAAAAAACGGGAAACCATTAGGGTTTCCCATTAGCTGTTATTTTTCTCCTCCTTTGGTTATAAATAGACATAAGGTGGCTAGGGTTGGATGTGTGTGAAAAGTGTGTGAAAATTGTGAGTGGCATAATTTTGTGAAAGGCAAAATTCTTTAGAGCTCCATCCTTGAGAGAGAAAAAATTCTCACAGGGTGTTAGATAGAAGAGAGTTTTGGTAAGCACAGTTTGTGAGTGTGTGAGAAACTGCTTTTGTAATCTGTAATCTCCTTTATCATAGTGGAATCTACAAGCGGCAGAAACAGGATGTAGTCTCAATTTTGGACGAACCTGTATAAAAATTTGGTGTCTCTTTTTCTTCTTTTCTCCTATTTATTTTCTACAATTGTTCGTTCTTGCGATCCTTGGAATTAGGAGTCGCCTAATTCTCCAACAACTGGTATCAGAGAGGAGGTTTTGATCAAGAACGATGACTAGAGAAGAAGATATGGCAGCCGGTATCACCAAATTTGATGGTTCAGATTTTTCCTATTGGAGGATGCAAGTAGAAGAGTGCCTATTTAGCAGGAAACTGCACTTGCCCTTGGGTAATAAGCCCGAAGGCGTGAAGGATGAGGAGTGGAATCTCCTTGATAGACAGGTGCTCGGTGTGATCCATTTGAACTTGTCAAAGAACGTTGCTCACAACGTTGCGAAGGAGACTACTACAGCAGGGATGATGAAGGCTCTGTCAGAGATGTATGAGAAGCCCTCAACCAACAACAAGGTACATCTCATGAAAAAACTCTTTAATTTAAATATGCCTAAAGGTGCCTTGGTGGTAGAGCATCTAAACAGTTCAACACCATCTTGAACCAATTGGTCTCGGTAGAGATTAAATTCGATGATGAGATCAATGCTTTAATCCTCTTAGCCTCGTTACCGAATAGCTGGGAACCCATGAGGGTGGCCATTACAAATTCGCTTAGGAATGCCAAATTGAAGTTTGTTGATGTCAGAAACTCCATTCTGGCGGAAGAAGTTCGCAGGAAGGACTCAGGAGAAGCCTCTTCGTCGAACTCAGCCCTTAATGTTGATAATAAGGGCAGGAAACTTGACAGGCAATCCAACAGGGATAATGACAGGAGAGGCAAGTCGAGGAATGGAAGAAGCAAGTCAAGGAACGGTAGGACCATGAAATGTTGGAATTGTGGTAAGACTGACCACTTGAAAAAGAACTGCAAGGCTCCAAGGAAGAACGAAGCAAGACTAATGATGCAGCTAACGCCGCCACTGAAGAACAACATGATGCCTTAATCTTGTCTGTCAACAGTTCTTTTGATTCGTGGGTGATAGACTCAGGAGCATCATTCCACACCACTGCACACCGCCATGTCCTAGAAAATTATGTTGCTGGAAATCATGGTAAGGTTTATCTCGCTGATGGAGAACCTTTGGATATTGTTGGCATTGGAGATGTCAGTTTAAAAATGCCTAATGGGTCTGTGTGGAAGATTCATAAGGTGAGACATGTTCCTAAACTAATGCGCAACTTGATTTCGATGGGGCAACTAGATGATGAAGGACATAAAGTGACCTTCAATTGTGGAGGTTGGAAAGTCACTAAAGGAGCGATGGTTGTTGCTCGGGGACACAAGGTTGGAACTCTCTACATGAACTCTAGTTGTAGAGATACCATAGCAGTTGCTGATTCTGCTGCCAATACCGAGCTATGTCATTATAGGCTCGGTCACATGAGTGAGAAGGGTATGAAGGTGCTTCACTGCAAAGGAAAACTGTCGGGTTTGAAAACTGTTGATCATAGTTTGTGTGAAGCCTGCATCTTTGGTAAACAGAAGAGAGTCAGTTTCTCAAAGATAGGTAGAGAGCCTAAGTCCAGGAAATTGAAGCTAGTTCACACTGATGTGTGGGGGCCTGCGCCAGTGACTTCCCTTGGTGGCGCAAACTACTATGTGACATTCATAGATGACTCAAGCAGGAAGGTATGGGTTTACTTTCTGAAAAACAAATCTGATGTCTTTGATGCTTTCAAGAGATGGAGAGCCATGGTGGAGACTGACACAGATTTGAAGGTAAAGTGCTTGCAGTCTGACAATGGGGGAGAATATTTAGATGAAGATTTCAGACGGTACTGTGCTAAGAATGAGATAAAGATGAGGAAGACCATTCCAGGGAAACCACAACAGAATGGGGTAGCTGAGAGGATGAACAAGACTTTAAACGAGCGTGCCAGAAGTATGAGGTTGCATGCGGGGCTGCCAAAGATGTTTTGGGCTGAGGCGATTAATACAGCCGCTCATCTGATTAATGGAAGTCCATCCACACCGTTGAAGTTTGAGCTACTGGAAGAAGTTTGGAGCCATAAACAAGTTGATCTCTCTTACTTGAGAGTGTTTGGTTGTGTTTCCTATACATACATTGATTCTGCTGCTAGAAGTAAATGGGATGCCAAGTCAAAGAAGTGTTTTCTTGTTGGCTATGGTGGACTTGAGTTTGGTTATCATCTCTGGGATGACCAAAGTCAAAAGATTATTAGGAGCAAGGATGTGATCTTCAATGAAGGTGTTCTGTACAAGGACAGAGACAGCACTGACTCCAGGGGTTCAGGTTCTGAAGACAAGAAGCCTGAGGTGATTCCATTGAAGGATCTTCCTAAAGTGGAGGTGCAAAATCCAGAGGTTGAAGACCAGGAAAACATAGCTCCAGAAGGAAACCAAAGGACTCCTACTACACCAGTCAGGAGGTCTAGCAGGACAATCAGATCGCCGTAGAGATACTCCCCAACTGTAATTTACATCTTGTTGACCGACAAAGGTGAGCTAGAGAGCTATGATGAAGCCATGGAGGCTGGATATTCGGTCAAGTGGGAGTTAGCCATGAGGGACGAGTTGGATCAGACATGGCAACTGACAAAGTTATCACATGGTAAAAAGTCTTTGCACAACAAGAGGGTATACCGGGTAAAAGATAAAAGTGATGGCAGCAAACGGTATAAGGCGAGGTGGGTGGTAAAAGGATCCAGAGATATGCTTACCAAGATGGATCCGATTGAGAAACTGAAGTTGTGCGTAACTTCAGTTGGACTTCTCCAAGAGGCGTGAGAAGTAGTTGCCGCTGCAGTGGGAGACATGGTGATTGATTAGTCTCCAAGTGGGAGATTGTTGTAGATGTGGAGCCAAATCAAGTCGATAACCCAGCAAAAGGAAGGAAAAGGGAGAAAAAGCAGTCCTCAGAGGCAAGGAGCAAGCGTCGCGGCTCTGGCAGAAGAGCGTCGCGGCGCTGGGACGAGGGTGCCTAGGCGCCAAGTGAAGAGCGCCTAGGCGCCAGGACAAGGGCACCTAGGCACCAAGTGGTAAGCGCCTAGGCGCCAAGGGCTAAACGCCTAAGCGTTGTGTGGATGGCGCCTAGGCACTGCAGGGGGCGCCGCAGTGCTCGTTTCAAGCATCGCGGCACTGACGTGCTGTATTGCGCGATGTTTTTTGAGTCAGAGTCGAACTCAAAGATCCCAAAAACGGGAAACCATTAGGGTTTCCTATTAGTTGCTATTTTTCTCCTCCTTTGGTTGTAAATAGACACAAGGTGGCTAGGGTTGGGTGTGTGAAAAGTGTGTGAAAATTGTGAGTGACATAATTTTGTGAGAGGCAAAATTCTTGAGAGCTTCATCCTTGAGAGAGAAAAATTCCCACAAGGTGTTAGATAGAAGAGAGTTTTAGTAAACACAGTTTGTGAGTTTGTGAGAAACTGCTCTTGTAATCTGTAATCTCCTTCATCATAGTGGAATCTACAAGCGGCAGAAACAGGGCGTAGTCTCAATTTTGGACGAACCTGTATAAAAATTTGGTGTCTCTTTTTTTCTTTTCTCCTATTTATTTTCTGCAATTGTTCGTTCTTGCGATCCTTGGAATTAGGAGTTGCCTAATTCCCCAACATTTCCTTCAAGTCCTTAGATCCCTCCTTAGCTTCTTCCTCCAAACTTAGGAAAACCTTTCCAAGAGAGTTTTTTACGGCTTTCTTCAAAATACTTCCTAGCATTCTTTAAGGATTGCGTTCTTCAAGCATAAGGATCTCTAGAAGCATTTCCTTCTAGTGTCTATGACACTTCCTTAACCTCCACTCCTCCAAACTTTTATACTTTTCTTAAGTTGTCTCCAAGTGTGACTTGGGTTTGTCTCTGAGAGACATTCGTTTGCCGAAGTATTGACTATTGACTATTGTCTTTCTCCTTAGAAAGTCTACCAATCACATCAGTGCCTTCTTCCTTCAAAAATTGACCAACCAAACCAGTACCTTGGAGGGTGTTTGACAGTGGTGGGAACCACTTAGTTCTCACCATAAAGTCAATCATAAACAGTGTAAAGCTCTCACATGCTATAGTAACAATTAAAAAAAAAGATGTTACAGTATAAAACTTTCACATGCTATAGTAAAAATAGTTCCTAACACTAGTTTCTACCACTCTTTTAAACACCCTCATGTCTTTCTCCATCAAAGAGCGTGCCAAACACACTAGTGTCTTTCTCTTCCAAGAGACCATCAACTACTTTAATGCTTTACCCCTTCGGAAGCAGCTTTGCTCTAAAAAGTCTCTCTATCAATTAGTTGTTTACTTCTTCCACATTATCTCACTCATGTATTGTTCTCTTATAGCTTTTATGGCCTTAAAAACAATTCCAACAGAAATATTTGTTTGGGGTTTCCATTTCAACTGAGGGTTTCGATTCCAACTTACCCTCTTCTCCCATCATTTTCCCACTTTCCCTTCCAACCGTTATCCTCTTCTCCCATTTGATGGTTTCCCTCTCCACAGAAACCGAAGAATTCTAATCAAATTCAGCCATTGTTTTGGGTTTCAACCGTCTCCTCCGATACCGTGGTTCCCTTCTCGGCAGTTTGGGGTTTTGGGTTTTCTTCTTCCACAGAAACGATGGATCCCTAATTTTCTCTCTTTTCCCCTTCGATCTTCAATCTTCATGCAACCATGATAAGCATCCTTATTTTTGATCTCCAATCTTCATCTCTCAAACCTTGCTTTTGATTGTTTCTCCATCTCCCAAAACGGCACCTATTTTGAGACCTTGCCCAAAACTATCGAAGCCCAATTCTCCCTTTCAATCAGAGGACCAATTATATAGATCGGCCAAATGCAGACCTCTAAAGCGAATCTCTAGACAAAGGCTCATCACATCATTCCTTTGTAAGAAAAAACCGTTCGAGTTGACAGAGAAATACAACAAAACAGTCAAAATCTTGCATAAGTCATCGGAGTCGTCCATCAGTTTGAATTTTCTGGTATATGTCTCTACTGCTCCATTTTCCCCATGCACACACATCGGCGTTAATAGGGAGAATGAAAATGCATGAGTTGCTCACTAATCATCCAGATGTAATTTTCAACAAAACTGGGAGGACCAAAAACCAATTTTTGGTGCCGAGTGACATGTTGAAGGAGACAACATCATGAACTAGAAGTCACAATATCACAGTGCATGAGAAATTGATGATTTTCTTGCATATTGTATGTAACACGATGACAGACCGAGAGGGACAAGACCAATGGCAACACTTCCATGAGACGATTCATTGATGCTTCAATTAGATGTTGGTTGCACTGTGTGAAATGAGATTTCATTTCATTACACCTCCTAACAACAACGAGACTCCCAAATTATAAGTTCCAACCCAAAATACATTGGATACTTTGATGTAAGTTCTTGCATTATAAAATTGATGATTCATATTGCATTATAAATTATGATATAGCAAATTGATTTTTTTTTAGCATTGTGTATATTTAATATAAAGATGCATAGGGGCAATTAATGATACACAGTTTCATGTGTGCCGATAGGTGTCGATAAGGACAAGTTTTGGAATCACAAGAATATGTTCTCACTAAATGTGTTGGCAACTTGTTCATTTGACATTAAATTCACTTTTATGTTGTCAGGTTAGGAGGGCTCTACACGTGATTCTTATGTGCTCGAAAATGCAATATGTCACCATGACTTTCTAATACCACCGGCGGGTTAGATGTGAAAATCACTTCAATGCTAATTTCTAATTTTTAACTTCAAGATTTATTTAGGCATACAAATTTATAAACTTTGCTATTGTAGGGAAATGTTACTTGGCAGACTCCAGCTACGCAAACAGGAGTTATATACTTTTTCATATAGTGTAACTATGTATCATTTGCAAGAATATAATAAACATCAATTCGATTTAAATTCGCCTTAAGAGCATTTTAATTACAAGCACTTGTTGCTTAGGAATTGCATTGAGCGAATCTTCGATGTTTGGAAGGTCTGATTTAGAATTCTGAAGCACATGAGCCTTTATGCAATGGATAAAGATGTCGTGATCCTAATAGCATATGTGGTAGTCCATAATTTCATCAAGATTTGTACTGAGGCTAGAAAGCCTATATCAAATGAGATGAATAATAGGCCTAATCCAATTGCACGGGAGGTCAATGATTTTATACGACATTTCCCCAGTGATGGTATCCCTGTGTCAAAAATTGAACAAGAAAATACATAATTTGATGATAATGGTCTCGATGACATCGACGATGGAAACCCAAAAGACGTGGGCCGTAATGTCATTCTAGTTGATTGTGAGAGTATGATGCAGTTTCGAGATGAATTGGCTTGGATAATGTGGGATAACCACCACAATGTTTGAAAAAATTGTTTCCATCCAAAAACATTTATGCTTTGACTATTTTATGAAACGGTAGTGAAAGTTGCTTATATGAACGCTCGTGCTCTTACAATGTTTATTTTTGATGTGGTTCAATTTTAAAGGATTTTTTTGGGCTGTATTAATTTTTAATTAGGTTTGATATAATTATTCGCAAATTTCGTAAAAAAAATTAATTATTAGCAAATTATAAATGAAAAAAATACACGTATTCTATTATTAATTCAAACAAAAATTTTAGGTTCTAACATGCCAAACAATAGTTCAAACTATGAATTATGGTTCCAACTCATATTTTTGTTCAAACTCTAAACAATAGTTTCAACTAATTTTGGTTCAAGCCAACATACTAACCAAATAATAGTTACAACTACAAATTACAGTTCCAACTCATATTCTAGTTCTATCCAATATTGGTTATAACTATTTTCCAAACGGTAGCTTAATTTAACTTTTCTGCTTGCTATCAAGCTTGTGTAAGATTAACAACGAAATGAGCCTTAAGAGTCGTTCTCCTTCATATCACTTTGGATCTTTCCATCCCTTCTATTTCATTGGAGGTCCTATTGATATCATTGTTCTACAAGCTAGTTGAAGGTTCTTTGAAATATCGAAGATGTAGGTGTGTGCACCCCTTACACCTTCTATATCTACCGGATCCCAACAATTGTAAATATATCGAAGCTCACATTAATTATTTACGATAGTTGTGACAGTAATTAAGGCAAGATATATTAGAAAAATAGAAGTTGATAAAATGAATTGACATAAATAAATTTAAGGCTTAATTTCACTTTTAGCCCCTAAACTATCTAAACTATGTAATTTGTTCTGTTGATCCCTAACTTAAAAACATAGCAAAACACACCCCTAGACTATTCAACTTCTCTCATTTTTGTTTTTTTGTCGCCAAATCCGTTAATTATTAACAGAATTGAGCAAATAATTTCACTTTTGGCCCCTAAATATGCAACTTATCTCATTTTGACCTCTAAACTTTAAACTATAACAAATTATGACTCTGAATTATGGATCTTGTCTCATTTTGATCCCTTCATCACTAAATTTTCATAAATATTAATGGATTGAGGTCAATGACCATTTTAACTTTTGGCTTTATATATGTTTTCAACATTCTTTTCATCCATTATACGAGTTGTATAATTTTTTAATAAATTTTGTTGATAAAAGTTTTCCAATTGTTTTTGTTCAAGAAGATTTGTCAAATTTTCTCTATCATATGATTTAAAATAAATTAAAATAAAAATATGAACAAATAAAAAAAAAAACACTTGAATATTTTGGTACCTAACAAAAACAACACTTAGATACCGAAATATAACCAGCTTGTCATTTTTATGACTAAATTTTGAGGTTGAAAATTATATAAATGACATAATAATAAATATTTTACTTAGTTGGAGTCAATAATCATAAAAAACCCTCTAAGTCAATAAAATGTACATTTGTTCGTGAATTTTCCTATTTGCAGGTCTGAAATGCGTGAAGTTTGATTACAAAAAAAATTAATATCGACCGTTGATTTATAATTAATCGATCAGGCGCATATATATGACTTAATTTGTCAATATTTAATGGATTTAGTAATTGAAGGATTTGACAAATTTCATAGTTTAGGGGTATAATTTGCTATATAGTTTAAAGTTTAGAGGTCAAAATTAGATAAGTTGTCAAGTTTAGGGGGTCAAAAGTGAAATCATTAGCTCTATTTTGTTATATTTAACGGATTTAGTATAGTTTAAGGGTGTGATTTATTATATTTTAAAGTTAAGGGTCAAAATAGAAGAGTTATATAATGCATGGGTCAAAAGTAAAATTAACCTATTAAAAGGATGTAAACACGATAACATGATGTAAAAAAATAGTAATTTTTATAAAAAATAATTACTTTTTTTCTAATTTTCTTTTTCTATTCATTTCCCAAATCTTCAGGTATCTTTATTATGACTAGAAAGTACAAATTCACTATTTCATCAATATTTCCCCAATAGTCAAGGCACATAACATGTTATATTTTTTTTAATTGGCAAGAGGGTTATCTACATTTTCCTCTTGTTTTCATGGAATACCAATCAACATCTATTTTTTAATTGCAAATTTTACTGGATGTTCCAATATTCTTTAACACTGTCGCGAATATTATTTGCAAAAGATATATTAGTATTTGCGGATACAATACAAACATTTATAAATTCACTGGTCAAAAACCGTGTGTTAAACTTGAAAATGTTTATTGTATAAAATTAGTCTATGTGTACAAACATATATATACATATATTGATATAATATTATATTGAAATTTTTTTACAATATTTTGCAGCTTTTGTTTTCCCTTTTTCTTTGGTTCCTCCTCACTACAAAATAAAAATGTAAAAAAAATTAATAACAATAATTATTAAGGAAGTTAAAAACGTTGGATTATTTGTATTGTACTTAAAGGATTTAAAAGTAGTTATATTATATGGTCATTGCACGTTTTTTTGTTAATTCAGTTGTTTTTGTTTTAGAACTGAAACGGTAACAGATGGTAACATATTGTTAAGATATATATTTAGAATAATAAATGTTGATTTTAAAGATATTTAATATAAATTAGTAATAAAAAAACCTGACACAAACTTTATGGTATATATAATTAAAAAAGGCAACCTTTTTGGTCAAACTGTATTAGTAAACTCAATACGTTTTCTTGTATTGTACTTTATGGTCAACCTTTTTGGTAATAAAAAATTTGTAAGACGGTATTATAACAAAGTAAGAGGTAAGATGACTAAAAAACTTGACACAAACAACGCCCAAAGCCAAAGAAGACAAATAGAAGCAAAACGAACAAAGCACACAAAAAAAATAAAATGATCAAGAACCCATCACCAGAACCAAAAGCAAAAGAGAAAACTAAAGACAAAATAGACAAAATATTGTACAAATTATAGTGAAATTTGCTTCTTTTGTAGTATATATAATAATATGTGTTAGAATTAGTAACAAAATCAATGCCCGCTTATCCAATATTCTCTCCTCAATGCTCTCACTCTAGGAGCTTTAGACTATAACATATTTTTACTTTACACTATAACATGCGAGAGTTTTGTATTACAGATAATTAAAACTTTAAATTCCAACTTAATTCTTAAACACATTCAATATTTTCGATTCTATCTTACAGTTTTAATTACGTTCTCAAAAGTCATAAATATATTTTCGTTAACGCCAACATTTTCATCCCCAATTACACTTTTTTTTTTCTTTTGCTACGGAAAGATTACGCTTTGTCTTTTTTTTTTTTGGTTTCCTTATTTTGGCTGTTTGTTTATTTATTGTGTGTATTTATCACGCATGAACACTTGTCTGAGCAAAAAATAATTGATTAATTAATAAAATTAAAAAATAGAAATAAAAAATAAAAACATGCGTGAAGTTTGAGGGTTCCGAGCGGGAAGAAATAAAGTTTGAGAAAGTGATTGGATCATTGAATGTTAAAGTCAACTTACCATCAAGGGGTGATTTCGTCATATTGAGACCCTGGTGAGTCCCTTTCAGTTCGGTAAACGGTCGGTCGAGTCTGTAACAGACTATCACCACAAAAAGTAAAAACTAAAACACAATAATTACACCATAAGTATTAGTTAAATCCAATTAATCGTGTTACAGCTAATAAATGATGTAAGAGTCAGCTTTTGTCTAACCAACTATTATCATCCAATGGCTTTTAAAAAATTAACATAACACAGTAAGTTCTACATCAACTTTTCCAATTAAAATTTGTTAAATAAATTAGCACTTTTAATTAATAATTAACAAAATTAATATTGAAGGTGTCAATTAGTTCTAGTTCCTTTGAAAGTCTCCTAAAGTCAGCCGGATTAGTATTTTGAAATCAAATCCTGAACTTTATCAATAGTTGAAAGAGTTTCTTCCAAAATAAATTAAAAACCCCTAAAAAATACTATAAAAAAAAGAGTTTGAATGAAGTTTAACAATATTTAAAACAAATTATGAAAAAAAAAAGAATTAAGAAAAAAAATTAGAGGGGAAGGGTCGGAGTGGGACCCGCCCCAAAAGAGTCGGAAGTTTAAAGCATAAGCATGATATCCCATGCCTCAACATCAAATCTCAACCGTCCCTCTTCTCTCCTCTGTAGTCGCTTTCATTCGGTAAACGATCTTTCAAATTTTTTTATTTATTTTTCATTTAAAAATTTTAAATAAAAAAAGGAAGAAAAAATAAATAATTAAATAAATAAATTAGCCACGGCCAACAACAATGGGCGGCTTTTGCTTTTCTCTCTCTTCGGTCTGTTCTCTGCTTTTCAAAAAAGCACAACCAAAACTCATCTTTTGCAAGTTCTCTCTCTCACAGCAAAACTCTTTCTCTCTGTAGAATTGAAGAACACGTTTCTCAATCGGATTTATTCTGGATAAGCAACAAGTGTAATTGGAGAGGTCTTGCGTCTGATCCGGGAATCTTCCAAAACTCATTCTCCATTTTGGCTGCTACTTTTTTTTTTTTTTGGTTATTTATATGATCTGTAAGTCTAAGGTTCCCTTTTTGTCTCCATTTTCACTTTTGATTTTTACTAAGAAAGAGAGGAAAAAACGGAGAATTTGTCAGCTAGGGTTTTTGTGTTGCTCATTGTTCTGGTCTTTGGCTTGAGGTAGTCATTGTTGAGCTGGTTTCAGTTTGATTTTCTTGTCTTTGAGTTTTGCTTTGTAATTATTGTTTCAGCTTAATTTAGGAAGTTTCGGTGCGGACGTCGGTTTGTTTGGTTGCTGGGAAAACATAGGGGAAAAGAGTGGAAAATTTTAGATTATTTTTGGTTCATTTTAGTTGAGCTGTATTTGGATAGTTCTAAGCTGAATGTTGAAAATCTCTAGTCTAAATAATTTCGTATAAGCGATCACAGTGAACTAGAAGGGTTTTGTGTTACCAATGAAGCAGTTTGTTTGTTTTTTTTTTTGTTTTGTTTTTGTTTTTTAAAGAGTAATGTTGTTGAATCTATTTATTGAACGTGTAGTTTGTGGTGATTGACAGGGTAATTTGTTTAGAATAATGACGAGGGTAAGTAGGGACTTTGGCGATACGATGCAAAGAGAGGCTGTCCCAGCGGTTTCTGCCGATGTAATATTTGCTTCTAGCCGGTTTCCAAATTATAAACTTGGAGCTAACAATCAGATTGTAGAGGGAAAGGATGATCCCAGAGTGCTAGCAATGAAGGAGGTTGTTGCACGCGAGACTGCGCAGCTGTTGGAGCAGCAGAAACGGCTCTCAGTTCGCGACCTCGCCAGTAAATTTGAGAGGGGCTTGGCTGCCGCTGCTAAATTGTCTGAAGAGGTCGACTGTTTTTTATTTTTTTATTATTATTTCTTTTGTCATGCTTAGTTCTATATAGATATGTGGCTCGGTAATTATTTGGTAATGCATTGTAGCCTATAGTAATGGTGGACCTGTACATCTTGATCTTCTGGAGGTCCAAAAGCTGAGGATGATTGTGGGAAATGATGTTGGAAATTATGTTTCTTGTTGTGGTCTATAAATAATTAAAGAAAAATTTGGACGACGTGGTTAAAAGTTAATATAGGCATACATTTTTAATTCATTATTGAGCAATGGCTTTCTTCCTTAAGGTGTAATTGGTAATGTCCTATACCAAGTAAGTATCTTGAAAAAATTTCGGCTTTCTAATATGTAACTCATGCTTCTTTCTTCTGTTGTATCTTTTTCCGACAGAAAAGTAGAATTGTAATTTCCTAAGAGAGTTAAGCATATCAAATACAACGGCCTAAACCTTTTTTTGCCTTCCCTTTTTTGGTAAAGTACAGGCCAGACTTAGAGAGGCAGCTTCCCTGGAAAAGCATGTTCTTTTGAAGAAGCTCAGGGATGCACTAGAATCCTTGAGAGGGCGTGTGGCTGGTAGAAACAAGGACGATGTTGAGGAAGCAATAGCAATGGTTAGTTTGCTTATACTTTATTCGTCCTTTCAAAAAGGTGTATTATAATTTTTTGATGCTAAGTGGGTGAGAGTTTTTTTTTTTTAACTTGGGGGCGGGGGATTTGAACTCTTCATCTTGTGAGGGAGTCGGGTGTGGATTTTCCACTAAGCTATGCCTGCAACCATGGTGAGAGTTAGTTTTTGTTGCTCAAAAATTGGGCAAAATAGTTTGGACGAAGAAAAACAATCTAAAGATGTAATGACCTACAACAATTTGAAAAGAGAAATGAAGACAAAAGAGTGCCATGAATTTATTTATTTATGTTTTTGGTAAGAAAGAGTGCCATGAAATTTCGGCATGCCATCTTATCATCTCATCTCATACCAAAGTTTACATATATACTCTTCTCCAGAATGACTGAGTTGGCTTTGTTTCTCTTAAGTTTTTACCATCTTTATGTGAAAAATTTCTAGGTGGAGGCGTTAGCAGTTCAACTGACTCAAAGAGAAGGAGAGTTAATGCAAGAAAAGGCGGAAGTGAAGAACCTAGCGAATTTTCTTAAGCAGGTATAAATATGTTGACAAATTTTGGCAGGCGCGTCTTTTTGTCATGTTATGGAGTGCAAAATTCTAGTTACAACTTGTATACGTTGTAATTATTGTTAAAACTTCTATGATTAGAATTCAATGGTTTTGTAATTCAATATTTTTGGTAATTATCCATCTATCAACATATTGAAGTGTTGCTTTTGGGAAACTAGTTTTCTTCTTCGGTTTGGAAGTTGATGTTTGGAAATAAAACTTGTTATATTCTTGTTTAGCAGTTACGTCTAGCATCTTATTGTTCAGATTCTCTTGATTTGGTTATTGTTTGCTGAAAAATTCCTATAGTTGTCTTTATTCTTTTTTTTTTTTTTGAGTGCTGAAGATTTTTGAAGTCTTGGAATTCCTTATTTATTTCCTAGAGTATTTCTAAGGCAGCATATTTCTTATTGATTTTAGGCTTCAGAAGATGCTAGAAAACTTGTCGACGAGGAAAGAGCTTTTGCTCGTGCTGAAATTGATGCTGCTAGAGCAGCAGTGCAGAGAGTAGAAGAGGCCCTTCAGGAACAAGAGCGAATGTCTCGAGCTTCTGGGAAGCAGGTTTGTATTTTGTCTCTATTTTTTTTTCTGCGGATGTTTTCTGTTCCTCACACATTTTTCATTTTTCCATAATCTAGTATGCTATTTTGGTATTGTGTTGTGTGTGGGATTGATATTCTTGATTTGAGAATAGATTTTAAAAGATTGTTGCATTCAAACTATTCTCCTCTTCTAGGATGTTTCATCTTTAGGATTTTCTGCTGCTTCAGTTGTAACTGATTAATCCACCTTTTGTTTCATTCATTTTGTATTCTGACAAGTATATTTGTGTGAGGACTGTAGGACTTGGAAGAGTTAATGAAGGAGGTTCATGAGGCCAGACGAATTAAAATGCTGCATCAGCCGAGCAAGGTCTATGCCAGATTATGTCTCATGTTATTTTTGTTATCGATGAAATTGCTGGAATAGCCTCAAGAATTGTTTGGGTTTGAAATCATATTTGATGGCATTGTTGTTTTTGCTGATAGTGATTACTATGTTCTGTTTTGTTACTTTTTTTTTTTTTTTTCAGTTACCAAAAGTTTATTTTCAGCAAGTGGATTTCATGTCATTTCTTTTATCTTTTTTTTTCGCCCTATCATTTTGGCCTTCAAATTTTGTATCGTCCGCCTCCAACCCACCCCGCCACACGCACAAGCAAAAAATGTTTTAGAGAAAAATAAAATGAGCTTCAAGCTTTTAGAAAATATCCATAAGATAATGGATGCTTATTTCCAAACATGTATGGATATTATTATGTATTTTTTAGCAGAGTTTCCGTATTTATTGGTAGCTACAACATTTACGTTTTCCTTGTTCAACAATTTCTCAAAATTATGTGCTAGCTCTTCTCTATTTTGAAGTTCATGTTTAAGGCTTAGGCAAGTTTGGTTACTACATTTAGAACAATGAATTCTGTGCCTTGCTTTTTCGTGGTGCTTTTAGCAGCTCTGATGGTAATTTCATTTGAATCATGACTTTAGAGTGGTCTTAGCAGGTGGTAAGCGTTTTGCAGCCAGGCTAAGTTGCGTTATTCGGGTTCATGGGAAAAAAGGGAAAGATAGATGAATTCTTTTAAGTTATTTAGGCGTTGTTAGTTTTATCCTTGTGATGCCCCACTGCCTGGAATGATTTAGATCCAATCTTCTTTTCCTTAGAAGATAAAATGGTTATTCTCAGGCTTTTTATAAGTATCTTATTTCTTTTGTTTTGTTTTGTGCCGACGCATATTCTGTTTCACAGATATAATGATCACACAAATTTCTGTTTAAAGGATCAAAACATTTAGATTAAAAAAATACTATTTATGTTCTTCTTTTTGAATTCACAAATTGACATATATTTAATCCTCTCATGAAATGAACATAAATTTGTAGGTCATGGACATGGAACATGAGCTTCAAGCATTGAGAAAACAGCTTGCAGAGAAGTCTAAGCACTATCTCCGCCTTCAGAAAGAGGTATGCTTATTTTTCTGCTAGAGCATTGGTGATAAATATAACGAAATAATGAGCATAAGTGGTGGAAATTTTGAGTGAAGATTGGCATAAAATATTTTGAAGGAAGAGTGAGTAAGCGTGTTGAATAGGCTTTAGGGGAATGACCAAGTTATTAACCACAAAGTGACCTTAGATTCAATGACCTTTAAAGCTGACTCCCAAACCCTTTTCTCTTCAGCCAGTTACTTTTCGTCTCCTTAGGAATGGTGAACGGCGAAAAATGTAAACGATTTAATACCTTATGAGATATAACATATCCATGATTGAGTTTCCAGGATTTATTTATCTGATGTACATAATACTACTTGAGAAGCATTGCGTTGTTAAATAGGAGTCAGACGAAAGTTTATGGTCTAACTTATTAGTTTTTCTTATTTGATGTATTCTGTTTAATTTTTCTCAACGTGGGTGCCATCTGGTGGTGGCTATGTTGTAAACTTTTCCATTTCTTTACTACTCTTATGTCTATTCTTCTCATCCCTCCCTGATGGTCTTTGCAGCTGGCAATGAATAAGAAAGGCATGGAGAACAATCAGTTGTTCGAATTAGACGGCGTTGAAGCTTTAGGTTCTTATTTGCAAATTCAGCCTTGTTCCGATAATGCTCCAGATCTTTCTGAGTGTTCAATACAATGGTATCGTGTGTCATCTGAAGGTGGCAAAAAAGAGCTTATATCAGGTATTCTGTTTTACTCAGTTCTTCAATTATCTGGACATCTGAAAGGGAAAAATAAGTGCTTTGTTGATTGGATTGTTTAATGTAAGTACGTGTTTCACTTGTTTTATTTTGTTTTCTTATCTGATGAAATTAATAACGTGATGGATCTTGGAATTTCAACCACTTTTTTGTAATACAAATATAGAAAATTTAAATCAAGCAGTTAACTAGCTAAATTTTAAGTCCTTGCCTAGACGGACTAGCCTGCAAAATCAATTTTGTTTCTTTGTCCTCTTGTGCTAGAGTATGCAATCTGTTAAACTTTCTAGCTAATTACGTGATTGTTTATTTTTTTTGAGACCTAGAGTACTCAATTAGGTCCTCCCACCCATGGTTTAAAAAGGCGTTTGAGGCGTACGCCTCGAGGCTCGCCTCAGTTTGAGGCGCTTGATCAGCGCTTTAAGGCTTAAGCCTTGAATGGCTTAAACGAGACTTACGCCTTTTTTCATTGAGGCGTGCGCCTTGAGGCGTTTTTGCCTCCAGGCTTATGAGGCGTGAGCCTCAAATTGAAGGCTATTTTGAGCCGGTTTTCAATCCAATCTTTTTTTTTTCCCTTTTAAAGAAAGTCAACCTAATATCAAAATCGGGCTTTAATCAAATAAAAATATGCAAATAGATTTTTAAACCCTAAGTCTACCATCTTCTTCGACACTTCTTCATCATCTGCCCCCTTCTTCATCATCGACCCTTTCTTGATCATCAACCCCTGCAACTTTCAAGCCCACTGCCCTATGAGCAGTGACTAGAACGACGGCCCACCGACTGCAGCCACCTCCAGATTCTGACTTCCTCAGCCCTCACTCCTTAGGTTTTTTTTCCCCTTTTTCTTTTATTTTCTACCGTAGGTTGAGTTTTTTTTTTCTTTTTTCCCCTCTTATAGCTACTGTAGTAATGTATATTTTATAGAAGTAGGTGTTGTACAAAAGTTATAATGTTATATAAAATGAAAGTTATATAAAGAGTGCAGTATGTGATTTTTATTCATTTAGATCTATAGTTGTTTCATTTTCTAAAAAAAAAAAAGGTTATTTTATGTGCTATAAAAACCATATAATTATAACAATATTAGAAGAACAGTAACATACATATCATATTGTATGTGTTTTATGCACTTTCTTATTGTCTCTTATGGTTTTGTGATGAACTAAGTGTGTGTTTTATGGCATGTTTTTGAATTTTATTCAACTTTTTGAACTTTCTTATTTTGCATTCGAGGCTTACGCCTCAATCTGCCTCGAGGCGTAGGCTTACGCCTCGAGTCAATTAGAGAAAACGCCTCGGTTCCCGTTTTCGCCTTTTAAAACCTTGCTCCCACCTAGTTCTGTATTTAATTTCTTTGGTGCAGCCTTGAAGCAAAGTGGTTATGTATTTATTATGCTGTTTCATACAAAGTTTGCACTAGTGATTCACCCAAAAAAATAAAAATAAAAATAAAAATAAAAGCTAAAGAAAAAAGAACAAAATTCACACTGGTCCAAGTCCTATCCATGATCCTGTAAATTTCTATCGTTCAACTTTTCCTATCTCAGGAGCTACCAAATTAGTCTATGCCCCAGAGCCCTTTGATGTTGGACGAATCTTGCAAGTTGATATCATTGCAGAAGGCCAGACAACGACATTTACAACCACTGGTCCAATTGATCCTGGTTTGATATCCATCTTCATTCTTCACTTCTTTAAGCTTAAATTTCTAAAATCTTTGTGTGGCTTGAACATAATGCAAGCTATGCATGTGCTATGTTGAAACATGGAAAAAACACTCATTTGATTTTCATGAGCAGCTGCTGGTTTGGGTAGCTATGTGGAGGCACTTGTCCGGAAACATGACGTTGAGTTTAATGTATGTTATGAAACCTTGTTAGTGTTGGTATCATTATTTAGCTCCCTTTATCCCTGAAAGAGTTCAGATTTGAGTCTTTTTTTCTTTATGGTCACGTTGATGATACTATGCATGCGGTTGCATTTTTGGATATTTGCATAAAACCTCTAGTCGTCATTTTCATTTACCACAGTTTGTTTTCTAGTTCACATATAGCAAAAGAAGGGATTACCTTTACACAGTTGCGTTTAACTTTTATAACTTTTGTAGGTGGTAATTACCTGGATGAACGGGGTTAATCAACAATCGGAATCTATTCATGCCTTTCACATTGGGAAGATGAGGATAAAGCTTTGCAAAGCAAAGACAATAGTAGCCAAAGAATACTATTCCACTTCAATGCAGGTACTTCAAATTACGGAATTGGTTATCCCAGTCTTAAATCTCGAAAGTTCTTTCCTGTTGCTTGTTACTCAAAAAGTATCTTGGATGTGTCCACTGTGCTCTGTGCATTCATGCATTCATGTGCAAGCAATAAGTGTCAAACGTGAAGTCATTTCTTCCTCAATATGCATCATCCTTCATGTTCCGCCTTCATTTATTGTGCGCCATTTCTTTTGATTAACCATCCTTGACATCTTTTGAATATGCTTTATTAGCTATGTGGAGTTAGAGGCGGTGGGAACGCTGCAGCTCAGGCGTTGTTTTGGCAAGCAAAGAAAGGACTTTCCTTTGTTTTAGCGTTCGAATCAGAAAGAGAGCGAAATGCAGCTATCATGCTTGCAAGGCGGTTTGCTTTTGATTGTAATGTACGTACATCTCTGAACTTTCTTGTTATTGCTCTACGATTACAGTTTTGAGGATGACAATATTGGTATAGGCGGAAATTTCGGACTCTAGATTATTGGAAATATCGTAAGAAATATTGATATTTTTGCCAATATCCGGAAAAAAATTTCAGAAACCACGGTAATTTGTTTTTAAAATGTTGTATTTTGTTCTAATATGTTACGATAGGATAAACATTGCAAAAATGGATGCATATTTGATAGAAATATGAATATCAAAACGTCATATATGTGTGTGTGTGTGTGTGTATATATATTTGTCACGTGCTTGCTTGACAAATGCATAATAATTTCTTCTGTAACATGTCAGATCATGTTAGCTGGGCCAGATGACAGAGCACCCTTGGGGACCTAATGGACCTCCATTTGATCTCACCATCACTAATGTAATTAGCCAAGTTGTTCATTGTATTATATGTTTGTAATAGTAGAGCATGGCATTGTGTAATTGTGAAGGGCCTCTTACAGTTTTCCTTTTTCTAAATTGCTCCTTTTTTTTTTTTTTTTTTTACATGAAGGCATTTTTTTTGTTTGCCTTGTTTCCCATTTGCGTTTGGAGGATCGGCTTGTTTCTATATGTTACTCTACGAAATATTATTGGAAGTGTATGATTGATTCGGTTAGGAAGTTTCTTCCAGAGAGTCAAGAGTTTGAGAATGTCAAAACGATTTACTATGTTGAAAATTGTGATGGAAACCTTTTTTGCCCTAAATTCCTGCAATTGTATCATGTATGTTTTTTGAATACGCCCTTGATTATTTAAAAACTAGTGAAAGAAAAAAAATGTTTCATTACATTGCCACATGGAAAAATAAAAATCTCTTAAAACGACCTTAAATATCTTCTGCGGGGGGGGGTGGTTAATGTAACTTTTACCTTGTTCCTTAACTATACGGTAATTCTTCAAATTTATTAAAAATGAGTTTTAATTATATTTTTTAATTTTAATTATTTTTTAATTTATATTTTTGTTTTTAAAAACTACAAAAGTATTTTTAAAATTTTAAAAAATATTTCAATTTTACACCTATGAAAAAAAAATAAACAAAATAACATGACTATTTTTAAATAGTTATGATAAATATTTTATATATTAAAAATATAAAAAACCTTAAAACAAAACATCAAATTTAATCAATAATATTTGCATCTTATTTTTATATCTTTAAGTCAAAAAAATTTACAAAGATAAACAATTTTTTACGTCAAACATATATTTCATATATATGTATATATAAATATATTTTATATGTATGTATGTATGCATAGTGTCTATTGATAAAAAAATCCTTTTTCTGCTCACACGTGATGTTGAAAAGCTTTAGACGAGAAAATGCAAAAACAGAGAATTTTTAGACTTTCTTAAACGAAGGAAAAACAAATCAATTGCAAGAAGAAAGAGGGTGGGCTTTTTGCTTTGCGGAGGTAATGTTTGTGAAATTGTCCCGTTCAATTGGGATTATGAAATCTGTATGAATTCAATAAGGCTGATAGTCATAGGTCTTATATTTGGTTTTTGTGTCAGTCCTATTATTACCGTGTCAATCAAATCAATATCTTGAGTAGCCATTAAAAAATTGACTCTTCCACTTTCAAGAGCCAAAAAGGTTGTTCTTTTGATTTTGATAGACACCTACTAGTCGTATACGAAACTGACAATTCCAATTTACATGGCTAATATTAGTCTGGACCACCAAACCATGTTCTTCAAGCTGCTTCCACTAAAGGGTAAATCAGAAAAATAGTATAAGGGTATTTTTTTATTAATGTGGAATTTTTCATGAGCCTTGATTACAGATATTGCAGATGATGAGAGAACTCTGGTAGAGATCTTAGAGGAACACACCCCAATTGACATCTCCCAAGTACATAAACTAAGTGAGTGCCCCACAAGCTGGTGCTGTAGCAACATTTTCTGGTACAAACAAGAGACACATTTGGGGGCAAACAAGTGGTGGAGCTCCACTCTGGTATGTGCCAATGGCCATCAAATGCATGAAATCCATATGTTCCATCTGCACGGTCATCCTGGAACCTCCACTCTGTGGCGGTGGCCCACCGTCTTCGGCCGGTTCCAGTGGGCGAAACGAGCGTCTTTATTGCTGCGTCGTCGGTTTGGAAAGAGAATTCGGAGTTCTTAGAGAGGAGGTTGGATTTTGGGAAGGTTGATGATGGTGGGAGGACTTGTTAAAGAAGTTGAGAAGGTTCATGATAGGCATGGGAGGAAGAGCTGCTGTGGTGCTAAGGCGGTAAAAGATGGAAGTGCTGCTGAGATTTAACTTTTTGTAATACCATAATAAAAACTTTCTGATTTCTGATTTTTAACTTTTTCTCATAATGAAAAAGTGAACTTTATGATTTTTGGGGAAAAATTCTCCCTCAAAATCTTCTTGTTGAATTTTCAATTTTGATGTTATGTCGATGTTTATTTATATATATTTATATATATTATTATCTTCTTGTTGAATGTTTATTTTGATCTTATTATTATTATATATATATTTATATAAACATTGGAATGTAAAACAATTCAATATAAAAAAAATATAACAATACCAACATATATAATAATAATAAGAATACAATAACAACCATTCCAATTTGTTCTCTTACTACCTATAATAATCATGTCATGTCGAACACAATAAAAAATACAGATCATTGACAGCAAAATGATCTCTCCAGTAATAACCTACGTAACTCCTTTACCAGCTGGTAATTTAATTACACAAAACAAACTCCATGATTCAAAAGAACGAATAAAATGAAATAAGCTCCTGGGAGGGGTTAATTACACAAAACAAAACAAAACAAACTCCTTTACCAGCTGGTAATTTTAATTACACAACGAACTCCATGATTCAAAGAATGAATAAAATGAAATAAGCTCCTGTGTGGGTTAATCAGTCTTCTAAAAGTGTCTTGGCTGGGGAATGAAGAGCAACAGCACCACATTTTGGACTTGAGAATTTCTTAAACACTGCCTTCAGCTTACTTTCTGCTGCAGCAGACTGAAACCTCACCAACAGCTTAGCACAATCCCTGTTCAACACGGTAAAAAAAAAAAACAAGGAACAAATTGTCAATCCATGGCTTTTTTATTAATTCCAAACAGCACAAACCACAAAGAAACGCATAAGAAACTAAAATTAGAGGAAAGATTTACATCAATTGGTCCTCAGAATAGCCTGTGTGATGCTTGAGAGTTTCGGTCCAAAAGGGTTTCTTGTCAAGTGTACATCTTGCAGCATAGACTGCAGAGGCAGCAATGATTGAAGGACCGTACCGAGTCACAGCAGAGTATTGCATAAGACCAAGTTCAACCAGGAAAAACACCATATTCTCCAACTGCATATCCAGAAATAAAAATAAAATAATTGAGTGAGAAATATAGGTTTGATCCGTTTCATGCTAAACCTTGAAGAAATTAATCATGTTGGACCTTTTTTTTTTCTTTTTTTTTTACCTTCTCATCATTAGGGACTGAGGCTTTAGTGTATCTGACAAGGAATACATATGCTGTTGGAACTGTTAAGTACCAACCCAACTTTCCCAAGATTGCCTTTTCCATGGCCAAAATATGTTCTTTGACATAGGCATTGTCCGAAATGCAGACAAAATCATTGACCTCAGGTGCCCAAATTTCTTCATACTTGCTTGCTAGGAGCATGGAGCTGATGCCAACCAACTGAAGCTCCCTCCTTGGGACGACCTTCATGGAGAGGAACCGGTCGACGATGTTAATGGTAAGATAGAGGGTCTCTGGCATGAGTTCAAACTTCTTGTGAACTTCCACCAACCAATCAACTAAGATTGATCTCATCTTAGCATTTATGTCCGGTTGTAGACCCATGTAGTCGCTTAACTTAGTTTCACCCTGGGTAATATCAAATCAGTATGAGAAAGACACACACACACACACACACACACAGAATTATAAATGTTAGAGAGGAATTCACCTCAGAGAGCTTGTAAAAGTTGTAAAGTTCATCGATATATTCGACCACAGCTAACTCGTTATCTCCGTCTGCTGCATCAATGTCCGCTACTTGATCCTTTGGCTTAGTCAGGCCACCAGCAACCTGAGGAAAAAAGAAAAGAAATGAAGAAAGCCAAAAAAAATCCAAAGGCTTAAATATACATACAAAAAGAAACAAAAAGAAGAAGGAATATATATATATATATATGGATATTAAATTTACCTTGCTTCTGGCACTCAGAGTTGAAGAAAAGGTCTTGTTGAAATTCTTCCTTGTTGAAGTCCCCCCTTCCTTCAATTTTCTTCGGCTAACAGAGTTGTTCTTGCTCTCAACAGCTATATCATCATCTTTTGGCGTTGTTATTTTAGCAGATTCCACTACTTCTTTGGTTGGTTTCTGCAAACCAACAAAAATTCTCTTATATATTGATACATAAATATTCTGAATCTAATGGACCCAAAGATAATTCTACAAGGAAATTTGATACAGAAAATAAAAATTGCTACCTTGACGTTTTTCTTCTTCTCTAGCACAGTTTTCTGATCATGGACTTTTCCTTCTTCAGCTCGACCCTTCACTAGGTTGCCGATATCTTGAAGAACCCGTCTATTTCTTCCTTCTGCAGCGCCATTCTTCTGCTTACCCCCCTCTAACAAAAATGCAGATAAAGATCTTTACAAAAGCCATGAAAAGCTTAATAAATTATTTATTCAGGCAAAGGAAGAAACAAACCAATAATGCAGTTCCAAAAATGATGAAAGAAGAGAAAAGAAAGGAACTCAAAGGAACTCAAACTCTAAAGAGGTATAAACCGTGGAGAAAGCAAGAGAACAACAACCCAGATCGTAGAAATTCACGAGAAAATCAGAACAAAAGAGGGAATTATTGGAGTTTTCTTATTCATTTTTTGGGTACCTCTGAGCGCTTGTTGGCGAGGAACAACGACAACAGCTCTGGAAGCCATATCCTCCGAATCTTGATCTTGAAATTGAAAGTTAGCGCCCAAAACGCCTCCGATACTCGAAAACAGCGAGGAGAGGAACACTTGGAGACGACTACCGCCGTTGCGAGTCTCTCCTCTTCCTCCTCCTTCTCCGGTTTCCACGTCTTCGTACGCCACCTTTCGCCGTTCGGAAAATCACAAACGCAACTTTACGATTCTCCTTCTTCTGGGTCTTCTTCTTTTTCTTCTTTGGAACTCTATTTTACTCTCTCTCAGAATTTCTTCTTCTTCTTCTTTCAAAGGGTATTGTGATCTTTGAGAGAATTTTGGATTTTTGCGGAATTTTTATATGTGAAAGAAGGCTATTGCGATGTTCTCTATTTTCTCTTGTTTTTCAAGCTGTTATGTGTTAAGAGGAAGAACCGACGCGACTTCTAACGGTCGGATTTTCATCAATTTCTGACCGTTGGATGGCCTTTTAAACGGCTAAAACCCTCCCTTCCCTATATGGTGGGTTTGTTAACGCTATTTGAGTGGAGATTGATTCTCTAGCCGTTGGCCGTACGGGCTTTTGATGATCTTCGACGCTCCCCCTTTCCCCGTTCGTTTCACCATTTGGGCCCGAGCATGGGCTACCGTAACAGAGTATTTTTGAAAGCCCAACTATTCTTCTTTGATCTTTGGATTGTTTTTACTTTTTATACCCTGTATTCTTAGGTTATCAAAAGGTGACTTTATATTTTAAACTTTAACACTTTTATATCTTTTGTAGTTTTAACTTAAAATAAGTTCTCATCTTTTTGAAGTCAAAGTTTAATTTTTGGCTTGTAAAATACAATGTCCTTCACATTTTGAAGATTTGAGCTTTTTTTATTATTTTTTTGGTTTGTATTAAAGGGTGTTTAAGTCTTTCATAGTTAAAATTAACTGTTGACTAAAAAAATGTAAGAAAGTACATAGATTTAAAATTTGAAGGTATAAATATGATAAAAGTTTAAAATATATGGTATAAAGTTTTGATAACCGTAGAATGTAAAGTATAAAAATGAAAATAACCCTTTATTTTTTTAGGGAAGGGGATTTTCTTTTTCCATTTGTTTGATCACTAAATACCATTTATTCTTTTTAAATATACTGTCTATAATTTTATGCTACTCATAATCTTTTTTAATGCATACTATCGCATAATTTTAGATTATTATTTTACAATATGTATAACTTTGAATTCATATATTATTTATATACTTATTATGCTTCTTGTTTGTAGAATTTTTGTTTTCAGATATTATTGGTATGTAATTTGAACTATTATAATTGATTAGTAGACGATTAGAATTGAATTTTATGAATGTATTTATATAACTTTGTACAGATTCATTCATAATAAAAACCATTATTATAGGACATGTATTTTGCTTTTTAAACATATATCTATATATATATATATATATATATATATATATCTTTTCAAATACGTCCATATAGACGAGTTCTGAATGGTTATTTTTTTTATAGTTATCTTGTGTATCAATAATTAGAGACAAAATTTTTTGTTTATTGTAACTTTTTTAATGGTGTTTATTGTGACTTTCTTTCTCATTTTTTTATAGATTTTATTATTTTATAAATTCTTAAAGGTAAAGATATGTAAAGTATCTTTAAAAAAAAATAAATTTTCGTTGTTCAAAAAAAGATGATAAAAAATTCAGTCCATGCAAAAAAGAAAGAAAGAATAGAAAAAAAGAGAAAGGAAGTCTAATTTTTCAAATAAGCTTTTATATATATATATATATATATATATTATATATATAGACACACGCGAGTTGACAAATAGCTAAGCAATTATAATAATTAACATTTGGGGGAAAAATAGTTCACGGAACAGTGAACATCCACTTTAATTTTAACTTTTTTGTTAACTCTATCTTATTATTTGTAGTAATAATAATAATAATAATAATAATAATAATTATTATTATTAGTTCATTAAAAGATTGGCACATCAAGTTACATCAAGTTATAATAAAAAGATTGTATGCAAAGTGAAAAATTGACAATTCATAATTGGTAAAAAAGTTAAAATTTTTAAATCTCTCAAACCGTTCAAACAACTAGCTACCCGTTATGAACATCGTGGCGTAAAAACTACATTTAACAAAGTAAAAATAATTGTAAGGTTAATTTAAATATTTATATTAAAAACATTTAATTAAACGAAAAACCTATAGTGGGGACTTTTTTTCCGTCAGTAGTGTACATACAATCTAACGATTTTATGAAGTGAGCTGATAAGTTGGCAAGTAGTCATGGTTGTGGGTGATGACAAACATACTCCAAAAAATTTAGTAAAAAAACAAAGGATAAAATGCAATATTTGAATAATTCATTAGTTTAAATCTACAATTTAATCAAGATTTAAACAATAAATTTTGTTAGCAAAATTTTATATTTTGTAATTATGAAATTATGTGATTAAGATATAATGGCCCCGTTTGATAATATTTTGAGAGTTTTTGGAAATGTTTTTCATGTTTTTTTAGGCAAAAAATTCAAAAACTCTCAACACAATTCTTAAAAAATTCTCATTTTTTAAAACAAAACTATTCTCTCATATTTTGAAAACATTACCAAACAAACCCAATGAAATATCATGTTTATTCTATGTGCAAATCTTTATCAATTAAGGTGTATTTCACATGTACAAATTTTGTGATTTATATACGCCAATATTTGTTAAGTGCCTTAAAAGGTAAAATTAATGTCACATGGATTGAGTTAAAATCCAATTTTTGTGAAAAAAGTACACAAAAAAAGTAAATATGGGCTAATGAGATTAAATTATCATGCCAAAGTCCTAAGCAATGTAAAAGTTGACAGTTTACAAGATAGTTGATTGATACGGGTTTTAGTGTTTGTAGTTAGCTAGTGTTGGAATTCAGCATATAGAGACACTCAGAAAAGTATAGTGAAGAACACAGTATAATTATACAGAATAAGTACTCACACAGATAGTAAACTATTGTTGATGGGAATTTAACAATATGGGATGCAATGTACTGGGATAGTTTTACACTGACAAGAAAAAAATCTCGTCAATACCATACTGATCGAAAAAGAAATAAATTTTAGAGTGGATTTGAACTATTAAAACAAAACCTAGGTAGACTAGGTGTACAAACAGTCAAGAGTTCTTATCCAAATTGTACCTTAAAAATTGTGCAAAATCTTTCCTACATCTCCAAGTGAAATCCGGTTTTTGGCAAGGGTATTTGAGCAAAAATTTAATTGTAATTTAGTCCCTAGTTCAAGTTCTATAAGTACCCAAGGACTAACTTAAAAATTCATTTCTTTCTTCCTCTCCAAGTTTTGTTCCTAGGCCAAAAATTCTTTCTATTTTCTTCCCAAATCTACCCCTCTCCCGAGCAATATTCCTCTTAAAATCTTGTTAAATCTAATCTCGAAATCATCATTAGAAGCAACAGCAAGGGTGTTGGTGCAGATTCAAGGAGATTTTAAGGTAAAAATCCAAACTTTGTTAATGGGTTTTTGTCAAAGTTTAGAGTTTTGGTTGAACATTAATTTTCTTTGTTTTGATCAAGTGATGAAGGGGTTGTTAGAGGTGTTGGAAAAATGAGTACACAATAGAATTTTAAAAATTTTAAATCAGAGTATTTTCTAAGACACAAGTTTGACATGCTATATACATAAATTAATCATAGATTTTACTAACCTTTAAGTGCTGAAGAACTCCTACAATCTGTGATGAGAAGAACATTCAAAAGAGCCTCAACCAACTGGTCTTCTTTGCTATTCTCTATCCACGATCAGAATATTTATGGGTACACCTTGTACAGCTCTTTCACAAGTGACTCTCCTTCCAATCAATCAAGAAGACCTAGAGCAAAGGTTTGTGATTGTGAACAAAAGCTCTTAGGGAGTTTTAGAGTATTTAACACAAGAGTACTCACTCTTAACTTTTCAACTGATCTAAATAACTTAAAAAACTCACTTTCTATTTATAAAGGTCGTCCCCTAGATTGGTCATTATCAGATATGGCCTCAAAAATTTGAATCTAGATCAACTTTTGATAAAATCGCATTTGAAACACGTGATCAAATAATGGTTAAAGCGGCAGGCCGAACTAATTGATCAGCCTGCCGAACTTGCTCTATGGACAGGTGGAACTAACTGATCGACTTGCCGAACTTGCGACAATGATCCCTGAGAATCCTTTGTTTCCCACTCGAGATTCTTTGAATAGAACCTTAGTTTTAATTCAATTAACCCAATAGAGAAGTTATCTAATTAAAACAGTCAAATCTAGATGATATTTAGAAAAATAAATATTCCTGGTAATTCAACAAGTTTATTTTGAATTAATTTATAAGATTAATTCAATCAATAAACAAACATGAATTATCTGATCCTATCGAATTTCAACCAATCTAATAATTTAACATAAGTCAATAATTTATTGAAAAAGCACGCCTTATCATTACAGGATTTATTATGAGCTAGCAAAGGAGACCTGATGGACCTATATAATTCAAGCTCCAATAATTATAAAATATAATATCCTATATGTACATTTTATAATCCTCAACTCTAATGCTACTTCACTAAAACCTTAGAGTTGCACTCTCAAACTATAGAAAATTATGAAGCTCCATATTAGCTAAGTGTCCATGACATATCATGATGTGTCGTATCCCCATAGGATATTCATAATCGGCTTAAGGATAAATTCTATCTTACCTTCCTGATTATTTTTATCTTATGTTCCATTATCTCATCATTAGAAAACTTATCATGCAAAGACAGTATACCATTCGGTTGCACCTATGTATCCAAATGGTTGAGTGCTCTAGTTTTCTAATTACATGATAATGCATATAAGAAAATATCATTGACTTCACCAATGGAGCCATGGATTCTATATCTATGAATAACAGGTCTACGCTATCAAGAGTCATGTCTCCAATGTATCGGTATGCGTACCATCATAAAGTCAGAATGTTACCCTTTGGTACATCAAAAAATATAAGTCAAGATGACGAGCTTATTAGTCATTTCAGGATTAAGATACAACATATATGATTGCCTAAAGTAAATTGATTTGCATAGATGGAATTACTAATCTAAATCAATTCCACTTTTTGTCTCGATCTAATGCATCGTCACCTACGACATTGTACCAATATTTCTATTCACAGAGTCCAACTTCGATGGCCAAGAGAAACCATCTCCCGTCAAGGATATAGACAACATAACAATCTTACCATGAATAAAGCGCCCAACTTTATTCGCTCGATTGCAGATCTTATGATTTAAACCATCACCTTTTGAATCATGTCTTTTGCATAATTTGTCCATCATATGCCTGATTCTTAAAGGTCTAGATTGACAGTTTTAGACTTTTATTTGCTTAACATACATTCAACAAAAATAAACATAAACATGACAATAATTGGTACATGAATAATAAATAAATTCTTTATTAATAAAATGTCTCCAAAAACGTATTACAACATTTTACTCCTTAGGGCATACATGTCTAACAATCTCCCACTTGCACTAAGTGAGTAAATATGACATATTTGTGTCCCTATAGCTTCCACATGCCTCTTGAAAACCCTTGCAGTTGGGGTCTTCGTGAATGGATTAGCTAAATTGTCCTCAAATACGATTTTGCATACAACAACATGCCCGCCCTCAACGAAGTCCTTTATCACATGATACCTCCGATGAATATGCTTCATTTTTTGGTGAAATCTTGGTTCCTTAGCGTTAGCTATCGTTGTAGTGTTATCACAATATAGCGATATTGCCTTCTATATGCTAGGAACTACCCCAAGATCTTTAAGGAACTTGTGAAGCCACATTGCTTCTTTAGAAGCATCACTAGCTGCCACATATTCGGCTTCTATCGTTGAATCCAAAGTGCAATCCTGCTTGATACTTCTCCAAGCAATGGCACCGCCACCCAGAGTAAACATAAAACCAAAAGTTGATCTTCTTGAATCCAAACAGGATTGAAAATCTAAATCAGTATATCCTAGAGGTGTTAAATTCTCACTTGAATATTCAAACATATACTTTGGAGTCATTCTCAAGTATTTGAAAACATGCTTGACCATAACCCAATGGTTCGGTCCTAGATCTGACTAAAATTGACTTACTATCCCGACAGCATAATTGATATCTAGTCGTGTGCAAAGCATGGCATACGTGAGACTACCCACTGTCGAGGCATAAGGCACATTCTTCATGTATTCTGTTTCTTCATCAGAGTTTGGCGAGTCTGTCTTAGAAAGAGTAATTCCAGACCTAGATGGTTGCCCACCTTTCTTAGAATTCTACATTGTAAACCTTTTAAGAATTTTATTTATGTAGCCCGTTTGGGATAAAGCTATCATTTTGTTCTTCATATCTTGAAAAATCTTGATACCGAGAACATAATTAGCTTCACCTACAAGTCTTTTATGTCAAACTGCTTAGTCAACCATATTTTGACTGATGACAACGCCCCAACGTCATTGCCAATTAGTAAAATGTCATCTGCACAGAGCAATAGAAAAATCACCTTCTCATCTTTAATGTGTTTATAAACACATAGTTCGTTCATATTTTGTTCAAACCCATAAGTCTTGATCACCTGATCAACTTTTATGTTCCAAGAATGGGAAGCCTGCTTAAGTCCATAAATTGACTTTAGCAGTTTACAAACTTTACCCTCCTGACCTTTAGCCTTGAACCTGTCTAGCTGTACCATAAATATGGACTCAACAAGAAACCATTCAGAAAGGCCATCTTCACATCCATCGGTCAAATCTTGTAATCGAGAGCAACAGCTATGGTCAAGAGAATGTTGATGGACTTAAGCATAGCTTCAGGCGAAAAGGTTTCCTCATAATCGATTATTTCTGTTTGCATGTATCCCTTAACTATCAGTCTAGCCTTATAGCTTTTGACTTTACCATCTGCTCCTCTCTTTTTCTTATAGATCCACTTACACCCTTTACCCTTTTGGGAAGATCCACAAGTTCCCAGACCTGATTAGTCTCCATAGACTTCATCTCAATGTTCATGGCTTCTGTCCAGAGTTTTGAATCAACATCCTCTATAGCCTCTACGTAAGTATAAGGATCACTGTCATGTTCATCTGGTTCAGCCAAAAAAGCCTCACTATTGAACAAATACCTCTTTAGTTGATTCCCAATTCTCCCACTACGATGAAGCCCCTTAAGTTGTTGTTTGGTTGTTTTTTCTACATTGATTGGACTGGTTTCTACTGAAACCCTTGGAGTGATTAAATTACTCACCAACTCCTTGAGTACCACTTTACTTCGAGGCTTAAAGTCGTTCATGTAACTTTTCTCAAGAAATGTTGCATTGTTGAAACCACGACTTTATTTTCCTTTAGGTTATAGATATAACCCCCTTTAGTCCCTTTTGAATATCCTACAAATACACAAACTTCTGAACGTGCTTCCAACTTATTTGCTTCCTTATACAGACATGAGTCGGACATCCCGATATGCAAATATGGTTTAAGGATGTCTTTTTCCCTGTCCACAACTCTTGAGGAGTTTTAGGAACCGATTTTGAAGGCACTTGTTCAAAAGACAACATGCGATTTGTAGTGCATATCCTTAAAAGGATAAAGGCAATGATGAAGAACTCATCATGGACCTAAACATGTCCAACAAAGTCCTATTGCTTTTCTTTGCTATGCCATTTTGCTATGAAGTGCCCGGCGCAGTCAAATGGAAAAAATCTTATTCTCTAATAAGTGTTCCAAGAACTCATCGGAGACGTATTCACTACCTTGATCTGATTGAAGTACCTTTATGGGTTTACCTAATTGCTTTTCCACTTTAGCCCGAAACTCCCTAAACTTGTCAAAAGTTTTGCTTTCATGATGCATTAGGTATAGATACCCATGCCTTGTGTAATCATCAATGAAAGTGATGAAGTATTCATACCTTCCTCGTGCTTGGATGTTAATGGGACCACAAATATCACTATACAAAAGTTCTAGAATTCATTCGACCTTATTGCTCTTAGACCCAAATGGTCTTTTGGTCATTTTGCCCTCCAAACAAGATTCATATTGTGGTATAGATTCCACTTTTAAGTGACTTAAAGGTTCATCCCTTACCAACCTTTGAATCCTATTTAGGTTAATATGACCTAATCGTAAATGCCAAATATAGGTCTTATTAGAGTGAGAAGTTTTAAGTCTTTTAGAATTATTATTATTAACCTCAGTGTTAAGCAATAAGTCTATCTTAGGTTTGATAAAATATAGATTATTTCGCATCTATCCATCACAGATAAAAGATTTATTTTTACGAATCACCACTTTATTTATTAAAAGAAACTGAATAAGAGTCTTCAAATAAGCAAGCAATATAAATTAAATTCCTTTTAAGTTTAGGAACATAAAAACAATCTCACAAAACTAAATTCCTATAATTATCAAAATACAGATGGATGTCTCCCACTGCTTTAGCAAACACCAAAGATCCATCGCCTGTCCAAAGTGTGAAGTCCTCATACAGCTGACTTCTTGTTTCTTTGAACCCCTATAGAGAAACACAAACATGATTAGTTGCTCTAAAATCTATGACTCAAGTGTTACTTGATTCCTCAACTAAACAAGTTTAAATAACCAGAAGATCACACCTACTTCCTTGGGAAAGGAAGTCCTTATAATTCTTCTTGATGTGGCTAACCTTCCCACAGTAAAAGCACTTCTGCTTCTTTGGGTCTTCTTTTTCTTCTTTTTGTTCTTGCCGTTTGCAAGAATAGAAGACTTCTCGTTCTTAGCCTTCTGCTTCCTTCCATCCCCAGGGTTAGGATTGGAACCAGATGCAGTCGTCAAGTTAGCCTCGCCATCCGCAGGAGTTTCCTTGATCAGATTTTTGAACTTCTATAACCGCTTCATCAACTACATTAAGGTCACATCTTGTCTGTTGCTCAAATTATATGAATCTCTAAATGGGATGAACTCTTTTGACAGAGTCTAAAAAACCATAGTCATTTATGACTCGGCATCGATATCCGCTCCATGGACTTGAGCCTCAACACGGTAACTCATGACTAACATCATATGCTCCTTCACATATTTTCGCAGTCTTTGTTTGCAGTTCAAAAGTTTCCGAAGTGCCCCTTGCCACTTTGTTATAGCTTGGCCTCGAAACATGTTTTCAAGATTATCCAAGATCTACTTCGCAGTCTCATAATCTTCATGTTGAGCTTGTAGTATGTTATTCATACTAGCTATAACAAAACACCGGGCCTGATTATTAGCATCTTTCAAGTGATCATATGCTTGGATTTGCTCATTGGTGGATTCCTTGATAGGTTTGGGAGGACATGGTGTTGTCAGCATAAATTTTAGTTTCTCAAAGGCTAGGACAATATTCAGGTTCCTTTTCCAATCATTGTAATTCTCGCCCGTTAATTGGTTTTCATCGAGTATCAAAGATAAAGCGTTTTTAGTCATTTAATCTACAATGAAGAACATATATACCAAACATAAGCAAACATACCATAACAATTTAGTAAGATAACACAACCAAGTAAACATACAATTGTGTTTATGTGTCAAAAACCTTGAAAATATTACAACCTTACAACGATAATCCCTAATTCAGAATTCAACAAGCCGCCTAGGGGAGACTTGCCAAATTCAATTAGGAACACGGATCCCATCCTAATTAATATATGCCATCCAAGACCCATTTGATCCAGCATATATTAATAATCATTTTCTTTGACCATTAATTTTTTCAAGGGGGGATTAATAATAAAATTAACTTGAGTGTATAATCATTATTTCAACTATTTTATCCATGATCTACAATCACCACCTAGGGGTATACAATGGTACATTATGATAAAATATCTTATCCTTTTGGAGATCCAACCTGGTACATGATGAATTCCCTTCCTAGGAGTCAGAACCACCATGTGCTATCTATTGACCAATGATGGAGGCCGTAGGTCCTCTCTTCAAAAACCTTCTCCCACTCAATCTTTTGAAATCAAGGTTTTATTTTAAAAAACATGCATGAACAATTTTTAATGAGTGGCACTCCCTATTCTATATGACATGTTATCAACATACATAGCAAATCATATTATAATACAGACAAACAAAGCAATCTTGCAAAGCCACAAGCAAAATAATAATAAACAACCCTAATATTATGGTTTCACCATAAAGAAAAGAAATTAAAGATTACAAGAGATTAATTGAAATATATTATTGATTCTTCATACTTGAATCTTCAAGTTATATCTGTCTTCATGTGGCATCCATCTTTAAGTCTTCAATCTCGTATAGATCAAATACTTTACTTTTTCGGTCTTTACAAAATTTTATGTTTCTCAAAATTGTCTCAAAAATAAAATCAAAAGAGCACTGAAAAACACACCTTTTCTAAAAACAACAGCTCTCTACCGGCATGCTGATTTGTGAGATTGGCCTACCGGTCAGTTTGGCCTGTTGCTAGAGCTCACTGAAATCCGCCCCAAAGCTGGCCTACTGAGCTGGAGGTTCAGCTTACCAGTCTACAACCATCGGCCTACTGAACGTAAGGGTTTAGCCTGCCGACCGAGTAAAAATCACTTTTTTCCAAAAGACAGTTTTTACGTAGTTTTTCAATTTTATTTTCAACAATTCAAAAACATAAAAATTTAGAGACTCAAGAAATACCTTTAGAATCACTATCATCTCCATCTTCTAGATCTATCTTCACTTCGACTGATTATTTAATTACAAAATTCTTTCGAATAAATAATAATTCTTAGACGGTGATGAAAACCGACATCTAATTACATGAAAAACTTAGATACACATTCTAACCTTTAAGGAACCATATTCGATACAAATTAATTAATTATAAATAATTAAATAATAATTTAATCAACTATAATTAATTAATAAACATTCACTATATAATCTTATGACAACATATAAATATTAGAAACCCAAGAATGTCAACTCTCTAAAATATTAAATTCAAGCATATAAGAGATCAAGATCACATAATTTATATATATAGCATGTTCACAAACTCCTAAATTTATGTAAAAATCATGGCTTTGATACGAATTGTTGGAAAAATGAGTATGCAATGGAACTTTAAAAATTTTAAATCAGAGTATTTTCCAAAACACAGGTCTGACATGCTATATACATAAATTAATTATAGATCTTGCTAACCTTTAAGTGCCGAAGAACTCTTGCAAACTGTGAAAAGAAGATTATTCCAGAAGAGCCTCAATCAACTAGTATCCTTTGCTACTTTTTATCCACGATCAGAATGTGTGTGGGCACACCTCATACAGCTTTTCCACTAGTGACTCTCCTTCCAATTAATTAAGAAGACCCAGAGCAGAGGTTCGTGATTGTGAACAAAAGCTCGCAGGGAGTTACAGAGTATCTAACACAAGAGTACTCACTCTTAACTTCTCAACTGATCTAAATAGCTTAGAAAACTCACTCCTTATTGATAAAGGTCGTCCCCTAGGTTGGTCATTATCAGATAAAGCATCAAAAATTTGAATCTATATCAACTTTTGATAAAATCGTGTTTGAAAAGCATGATCAAATAATTGTTAGATCGGCAGGCTGAACTAACTTATTGGCTTGTCAAACTTGCTCCATCGACAGGCGAAATAACTGATTAGCCTACCAAACTTACGATAATATGATCCCTGAGAATCCTTTATTTTCCATCCGAGATTCTTTGGATAAAGCCTCAGTTTTAATTCAAATAACCCAATAAAGAAGTTATCTAATTAAAACAGTCATATCTAGATAACCTCTAGGAAAATAAATATTCTTGATAATTCAACAAGTTTATATTGAATTAATTTACAAAATTTTCAACCAATAAACAAACATGAATTATCTGATTCTATCGAATTTTAGCCAATCTAATAATTTAACATAAGTCACCAACTTATTGGCAAAGCACGTCGTATTGTTACAGGATTTATTATGAGCTAGCAAAGGAGGCCTAATGGACCTATATAATTCAAGTTTTGATAATTAAAAAATATAATATCCCAAATATACATTTTATAATCATCAACTCTAACACTACTCCACTGAAAGCTTAGAGCTGTACTCTCGAACTATATAAAATTACAAAGCTCTAAATTAGCTAAGTGTCCATAACATATCATGATGTGTTGTATCCCTATAGGATATTTATAATCGGCTTAATGATAAATTCCATCTTACCTTCTTGATTATTTTTATCTTATGTTTCATTATCTCACCATTAGAAAACTTACCATCCGAGGACAGTATACCATTCAGTTACACCTATGTATCCAAATAATTAAGCACTCCAGTTTTTCAATTACAGGATAACGCATATAAGAGAATATCATTGACTGCACAAATGGAGCTAGGGATTCCATATTTATGAATAACAGGTCTATGCTATCAAGAGTCATGTCTCCAACGTACCGGTATGCGTACCATCATAAAGTCAAGATGTCACCTATTGGTACATCAAAAGATAAAAGTCAAGATAACAGGCCCATTAGTCATTTTAGGATTAAGATACAACAGATATGATTGTTTAAAGTGAATTGATTTGCACAGATGGAATTATTGATCCAAATCAATTTCACTTTATGTCTCGATCCAATACATCGTCACCTATGACAATGTACCAATATTCTATTCATGGAGTCCAACTCTGATGGCCAAGAGAAACCATCTCCCATTAGGGATATAGACAACATAACAATCTTTAGCATAAATAACGCGCCTAACTTTATTCCCTCGATTACGGATCTTATGATTTAGACCATCACCTTTAGAATCATGTCTTTTGCATAATCTGTCCATCATATGCCTAATTCTTAAATGTCTAGATTGACAATCTCAGACTTTTGTTTGGTTAACATACATTCAACAAATATGAACATAAAGAGGACAATAATAATAAATAAATTCTTTATTAATAAAATGTCTCTAAAAATATATTACAACATTTTACTTCTTAGGGCATACATGTCTAACAAGAGGCCACTCACACTAAGAGAAATTTTTCTGTGACCTGTTGATGGCAAAATTATCATTTTTACACAACGATCAAAGCGGACCTTGCGCTCATTGAGTAAGCTCAATGTTTTTAAGCAATTAATAAACCACATTATGAAAAGTTCGAAGTTGTATTATGAGACATAAAATTTGACTATAGCGTATCTAAGTCAAGCGGTATGGAAAACAACGGATAATATAGACTCGAGCTAAAAGTCAAGTGTCGCTTATAAAGGACACACAACTGACTAATTACGAGGAAGGATTTAAATTGAAAACATTAACATGAGGTTCAATTAAGTTTCAAACCTCACCTATGGCATAAAGAAAATTATTTTCATATGCTATATATATATATATGTACGGTTTACAATTGCATTTATTATTCTTATTACTTTGGATACCAGCCCATGGCATGTAGTATGTTCACTAAGTTACAAGACTGATAATCTAAACCTCCAAGTTAAGAAAATCAAGATAAGATATTAAGTATCATACCAATCTCTACTTAAGTGAGGATTAAAAATCTCTTGACCTAATGAGCATCAAGTTAAGTAAAGATACAATCTTGGTGGAGGATTAAAAATCTCTTGACCTAATGAGCATCAAGTTAAGTCAAGATACAATCTTGGTGTTTGATGATCGAGTGCACTCGGAATCAACACTTTGGCTTACAGTTTAGAATAAGTTAAGGATAGTAATAAGATGTTCATCACTAAGCATAATTAAAATCATGCATTGTATTGTTACCAGTATAACTTTATCATTGTTTTGTGAGAAATGTTTGAACTTGTTGAGCAAAAGCCCATGTGGTTCTTTTTGTGCATTAGGAAATCCTACCATGAGGCCAATATGAAGCTTATGAGTTATGTATGGCGGTGGGACAAACGAGAAGATTGAGCTACGCATATCGCTACAGCTAGAATTCCACTTTTGTAAGAGTGTTGGTTTGTAAAATATGTAACGGTTAAGTAGTAAGCTAGAACTACTTTTGGCAAGACTATTTAAGTAAGTGTTTTGTAATCATAAGTTAACAAGAGTTTTAAAACTAATTAAGGTGTTCGTTAAGTATTATGATTATGTTTAAAAAAATATTTCACATTTTTATGAGTAAGTAAGATTAAGTGCAAGTAATTAGCACTAAGTAATGACTTGAACAGTCAGGTCGTTATAGTTGGTATCAAAGCTAGGTTCCTACTATCCTACTTCATATTCTCAAACATCAACTTTACTACAACTCAAGTAAGTTATTTTAGTTTTTGTTTATAGTATAGTTAGGTCCTTATGGTTATATATTACTATATCAATTTTGTTATCCACAATGGCTGTTGGGGGGTATGCTTGGCGCCACCTCCCTTAGAACACTCCTTAGCCATCCAGCCACCCTGTTAGGCCAAAAGCTATTCTTGATCTTTACATGACTCCTCTATGATCAGTACTTCTTCCTGAGGTGCTCCTCAGGGTCTCCTCTAGCTACCACACAAGATGTTGCCTCCTCGGGAAGAACATGTGCTTGGGACAGACTAACATGGCCTACATTCAGGCAATGACTCACTTCCAAAGGCCAACACATGGCCTTAATACAGCACTCAGATGAAGGGTTGCCCGCCGTTCGAGATCGTGACACTTGTCACCTATCACCTGACACCACTTGATGGGACGTCCAGGTCACGGGTCAATCCCACTTAACACCCAGTCCACGTGGTGGCCTATAAATCGAAAGCATTTATTCCATCAGAGAGGTAACATAGACTTTCTTACCTAACCCTGCTCCCGATCTTAGTCAAATAGGTACTTGACTTGAGCATCGGAGAACCCTTGGTTGACACCACACTAGTGTCCCCCATGACCTCCAAGCTATCCCCTCTTCATATTTTAGGTTCACTTTGGGAAGCTGAGACGAGAAGGGCAAGCAGTTAGACCACCGTGTGCAGCCGTACATTGCATTTATCACCAATAAACTAGGCAGAGCATAACAGTTTGGTGTTAGAAGGAGGGCCCTATGCCTTTCCAGCATTCCCATTAACAACTTTCATTCGATATGGCCACGAGAGGAAATACTTGCGATGAGGCTCCTTGATAAGTGGGGTGAGGAATGCCCAAATCCAGAATCAGGCCAGACCTCGTAGTAGGCCCCATGCTACTTGGTCCAGATCTGGTGGGCAAGGCAGCGCAAGTAGAGCAGTTTTGGTCACAAAGGATCCGATTCAAGAATTGACTACTACAGTGTGCCTTCTCCTACAATAGATGGCGCAACAACAAGCATAATAGTCGTCCCTACTCTTTTTCTGTATACCAGGGAAGACCGCGCATGTGGTGGAGCAGGGTCGAGGGACGGTTATCACAATGAGGGAGACTTTAAGCAAGTCAAAACCCAAGCCTCGAAAAGCATCTCCTGAAGCATCTGATCAGTCCAAGATGGATGACTCAGACCTCGAGATGGCCGTGACCGCTACTCGCAAAGTTCATGGGCCTCAGTCTTTGATAGGCTCGAGGATTAGGGGGGGCTCTCCTTGCCCGAGATCAACCAGAGGCTAGAGACAATGACAGGGTAGAGGGCGGAGCCCTGTATAGGTTGGAATTACCCAAGGTCACCAACAGTCGTCAACTACGAGACCTACAACGGTAGATTGACTAAATAAAAAACAACTATTATAGGGTAGATGAGGGTGGCATGCCTAATCCACCCTTCGCCAATGCAATCATGAGCTGCAGATCAAGGCTTACAATGGAATAACAGACGCTGCCAAGCACCTTGAACTTTACAGGGGCCACATGATGCTCCAAAATGCCAGTGATGCCGTGATGCGTAAGGCATTCTCATTGACTTTAACCGACTCTGCTGGACAATGGTTTAGGCTATAGAGCTAGGCACAATGACCTCGTTTTGGTAGCTATCCTATGCATTCTCAATAGCTTTCACCCTGTCCAGGACAAGAAAGAAGGAGGTGACTCATCTCTATGCTGTAAAATAAAGAGACAGGGATGTGCAGGACTACATCAACTGCTTTATCTGAGCAGCCTTGGAAGTGAGGCACATAAGATGAGACCCTAAAGCACGCTTTTTGTGAGGGATTAAAAAACTAAGGCCTACTCTAGTCGCTTGCACTAGAGTAGCCAGGAACCTTTTCCTAAATGCTAGCGTAAGCCAGAGACATGAAGACGCCGCAGATTACATAAAAAGCCACCAAGATGAGGTAGGAAGTAGTAAGAATAGGAAGAAGAACAAAGATCCACTCAAACAGGGGGAGACTGACTAGAGCAAGAAGCCAAAGGCCGACAAGTCGAAGGTTCCCACCGGGAAATTCCAATGCTACACGTCCTTGGTTGCCACCATTGACGAAGTGCTAAACCAGGTTAGCAACCGCAATAAACTAATGTTTGAAAAACAATACGCTGTAGAATTTTGAATTTTTTTTATCCCTTAGTGGCCACGGCCTTTTCGGCCACAAGTGCCCTTGCTCAAACCTCGTTAGCACAACTTGATCGGTAGGAACTGTCTCCTTGAGCTAGGATAACCACCTCTTACTGGCATAACCACTCGAATTTTCATAGCTTGTCTGAGTCAGGGTTATAGAGGATAAATTTTTTAATGAACCCAGTGAAGTAATACCACCCGACCTACTGGGGAAGCTTCTTCATCTTGAACATTTGCTTAAAGGCTTCCCACAGCATCTCTGTCATGTAGCCATAATCCACAGCACATACATGCCTATCAAAGAGCGGTAATAGTTTGGATTCAACTAGGTAGGGCACATGTCCAAGTCATTAAGCAGTTGGCGCTTGAAGGGATGTAATGGAAGGTGAAGTCTTGCTTGGAAGAACTCTGCATAGAGTGTGATGCATCCCTTCATTAGGTCAATGGGGGAATCTTTGGCTGCAGGCAAAATAAGAATCACATCATTTGGGATCTGATACTCCTCACGGAGGGTGTCCAATCAGGCATGAGTCGTCACCAATGTGCATTATTTGGCTAAAGTCTAGCGTGGTTGACACACTTGGTAGACCACCACACCCTAGACCCTAGTCTCTAAAGCTAGTAGCGCGTCCTCTTCATCCTTGGCGTCGCCGTCTCTTTGGACTTATTGCCTCTCCTCGCCCACATCTTGCTCGACGGTAACTTCATCCACTATTTTGGCTTCTTCAGCTACGTCCCAGACAGAGGGGCTCAGCCCACTCGTAGCAGCCGCCAGGCGAGCACACTCCTGTTCAGTAACTCCAAATGTGCCTACAGCGGCCTCCCCAATGTAAGGGTCCTCCCCTCCTCATGTCCTAATCGGGACCGTCCTTTCAAGAAAATCCAAAAGTTCCTACTTGGGGTGGTCCCAAGACCCATGCTAAGGATTTCAGCCAACTAAGTGATTCCTTCCTACTCGGCCACCCCCTTGACACTTTCCTCTCCTCAGATCCTGTTTGGTTAGTCTCGATACTCTCATCTGACCAAGAAATGCTAGCTGACTGGTTTTGGGAGTTACTTAAACGCTCATATTGTTCTCAAAGAATTACTTGTTTGGGGTAGCTTGATTAGGTTGGAAAGTTTTTTCAAGTTCGCAAGCCTTCTACTCAGCAACTAGAATACAAAGCTCTTAAAAATTTGTAAGATATGTGCGCTGAATGAATGGAAGGCGTCTCCTATTTATAGTCAAAGGTCGAGTGCAAAAATAAAAGAAGCGCTATGATTGCACATGTCAGGGAAACAGCTAATGATGTGTTGACACGTGTTAGCCAAGCTTGATCGACCAACTGTCGAGACCCAAAAGCTAGCCCAAAGACCACCTCAGCCAACCAACCTCTCTCATGCGTAGTGTACCTGGGCCGAGCATGGACCAGGTGGACTGGGGGCTACTGTTAAGGGTATGCTCGGTGCCACTTGCAGAAGAACACTCCTCGGCCGTCCGGCCACCATGCTTGGATAGAAGCTATTCTTGATGTTTACATGACTCCTCTATGATCGACATTTCTTCTCGAGGTGCTCTTCAGGGCCTCCTTTGGCTGCCACACAAGACGTCTCCTCCTCGAGAAGAACATGTGCTCGGGATGGACTGACATGGCCTGGATCCAAGCAACGACTCACTTCCAAAGGTTAACACATGGCCTCACCACAACCCTCAGATGAAGGGTTGTTTATCGACCAGGATCGTGACAGTTATCACCTACCACCTAACACTACCTGATGGGATGCCCAGGTCATAGGTCAAACCCACTAACACCTAGTCCAAGTAGTGGCCTATAAATAGAAAGCATTTATTCTACCAGAGAGGTAACTTGCACTTTTTCACCTAACCCTATTCCCAATCTTGGTGGAACAAGTACCTAACTTGAGTGTTGGAGAGCCCTTGGCCGGCACCACATCGATGTCCCCTTGACCTTTGAGTTTCTTATTTGAGATTTACTGCGGGAAGCTGAGACGAGCAGGACAGGCAGTTCGACCATCGTGCATAGCCGCACGTGGGGTTGATCACCCATAAACCAGGCAAAGCATTAACAATGGCTACACCCCTTAATGAGTAACGGGTTGACGTATACTAGAAAGTTAACATTGCCTTTCAAGATATGATGTCTCGATGTGTTAATGATAGTCATCAACCCTTTGTCCTGATGGAGTGAATTCATACTATAGTGGTGAATTTCAATTCCTATCAGACACCACCATTATGAGACTTCGAAGATAGGCCTTAGCATGGTTGTTTAGCTTAGGAGCTGAGTAACGGCACAAGGACTAGCTAGAATTTTGTACTTAGATCAGTGTTGAGTTTGGACCCAAGTTCAAACTCCATCCTCTAACAACAGATGTTGAGTAACTTATAGACTAAGATATCTAAAGAGAGTAATAGACTGTAGTATTATCAGGCTTTTCAAGAGATTTAGAGCTTATTTCCAAGAGAGACCTAAAAGAATTATATCATGAGGTTCAGGCAAATTATGCTGCCAGTGTATCTTCTAGAGGATCCAAAGGTGCCCTCTTTGGATAATGGCATGTTAGATTTAAATTTAGAGACTGAGCAATTACTCAATATCTTTTTTTGGATGATATATATATATATATATATACTAAAATTATGACTAGCATTAGCATTAGAGATGCATATAATCACCTTTACCTTGTGTCGATAATTGGCTAGTATACCTAGTTTTGTTACCCATGTACTTATTGTACCTCTAAGTAAGTGTCTTCGCTTCAAACAATTGTTATCATGTTTGTTCAACAATAATAACGGCTTGGTAGACATGACAATGTACCTATATTGACGATATAGGTTTCTTATTTTATTCACACCTGACACATGAGACTGTCATTTGACAAATGATGTATCAAATATGATACATGATATGACATGATGTCCTATAATTATGTTTTACACAAGTTGATAGCTTGATGCTAAGAGTACTATTATTCTTATTTCCACGAGAATGTAGATTTATGTAGTTTTTATTGCCCGACCATAGGATTTAGTTCTGGCTATGATCTGACCGAGAGCACAAGAAGTCAAATTACCATCAAACCCTGAATTTATGAATTTATCACTAACTTGCAAGAAAGGCTAGAAGTACAGAAGTAGGAAATTCAAGGACTTTTTGAGCAGTTAGCTCACCAAATCCAGACCCCACTAGTATAGGAGGTCCTTCCACCACCAGTAGCTTCGTCAATAAACCCGATAGTTCTTGTGGCTCTTATAACACTCAAGAAATTCTTAATGCATAATATAAGCAATATTTAAAAATTATGGTGAGTAATTTATGTATAAAAATTTGTGAGCCAAATTTTGTACTAAAAATTTGTTAAGTGCTTTAAAAGCAATATAAGTGTCACAAGGATTATTGTTTAAATCCAATTTTTATACGAATTCTATAAGAGTAAATATGGGACTTACAAGATTAAAATATCAGGCCAAAGTCCTAAGTATTGTTAGGGCTCTTTCGTGGCGGGCTTGTTGACGTGGAGGGTATGGCTCTTGTGGTCTATTTTAATTGGTCTAAGTCGAGCGTGATGTGGTGGTGCGTCAGGTGCCAGAGACAAATGAGAGTAAGATCACATCCTTGACATGAAAAGTGGCCAAAGACATCGTCTTTGCAAGCAACAAGTGTTGGCCCCAACTGAGTACGGGCTAAACCCAAATGACCGCCACGGAGAAGAGTTTCTAAGGGAAAAACCTATTGCAATTCTAGCCCCCTAATGATAAAGACTCAACGGAAGGATATCTTTAAGCAAGTGGACGGTGTGGAAAGGAACATAACCAATTTATGGAGGCAAAGACGGGTCTATTAGCTCAACTGTGTGAAATAGTAAAGGAATACGACACTTTAGGTGATGTCATTCAATGCACCAGAGATGGAGTTGACCTAAGAGAGTTCAATAGCCATTGATATTTGTGTTTCAGTCCTAATGGATGGCATTTCCTTAGAAACTTTATTGCTATATTGGGAGGAATGCCTAGAAACTTGTTCTAGAGGGGCCTCATTGGAAACCAGGGAACTTTTAATTTTTCGATGAAAGGATTAAAGAGTTTCTGGGGTTGAGAAGGAGTTTTTTAGGAGGTGTGGCTACTCTTTTGGGCTAAAGAATGATGGTTGTGAGAAAGCTATATAAGTGTTGAGAGTCTTAAGAGTGTTATGAGATGATGTGAGATCTTAAGTTCCTTTAAGGTGATGGTATTTATAGGCAAAGATTATAGGCCTTGAGAACTAGAAATTTTTTGATTTAGTTGAGGCCTTGCTATTCTAGGTCTCTAGTTGAGTGATTTTCAACCAAGTTTGGGGGTTTTAAGCCAAATGAGGTAGTCACCCAACACAAGAAAACTCCCTCTCAAGGATTTTGAAAAGATGTTTAGCCTAGTTTTGACTCCTACAGAATCACCTGATGCACATACTATATTGAAGTAGCTTGTAAGAAGGGACAATGAGGCTTAAAAAATTGTTTTCTCCTTTTTTGTGCAAATTTGGGTTTTTGGGAAAGAGATTCCTAGTTTGACTTCTAAGTGAAAGGGAAAGGTCATATTTGTTGTTTTCTATAGCTCTTTCCTCAAATCAAAGTGACCTACTTAGGCTGATTAAGTCAAATAACTTGGTGGTACGACTACGTCGAATAGGCCAGTTTGGGCCTAATGGGCATCTTCATAAGAGTGGGTTAATGTACCTTTTGGCTAACTTGGGCTGAGCCTCCTTCACTACTCATTTTATTCTAGTTTCTTATAGACTTAAAGCCTCCTCAAGTGGACCAAAAGTCTAATTGGTATGATTAAAATGAGCCCGTTTACATCCCTTGGCTTTCCAAACCGCGGCCCACTTAGAGATTCCTGAAGTTTGGCTTAAGTCCACATACCAACTATTATACCTTGGGCCACATCATGTGATGTGTGCTTGGATTTGTGCCTTGCAAAAATTAAAGTATCAACAAGTATGAATGATATAAAGATGAGAGTTAATTGATGAGCAAGGGAAAAATAAGGTAAAAAACTTAATTGTCGTAGAATGTGTCGTAGCAAGATTTTAAAATAGAAATGCGATATAAGAAAAATATTGTATGAATAATATGAAAATTATATTGTTTAGAAATTAAGCAGTACAGAAGTTATGCAATATAATGATAATGTAGAATAAGGATTATACAATATGTAAATTGTGTAGTATGGAAATTATACTGTTCAAAATTAAGCAATATGGGAATCACATTATGTGGAGGATATGGAAAAATATGAAATATTATGAAAGTTTGTAAACAGTATAGGAAAGTGTAACGGTAGTATAGGAAAAACATTGCCAATATAACTTTGAACTGTTAAAAAAGTTAAAGTGGGACGCATGGGACACCTCAAAAGTTATAGAATTTTCTCAAATCTTCTTTTGAAATCTAATTTTTGTAAGGGATATTGGAGCAAATTTTATTTGCTATTTAGTCACTAAGATGGTCTATAAATATCCACAGACTGTTTTGAAAAAAAGGTTATTTCTTTTTTTTTTCCCCAAGTTTTGCTCTAAAAAGCTAGAAAATTCTGCATGTTTCTTCCCACAAAAACCAGCCCTTCTTAGTACCATTTCTCTTAAAGTATTTTATGATTTTATCCTCAATCATCCTTTGAAACAAGAATAAGGGTTCTAAAGATGGTTTAAGGAGTTTTCAAAGGAAAACCCTAACTTCGGTTTTATGTGTTTTAAGGTTTTGTACAAGCTTTGGATAGGATTTTATGGTATGTTATGAATTTTTTGTCAAGAGATTTTAAAAAATTTCAAGTGCTAAAAAAAGAGGATTGACACTTTAGAATGTCTAGGTAAAATTCTAGCCCTTGAAGCAAAGTTAAAGTTTATTTTTTAGTATGTATACCTAGTGGTTGATGTAAGTTATAGACTATGGCATATAAAAAAGCTATGTGCCATGATTAGTTTATGTGTTAAGTGTTTAAAAATGTGCTTAGAGGGGTTTAAATGAGATTAAACTCAAGGAAAGCAAGATAAGATTTGTTTTGCTATAAAAAGTGTGTTTAAGGGTATTTTTGTAAGATTTAAGTGTTTGAGGCACTTATAGGCCAAACTAGTTTTTGAGCTTACTATGAGTTTCATTGAAAATGACAATATGGATAACTTTATGAAGAAATTTTCCTCAAATTCTAATCAAAACAAACCAGAAAAGGGGAATTTAGGTTATGCCCGTTTTGAAAAAAGTTAAAACACAAAAAGTATAGATCTCGTCAAAACTATTTGGGTTTGTGAAAATGATTTTTGACAATTCTACACTAATTTTGAGTTATGAATTTTACGAGATTTAGTTCTGAAATTTTAAAGCAATAAAATAAGAAAAACAGTTTGAAATCGTTTGAGTTGACCAAAGAGCTTTTGTAAGTTTAAATCCTTCCCAAAAAACTAAATGTTAGGGTATAAAATAGTTATTTTTGTTTTTGGGGAAAAAATTTTCAAGAATTTTGTGTTTTAGGCTAGAATCATAAAATCGTCTTGAATAGAATTTTTCATTAGGCCCCCATGTCCCTCCCGTGTGGTGACATAGAGGCCTAATAATTGCGTCATTGTGCTTGGGGTGTGAGGACTATCAGCCACTTGGGTAGTTCCATGTGCTCATTAGTGTATTGGCTGGTTTCTTGCACTACTAGGGGCAATGAGTAACGACAAATTTTAAACTTGAAAGAATTTCAAATTTTTTTCCAAAAACCTCGTAGAGCACACAATGATCATTTTTACCAAAATGCTAAGACGGACCCGAACTTTTCAATTTAGCTAAACGCCCTTAGACAAGAAATGTTCTATATCATGTTAGTTGTAAAACTGTCTATACAGACGTGAAATTTGACTATGGAATGATTTAGTTAAGCAGTATAGAAATTGACCAATAGTGTAGTCTTAGACTAGTCCCTAATAGTCGAGTATCATTTGAGCAGAGTATAAAAGCCGACTAATAGAAAAAAAAGGATAAACTGGAAACATTGAAGTGAGATTCAGGTAAGTTTCAAACCTTGCCTATGGCATCAAGAAAATGATTTTCAAATGCTTTGTATATATTTGAAATATATTTGCATTTTTTATGTGTATTGTTTTAAGATCAAGTCATGATTTACAATATGACTGCATTTATTATGTTTATGGTTTCAGACATTAAGTTATGTCATACAGTTTGTTCACTAAGATTACAAGATTTGTAATCTAAACCCTCAAGTTAAGATAAAAAAGTGTCATACTAACCTCTCCAACCAAGAGGAGCATCAAGTTATAAATATGTTATGGTCTTGGTGATACGACGATCTTGAACACTTGGTATGTACACTTAGGTGTATAGTTCAAGATAAGTTATGAAAATTAGCTAATGTCCATAATAGAGCATAAATAAAATCATGCATTGGATATTGCTTACATTCCTTTTTAAAGAATGTTTTATGAGAAATGTTTTGGATAAATTGCTCTAGTAGTCCCCAACCTTTGACGAGAGTGAATATTTAGTCCCTAACCTTTTGTTTTTGATTTATTAGTCCTTAACTTTAATTTAACAGTCAAATAGTTAATTTAGGATGGAAAAAGGTGACAAACTGGTGCCTAAAGTTATTAAAAAAAAGTCACAAACTGGTCCCCAAAATTAAGGGTTAAACCGCTAAATTGGTCCTTCAACAACTAAAATGGAAGGTTAGGGACTGATAAATCAAAAATAAAATATCGGGTCCCAAAAGTTTTATAGGAAATGCTTTACAAGAGAAGTTTTTAGCTATTATTTCTTTGAAGAAATGTTTTACGAGAAATGTTTTATGAAAGATGTTTTATGAGGAATTTTTTTACATTTAATGAGATATGTTTAAACTAACCAGGTGAAAGCTCATTACAAGTTCTTTTATGTTATAGGTAGTTCTACAAGAGATTAGTATGATAGTTGTTGAGTTAGGTGTTGCTGTGAGACAGATGCAATGATTGGGCTATGAATACTACTAGAGTCCATTTTTGTTGTTTTGAAAAGATCTTTTAAAAAGTTTTAAAAAAGTAAATGTTTACTTAATGAGTATTTGAAATGTTTTGGATGACTACAAAGTTAAGTTTGGTATTTATTTTTCAATTTATATTGCAATGAAAGTTACAATAGTTTTAAGTATGTTTTTAAGAAAAAAAAATTTACTCCACATTTTCTTTTTAGTAAGTAAGGTTAATAATGCAAAATAAAGTTTAAGCAAGGTAAATAACGGCTCGAAAAAGCTGGGTCGTTATAACTGTAGTAGCTCAAGCACACCCAGCTGCCCCTGCAACATCGGTAGCTCCAATTGATGACTTTTATGATAAAATCTAATGCATGAACGTACTGGAATTTGGTAGTTCAACTAACCCACTAAAGGCATGTGACTGGCTCATCGGTATCCAAAGGATCCTAAAGTTCATAAAACTTAACAATCAGGAGAAAGTGTTGTGCACATGCTTTTCTCTTACAAAGGATGCAACGAGGTGGTGGGAGACTGGTGAATGGAAAAGGAACGTAGAAGTAATGACCTAGGATGATTTCATTAAAGAGTTCAAGGAGAAATACCTTAACATGGAAACTATGGTGGCTCAGTAGGATGAGTTCAACAATTTTTGGCTGGGCACTTGTTACAAATGTCGTTTAGTGGTTTTATTAATTGGCACGCCTTTGTCTGGATTTGATACCCATGGACAAGGCAAGGATAAAAAGATTATTAATCATGTTCCGCACAAACATCCTAATGATTGTGGATAGTGGAGGTCATGTGCTAAGGTTTATGGGGGCGAATGCATCAGCCGAGTAGTCCGAGTGGAGTATAGGATCTCCTGTGATAAGGAATAGAAGGCCAAGGTCTTCAAAGCTTAAAAGGAAGAAAGAGCTTTAGCAAGATATCTTATATTGATTGAGTCATAACTAGCAAAGAGCACTCATGATAATTTTTAGCCCCCTTTTTTTGGTAAACCAGTTTGAACCAATTAGTTCAAACCAATTAGTAAAGTCTTAGAAATTACAAACAATTTTTTCAGTTCAAACTGGTTAGCCAAACACCCTTTAAAAAAAGACAATCCATATTTCGTAGAATAGGTTCTTTTTCTTCACGAAGAATTAGGCTCATGTTGGAAAAATAGTACGCAACAGAATTTTAAAAATTTTATACCATAGTATTTTCTAAAACACAAGTTTGACACGCTATATGCATAAATTAACTATATCTCACTAACCTTATTTGCCAAAAAGCTCTCGCAATCGATGAAGAAAAGAGCGTTCTAGAAGAGCCTCAACCAAATAGCCTTCTTTGCTATTTTCTATCCACGACTAATGTGTGTGTAGGCACACTCATACAGCCTTTCCCAGATGACTCTCCTTCCAACCAATTGAGAAATACCTAATGTTACAGTTCGTGATTTGTGAATGATAGTTGTTCAGAGGAGTTACTATAACGCCCCCCTTACGAACGTTATAGATGTCGTTACATACATTCCTTACATACTTTTAATTTAGGATAAACCATTTGAACAAAACTTAATTATTTTGAAAAACATAAAACTTAAGTGGAAACATAATTAAGAAATCATATCCAGGATCCATGCATGCATTTTTTTTTTTACAACATCCAAAATCTTAATCCATCCTTGAACTAATAATTTACTTATTCATAAACATCCTTTAAATAGTTTACCAAAACCCTCAGAAATTGAAACAATCTTTTCAAAACAATCATGGAAAACTTACTTACAGTTCGGCATGCCAAAGTTGTCCAGCATACCGAAGATCAAACTTCGGCAGGCCGTCCGAAGCTCTACAAAAATAAGATTTTTAGAGTTGATGAGATCAGTAGGCCGGTACAAAGTAATCGACAAGCCGATCCATCCATCGGTAGTTCAAACAATAATGTTCGGCAGGCCGACTGATTATAAAACCAACTTTTCAAATCAAAACTCCATAATTTAAATGCGGAAGACGAAATACTTAAAAAGGAATAAGATAAAATAATAAAAGATAGTTCATGGATTCTTAAAAAAAAAAAAACTTATCAAATAAACGTGTCCAAATAATAAAACATAATTTTAAATTATAAAATAAAGACTTTCTTCTTGGCGTTCTTCCGATTATAATTCATCTTGCTTAGCTCACACACCTTTCCACGCCCTCCACCTAGTCCATCATCTTCTTACCCTTATCTAAAATATGATATAAACTGAATAAGCTAAAGCTTAGTAAGTACATTATTATCTCACAACTTAAAACATTTTATGAACATCAACATCATCATACATCATAATAGTGCGCTAGGCACATTTGCATAGGAACATATCTTTCATTACTTTGACCATATTAAAACTTAATTCATTTTATCTTAAGGGCCCAAGTGTTGCACCATAATCATCATTATAGGTGCGTCGTCATGAGAGGAGAAGGGTAGCTAATCCTAAACCAAACATGACATCATAACATATCATAACATTGGTGTGCAACACTTATTTAGGTGATACATATATATACATATTTAAACTTTCATGCTTTGAATTACGTCATTATCATACATGCATAACATTTGAACATAAAAATTTTTCATAAGAAACCTTTAAATGAAATCATCATAAAATCATCATAGATATCATCATGAACATAATTTCAAACCTTATAAAACATATCATGTTGCAGGTAAGAATGTACTTACTTTTTAAGCTAGCTTACTTAACCTTAATTTTGGTTGGTGACGATGCCACGGTCTCGATGTGCTCACTTCATAATGTGTTCATGTCATTCATTCATAAAAAAAAAAAACAATTAAGATACATATTTTCAAGAAACCATGAAATCATCAACAATTCATAACCTCTTCCAATAACATATTTCATCACATATCCTTTCCTCTCTTGAAAACATCAATTTCATAAAACATTTCATCAATGTTAAAACATTAAATAAAACTATCAACACAACATACATCACTGACCTCCATGAATTCAAAACTTAACAACTCAACATTTGCACATAATTTGAGCACCACATTTGACAGGGACAAAGTTAATAAATAAACATATTACCATGATTTTTCATTTATTATAAAAATTTCATTTGCCAATTTAAACCAAGTTACATAGCTCACACTTCCAAAACTGCCAGCAATAACAATTCAATGAACAACTCTAAACTCAAGTCCATTTATCACATTTTGACAACATAGAAAAATCTATAAAAGTTAACACATATAATAGACATATAGAACTCTAACATATCCAAAAATTGGCTTCAACAAAAATCGGAGTGGGTCAAAAAGGCACATTTGAAATCAGTAGTAAAACTAACTTCTATCATATAAAGCAGTGAGTTACATGAGTTCATCTTTTTCAAACAATCAAAACAAATTTATTTAGGCCTCAAAATTCTTATGACATCATATTAACATACAAATACAACACCTCAAAAATTCGTGTCATCAAATAAAATCATTTAATTATACAAAATATCACACAACAAGGAGTTCAACAATTTTCCGATAAAACAGTTTCTAAACCTAGTCTTAATGAAAATTCCATAACACATAAAATACCTATCAAATCATCACCAAACTTTCTAGTCCATATCATAACATATACATGAACATTTTTCCCTAAATTTCGTAAAAAATCAAAGCATATTTACCCTTTGAATTAAAACCACATTTTTGAGCAACATAATAAAACAACATCATTTTATTGTGAGTGGCTGAGGGTAGAAAATTCATATCTTATCATATAAAAATCTAATTAAGGTGAAATTCGGAGGAACATCACATAACACATCCATGAACAACATATTAAAATTTCAGAGCAAAAAAAAATACCTAGACAAAGTTATGGCAGTCGGATTAGGGAGGAGAAATGCATTTCAAAAACACTGAAAAAGAGAGTTCTTATCTTAAACAAATTTCTTCACAAATTCCTTCGAATTCAACCAAAGAAATTTCAATATTTCTTACAAATAATAGCAGGAAAATTTGAGAGGGTGACAAAGAAGAAAACGTGAAGATGAGAAAGAGAGAGAGAGAGAGGGAACGTCTAAGAAAAATAGAGAGAGAGAAAGATTATCGTGAAAGAAGAAAATGAGAGTAACGCACAGCTGAAAGGCATAACCACAAATTCATAGTGACCATAACTCGATCTAAAGGCTGTCTTAGGAATATCTCCTTCTTTAATCTTTAGCTGATGATACCCCGATCGCAGATCAATATTTGAGAACACTGATGCACCCTTAAGCTGATCAAACAAATCATCTATACGACGCAACGGGTACTTATTCTTGATTGTCACCTTGTTCAGCTCTCTATAGTCGATGCAGAGTCTCATAGTGCCATCATTCTTCTTTACAAACAAGACTGGAGCTCCCCATGGTGAGTGACTCGGCCTGATGAAGCCTTTGTTGAGTAGCTCTTTTAATTGCGTATGAAGCTCCTTTAACTCTGCCGGGGCCATTCTGTATGGTGCCTTTGAGATTGGGTCAGTGCCTGGTGCGAGCTTAATCTCGAATTCAACTTCTCTTTCTGGCGGTAAACTTGTTAGGTCATTGGGAAATACCTCTAAAAATTCTCGTACAACTGCCACATCCTCAATCTTTATCTTATCTTCTTGACTTTTATCCACGATGTTCGCTAGATAGCCCGTGCAGCCACTAGCTAACAGTTTCCTTGCTTTCATTGCAGATAAAAACATACTAGGTTTCTTTCTAGACTCGCCAACATACACGAACTTTTAATCACCTTATGGATGGAAGATCACCTTTCGTTTCTGACATTCCATAGAAGCATTGTACTTGCTCATAAAATCCATCCCAAGAATCATATCGTAGTCATACATGTCGATCACAATGAGGTCAATGAAAAGTCCCCTATCAGAAATCCATAGGGGTATTGTACGCAGACAGTGCATAGATAATATCACTTCCCCAGAGGGTAGTATCGTAGTGAATCCTTATCTCATAGGCTCTAAACGAACCCCTAACTTTTTAGCAAATGACGTAGATATAAAAGAATGTGTGGCACCTGTATCAAAGAGAACATAAGCATCAATAGATAAACTTGTTATATGACCTGTGACCACATTAGAGGCTTCAGCAGCCACTTGTTCCTTTGTCATGGCATAGATGTAGGCATTCGTAGGTGGGGCTTCAGGTCTTCCTTGATGATTAGTGGCCTTCAAGGGAAGCTTGCATCTGATGGAGTTGGGCTTGAGGAGGAGTTCTTTGAGGGGCATTAGCATTCGCCAGGTTAGGGTAGTTCTTGACAAAATGATCTTCTCGCCCACAAATAAAACATTGGTTTGTCCCCAAGCGGCATTCCCCTAGATGTTTCTTTCCACATTTGGCGCATGGTTGAAACTGCCTGCTATTGTTGTTGTTGGGCTGGCCACCATTGTGCCTCTTGTTGCCTTGGCTCTGCTGGCTTTGAGGATTGCCCTTCCTCTTGTTGTTCTTCCAGTTCTGGATGTTGTTGCTACTGTTGTTGTTGTTGTTCCTGTACGGAGGGCGGTTCTGGTTGTTAGTATTACCGGCTAGCTGGCCAGACTGAGGCTGGTTCCTTCTTAACTTTGACAAGTGAAACTCAGCACGTTGGGCCCTCATAACAACCTGTTCTTGTGTCTAGGGTGGACTGGCGCCATCAACGATCGCAGCGATCTCTGGCCTGAGGACTCTGATCAGTCTTCTGACCCTTTCACTTTCACTGCTCACCATTCTTGGACATAATCGAGCTAGTTGGTCAAACTTTGCCACTACATCGGTGACCGACATTTCTCCTTGGTGTAGGTTCTCAAACTCATCGTAGTGCTTCCTAGTAATATTCATGTGGAAGAACTTCGTGTTAAACTCATGAACGAAGTCAGCCCATGACATTTCTTCAACGTTCCGGCTCTGTTCGATGCCATCCCACCAAATCTCGGCCTCCATGGTAAGGCAGTACGAAGCACAGAGAACCTTTTCATTATCTGTGAAGCCCATGAGTCTTAGGGTGGCCTTAATCATCTTTAACCATCCTTGAGCAACTAGTGGATCCTTTGAACCCTCAAAGTCTGCTGGCTTAACCCTCTTCCATCTGACTAGAAGGGGTTCTTGATGGACTATTCTGGGCTCAGCAGTAGGAGCCGGGACTTCGTGGACTTGTGATTGAGGAGGAGGAGGAGGCACATCATTGCCTCGTTGATCGTCATTGTGGCCATCAGCCCTTAATTCAACAATCTCTCTCCTTTGAACCTCAAGTTGTCTCTGGAGCTCGGCGATTATCGTCATAAGCCTTTCGTTGGTCTGGGTGCGAGTTTGCATCCTTCTGTGGCTGTCCATTGTCAATTTCCTAAAAGATTTAGGAGCTTATGAATAATCTTCTAATTTATGGGACAGGTTTTCACTACTAGAGCATTAATCATTAAACATCTAAACCTTATTTTTATCATCATACTTGCATCATAACATCTAACTTTAAAACAAACTTACTTGGAGGACTTGGACTGATGTGTGGCGATATCAATTGTAAACAGAAATTTGCTCTGATACCAAAGCCTGCAACGCCCCCTTACGGACGTTACAAATGTCATTACATACATTCCTTACATACTTTTAATTTAGGATAAACCATTTGAACAAAACTTAATTATTTTGAAAAACATAAAACTTAAGTGGAAACATAATTAAGAAATCATATCCAGGATCCATGCATGCATTTTTTTTTTACAACATAAAAAATCTTAATCCATCCTTGAACTAATAATTTACTTATTCATAAACATCCTTTAAATAGTTTACCAAAACCTTCAGAAATTGAAACAATCTTTTCAAAACAATCATGGAAAACTTACTTACAGTTCGACAGGCCGAACTTGTCTGGCCTACCAAAGATCAAACTTCGGCAGGTCGTCCAAAGCCTACAAAAATAAGATTTTCAGAGTTGATGAGACGGCAGGCCGATCCATCCATTGGCAGGCCGATCCATCCATCGGCAGTCCGAACAATAATGTTCGGCAGGCCGACCGATTATAAAACTAACTTTTCAAATCAAAACTCTATAATTTAAACGCGGAAGACGAAATACTTAAAAAGGAATAAGATAAAATAATAAAAGATAGTTCATGGATTCTTAAAAAAAAAACTTATCAAATAAACGTGTCCAAATAATAAAACATAATTTTAAATTATAAAATAAAAACTTCCTTCTTGGCGTTCTTCCAATTACAATTCGTCTTGCTTAACTCACACGTCTTTCCATGCCCTCCACCTAGTCCATCACCTTCTTACCCTTATCTACAACATGATATAAACTGAATAAGCTAAAGCTTAGTAAGTACATTATTATCTCACAACTTAAAACATTTTATGAACATCAACATCATCATACATCATAATAGTGCGCTAGGCACATTTGCATAGGAACATATCTTTCATTACTTTGACCATATTAAAACTTAATTCATTTTATCTTAAAGGCCCAAGTGTTGCACCATAATCATCATTGTAGGCGCGCCGTCATGAGAGGAGATGGGTAGCTAATCCTAAACCAAACATGACATCATAACATTGGTGTGTAACACTTATTTAGGTGATACTATATATATACATATTTAAACTTTTATGCTTTGAATATGTCATTATCATACATGCATAACATTTAAACATAAAAATCTTTCACAAGAAACCTTTAAATGAAATCATCATAGATATCATCATGAACATAATTTCAAACCTTATAAAACATGTCATGTTGCAGGTGAAAATGTACTTACTTTTTAAGCTAGCTTACTTAACCTTAATTTTTGTTGGTGACGACGCCGCTGTCTCGATGTGCTCACTTCATAATGTGTTCATGTCATTCATTCATAAAAAAATAAAATAAACAATTAACATATATATTTTCAAGAAACCATGAAATCATCAACAATTCATAACCTCTTCCAATAACATATTTCATCACATATCCTTTCCTCTCTTGAAAACATCAATTTCATAAAACATTTCATCAATGTTAAAACATTAAATAAAACTGTCAACACAACATACATCACTGACCTCCATGAATTCAAAACTTAACAACTCAACATTTGCACATAATTTGAGCACCACATTTGATAGGGACAAAGTTAATACATAAACATATTACCATGATTTTTCATTTATCATAAAAATTTCATTTGGCAATTTAAACCAAGTTACATAACTCACACTTCCAAAATTGCCAGCAATAACAATTCAGTGAACAACTCTAATCTCAAGTCCATTTATCACATTTTGACATAATAGAAAATTCTATAAAATTAACAGATATAATAGACATATAGAACTCTAACATATCCAAAAATTGGCTTCAACAAAAATCGGAGTGGGTCAAAAAGGCACATTTGAAATTAGTAGTAAAACTAACTTCCATCATATAAAGCAGTGAGTTACATGAGTTCATCTTTTACAAACAATCAAAACAAATTTATTTAGGCCTCAAAATTCTTATGACAACATATTAACATACAAATACAGCACCTCAAAAATTCGTGTCATCAAATAAAATCATTTAATTATACAAAATATCACACAACAAGGAGTTCAACAATTTTCCGATAAAACAGTTTCTAAACCTAGTCTTAATGAAAATTCCATAACACATAAAATACCCATCAAATCATCACCAAACTTTCCAGTCCATATCATAACATATACATGAACATTTTTCCCTAAATTTTGTAAAAAATCAAAGTATATTTACCACTTGAATTAAAACCACATTTTTGAGCAACATAATAAAACAACATCATTTTACTGTGAGTGGTAGAGGGTAGAAAATTCATATCTTATCATAGAAAAATCTAATTAAGGTGAAATTTGGAGGAACATCACATAACACATCCATGAACAACATATTAAAATTTCAGAGCTAAAGAAAATACCTAGACAAAGTTATGGCAGTCAGATTAGGGAGGAGAAATACATTTTAGAAACACCAAAAAAGAGAGTTCTTACCTGAAACAAATTTCTTCACAAATTCCTTCAAATTCAACCAAAGAAATTTTAATATTTCTTACAAATAATAGCAGGGAAATTTGAGAGGGTGACAAAGAAGAAAACATGAAGAGGAGAAAGAGAGAGAGAGGAAACGTCTAAGAAAAATAGAGAGAGAAAGATTATCGTGAAAGAAGAAAATGAGAGTAACGCACAAAAAAGAGGCTTGTCTTTTCCATTATTATCAGAAATTTCTGACTAAAATCATGGGGAAATGGAGGGAGATAAGGGGAAAGTCAACAAATCATCTCATCTTACCATATTTCAACTCTTCAAAAAGGGAAACCATATCAGTTACATTCAATCAATCAAATGTGAATTATTTTATTTCCTTAAATGAAGAAATTAATCCATAAATATGCCAATCAATCACATTAAACCATCCAATCATCGTAATTATCTCAATCAGAAATTTGGAGAGACTTCTGCTGACTACTCGTCAACTGTCGTCGGCCTGCCTATTCCTCACTTTAGCCTGCTGATTCCACAAAGTTCGGCCTGCCGATGATTTCCATCGGCCTGCCGAACTGTCCTTGCATACTAGAAAACATCATAACATTTAAAGCATTAATGAATCATCATAAAACATACAATAATAATAACATGAACACTTGAGCACATCAATTCCATGTGACCGTCACCTGTCATAACACTTAGAATAAATTGTTAGTGACAATATTATCATAAATCAACGTGGAAAATACTGCTTGACGTCGTCATTAATATAACATTATCTGTTACATAAAATAGATGGGTGTTATAGTTACAAGACTCACGGATAGAATGCTCACTCTAGATTCCTCAACTGATCTTAATTACTTATGAGTTTCACTCCCTATTTATAGAGATCATCCCATGGTTGGTCCTTATTAGATAAGGCCTCGAAAATTCGAATCTAGGTCAATATTTGATAAAAAAGCGTGAAAACGTGTGATCAGATTATCGCTTCGTCGGCAGGCCAAACTTTCAAATCGATTTGCCGAACTTAGTCCATTGGCAAGTCAAACCTAAAGATTGGCCTGCCGAACTTACCATAAATGATCTCTGCGAATCTTTATTTCCCACCAGAGATTCATGGGATAGAGCCTCAGTTTTAATTCAAATAACCCAATAGAAAAGTTATCTGATTAAAACAGTCATATCTAGATAACCTCAAGGAAAATAAATATTCTTGATAATTCAACAAGTTTATCTTGAATTAATTTACACAAAATTAATTCAACTAATAAACGGACGTGAATTATTAGATCCTATCAAATTTTAGCCAACTTGATAATTTGACATAATTCACCAATTTATTAGAAAAGCACGCCATATCGTTATAGGATTTATTATGAGATAACAAAGGGGACCTAATGGACTTATATAGTTCAAGCTTCCAATAATTATGAAACCCAATATCCCATATATACATTTCATAATTATCAACTCTAACGTTACTCTACTAAAAGCTTAGAGCTACATTCTCGAACTATATAGAATTACGTAACTTGAATAGCTAAGTTTCTATGACATAATAATATGTCGTATCCCTATAAGATTATCTATAATCGGCTTAAGAATAAATTCTGTCTTACCTTTTCGATTATTTTTCTCTTATGTTCCATTATCTCACCATCGGAAAACTTACCATCCAAAGACAATATACCATTCGGTTACACCTATGTATCTGAATGGTTGAGCGCTCTAGTTTTTCAATTACAGGATAACGCTTATAAGAGGATATCAACAACTCCTAAAGAGGAGCTATGGATTCCATATCTATGAATAACAAGTCTATGCTATCAAGAGTCATGCCTCTAACGTACCGACATGCGTACCAACAAAAAACATAGATGTCAACCTTTGGTACATCAAAAGACATAAGTTAAGATAACGGGTCCATTATTCATCTCAAGATTAAGATACAGTACATATGATTGTCTAAAGTAAATTTATTTAACAAGACAAAATTATCAATCTAAATTAATTACACTTTATGTCCTAATCCAATACATCGTCACCTATGACAACGCACCAATGTTTCTATTCGTGAAGTCCACCTCCGATGGCCATGACAAACCATCTCCCATCAGGGATATAGACAACATAACAATCTTTGCATGAATAAAGTGCCCAACTTTATTCCCTCGATTGCGGATCTTATGATTTAGACCGTCACATTTAGAATCTTGTCTTTCACATAATCTGTTCATCATATGCTTGATTCTAAAGGCTTAGACTGACAGTCTCAGACTTTTTGTTTGCTTATCACACATTCAACAAATATGAACGAAAAGAGGACAACAATTGGGTATATGAATAATAAATAAACTCTTTATTGATAAAAATATCTCCAAAAACATATTATATTTTTACTCCTTAGGGCATATATGTCTAATAATCTCTCACTTGCACTAAGTGAGTAAATATGACAAATCTTGCATCCCCAGTAAATTCCACATACCTCTCAAAAACTCTCGTAGTTAGCGTCTTTGTGAATGGATTAGCTAAATTGTCCTCGAATGCGATTTTGCATACAGCAATATGCCTGCCCTCTACAAAGTACTTTATCACATGATACTTTCGATCAATATACTCACTCTTCTTGTGAAATCTTGGTTCCTTAGCATTAGCTACCGCTAGGGCCGGTAATTTTAGACACGACAAGATGACACGAAACAAAAACGACACGAGATAAACGGGTTTGGACTGCATGTTTATTAATTGTGCCATAAATGGGTGGTTGGCACGAATAACACGAAAATAAACGAGCTAGATTTGTGCTAACACTCTAAACACGCCTTAACATGTTTAATTAAATGGGCCGTAAACGTGTTGACACGGCACGACATGACTCGCCCATTTATAACACATTTAAACTTAAAAATAAAAATATTTGAAATATTTATAGTAGGTTAGTATTAATTAGATATTATGTTTTTGTTAATTTTCTTTACTGGCTTTTTTTAAAAAAAATTATTTTTTTAAATTTTTAATTAATTGGGTCATAAACGTGTCATATGCGTGTTGTTATCGTGTCAACCCGTCACGGCACGTTTAATAATCGTGTTAATCGTGTCATGTCATGTTACACGTGCCATAGGCATGTCGTATTCGTGTTTGCATTTCTAACACATTTATTAATCGTGTCGTGTTCGTGTTCAGGCTAAACGTGTCATGCTGTAAACATGTCGACACGAACACGGCACGAATACAATTTTGCCACCTCTAGCTACCGCCGCACTGTTATCACAATATAGTGATACCACCTTATCCATACTAGGAACTACCTCAAGATCCTCAAGGCACTTGTGGAGCCACACTACTTCTTTTGAAGCATCACTGGCTGCCACATACTCGGCTTCCATCGTTGAATCCGAAGTGCAATCTTGTTTCACACTTTTCTATGCAATGGCACCATCGTCCAGAGTAAATACAAAACCAAAAGTCGATCTCCTCGAATACAGACAGGATTCAAAATCTGAGTCAGTGTACCCTAGAGGAGTCAAATCCTCACCCAAATGCACAAGTATATACCCTTGAGTCCTTCTCAGGTACTTGAAAATATGCTTGATCACAACCCAATGGTTCGGTCTCGGATCCGCCTAAAATTGACTTACAATCTCGGCCACATAACAAATATCTGGTCGTGTGCAAAGCATGGCATACATGAGACAACTCACTACCGACTTATAAGGTACCTTCTTCATGTATTCTCTTTCTTCATCAGACTTTGGCGAGTCTTTCTTAGAAAGAGTAATTCCAGACCTAGATAGTTGTCCACCTTTTTTGGAATCCTGCATTGCAAAACTTTTAAGAATTTATCTATGTAGCCTGTTGGAACAAAACTATCATTCTGTTTTTCCTATCCTGAAAGATCTAGATACCGAGAACAAAATTACCCTCACCTAAGTTCTTCATGTTAAACTACTTGGTCAACCATAATTTGACCGATGACAACACCCAACGTTATTGCCAATTAGCAGAATGTCATCTAAATAGAGCAGTAGAAAGACCACCTTCTTATTCTTAATGTGTTTGTAAACACATGGTTCGTCCACATTTTGTGCGAACCCATAAGTCTTGATCACTTGATCAAATCTTATATTCCAAAAATGGGAAGCCTACTTTAGTCCATAAATTGACTTTAGCAACTTATAAACCTAACCCTTCTGACCATTGGCCTTGAACCTGTTTGGCTGCTCCATATATATGGACTCATCAAGATGGCCATTCAGAAAAGCCATCTTGATATCCATTTGCCAAATCTCGTAGTCGAGAGCAGCAACTATGGACAAGAGAATGCGGATGGACTTAAGCATGGCTACAGGTGAAAAGGTTTCCTCATAATCGATTTCTTCCTTTTGCGTACATCCCTTAACTACCAGTCTAGCCTTATAGGTTTCCACCTTTCCATCCACTCCTCTCTTCCTCTTATAGATCCATTTACACCCTATGGGTTTTATCCCTTTGGGAAGATCCAGAAGCACCCAGACCCAATTAGTCTTCATAAACTTTATCTCAGTGTTCTTGGCCTCTGTCCAAAGTTTCGAATCAATATCCTCTATAACTTTTGCGTAAGTATAAGGATCCCAGTCATGTTCATCCGGTTCAGCCAAAAAGGTCTCACCATTGAACATATACCTCTCCGGTTGACGCCAGATCCTCCCACTATGTCGAAGCTCCTTAGGTTGTTGTTCGGGCTTGGTTGGTTTTTCTACACTAATTGGAATCGTTTCTACTAAAACCCCCGTAGTGATTGAATCACTCGCCAACTCCTTGAGCACCATTTTGCTTCAAGGCTTAAAGTTGTCCATGTAACTTTCCTCAAGGAAAGTTGCATTAGTTGAAATTACGACTTTATTTTCCTTTAGGTTATAGAAATAACCCCTTTTAGTCCCTTTTGGATATTGAATCACTCGCCAATTCCTCAAGCACCACTTTACTTTGAGGATTAAAGTCGTCCATGTAACTTTCCTCAAGGAAAGTTGCATTAGTTGAAACCATGACTTTATTTTCCTTTGTATTATAGAAATAACCCCCTTTAGTCCCTTTTGGATATCCTACAAACATGCAAATTTCCAAACGTGCTTCCAACTTATTCACATGCCTAAACAGGACATGAGTCGGACATCTCTATATGCGAATATGGTTTAAGGATGTCTTTTTACTTGTCCATAACTCGTGAGGAGTTTTAGGAACCGATTTTGGAGGCACGTTGTTCAAAAAATAACATGCGGTTTATAGTGCATATCCCCCAAAGGATAAAGGCAATGACAAATAACTCGTCATGGACCTAACCATGTCTAATAAAGTCCTATTCCTTTTCTCAGCCACACTATTCTGCTGTGGTGTGGCCGGTGTAGTCAAATGGGATAAAATCTCATTCTCTAATAAGTGTCTCAGGAACTTATCAGAAAGGTATTCTCCACCTTAATCAGATTGATGTGCCTTTATGGGTTTACCTAATTGCTTTTCCACTTCAGCCCGAAACTCCCTGAACTTGTCATAAGTTTCATTTTTGTAGTGTATTAGGTACGCATACCTATACCTTAAGTAATCGTCAATAAAAGAGACGAAATACTCATACCCTCCTTATGCCTGGATATCCATAGGTCCATAAATATCACTATGCATAAGTTCCAAAACCACTTCGGTCCTATTGCCCTTAGACCCAAATGGTCATATGGTCATTTTACCCTCCAAACAAGATTCACATTGTGGTATAGATTTCACCTTTAAGTAACTTAAAGGTTCATCCCTTACCAACCTTTTAATCCTATTCAGGTTAATATGACCTAGTCGCAAATGCCAAAGATAATTCTCATTAGAGTGAGAAGTTTTGCGTCTTTTAGAGTCATTATCATTAATCTCAGCATTAAGCAGTAAGTCCATCTTAGGTTTGATAAAATATAGATTATTTTGTATCCATTCAAAACAAGTAAAAGATTTGTTTTTACAAATCATCACTTTATTATTAAAAGAAACTAAATACGAGTCTTTAAATAAACAAGCTACAGAAATTAAATTCTTTTTAAGTTTAGGAACATAAAAATAATCTCACAAGATTAAATTCCTATAATTATCAAAATACAGATGGACACCTCCCACTGATTTAGCTAAGACCAAGGATCCATTGCCCATCTGAAGCGTGAAGTCTTCACGAAGCAAACTTCTCATTTCTTTGAACTCCTATAGAGAAACACAAACATAATTAGTTGCTCTAAAATCTATGACCCAAGTGTCACTGGATTCCTCAACTAAACAAGTTTCAACAACCAAAAGATCACACCTACCTCCTTAGGAAAGGGAGTCCTTGTAATTCTTCTTTATGTGCCGACCTTCCAACAGAAAAAGCACTTGAGCTCTTTTGGGTTCTTTTTTTTTGTTCTTCTTGTTCTTGCCATTTGTAGGAACAAAAGACTTCCCGTTCTTGGCCCATTGCTTTTTTCCATTCCAGGCTTCGAATTGGAACCAAAAGCAGTCGCCAAGTTGGCCTCTCCACTAGTAGGAGATTTCTTGATCAGCAGTACAAACTCCTATAACTATTTCATCAACTTAGTCAATGTCATATCCCGTCTATTGCTTAGATTAAATGTAGCTTTAAACAGAATAAATTCCTTAGATAGAGTCTTAAAGACCATAGTCATCTGAGTTTCAGCATCAATATCGGCTCCATTGGTTTAAGCCTCAACGAGGTAACTCATGACCAACATCATATGCTCTTTTATAGATGTCCCCGGTCTCTATTTGCAATTCAAGAGTTTCTGAGGTGCCCCTTACCGTTTTGTTAGGGCCTGGCCTCCAAACATGTCTTCAAGATTATCCAAGATCTACCTAGCTGTCTCATAATCTTCATGTTGAGCCTTCAACACACTATTCATGCTGGTCATGACATAACAGCAGGCCTAATCATTAGCATCGTTCCAGTGATCATACGTTTGGATTTGCTCATTAGTGGAATTTCCCATAGGCTCGGGAGGACATGGTGTCATCAGCACAAATTTTAGCTTCCCAAAGGACAGGACGATGTTGAAGTTCCGTTTTCAATCATTATAGTTCTCATTAGTTAATTGGTTTTTGTTAAGTATCGATGATAAAGCATTTTTAGACATTTTTAATCTACAATAAAGAATCATATACCAAACATAAGCAAACATACCATAATAATTTAGTAAGATAACACAATTATGTAAAACATACAAATGTGTTTATGCATCAAAACCTTGAAAAAATCACAATTTTACAACGATAATTCCCAACTCAGAATTCAACAAGCCGCCTAGGGGAGACTTGCAAAATTCAATTAGGAACATGGATCCCCTCCTGATTAATATATGTCATCCAAGACCTAAATGATCTAGCATATATTAATAATCGTTTCTTTGGCCATCAATTTTATTAACAAAGCTCCTAGGGGAGGTTAATAATAAAATTAACATGAGTGTATAACCATCGTTTCAATATTTTATCCATGATTTATAATCACCACCTAGGGGTGTGCAATGATAAATCATGCTAAAATACCTTATCCTCTCGGAGATCTAACTCGAAACATGATGAAGTCCCTTCCTAAGGGTCGGAATCACCATATGCTACATATGGACTGACAATGGAGGCCGTAGGTTCTCTCTTCAAAAACTCTCTCACACTCATTCTTTTGAAATCAAGGTTTTATTTTAAAAGACATGCATGAACAATTTTAAATGAGCGGCACTCCCTATTCTATATGATAGGTTAGCAACCAACAAGCAAAGCAATCATGCAAAGCCACAAGCAAAATAATAATAAACAACCGTAATATTATGGTTATACCCTAGAGAATAAAAAATAAACATTACAAAAGAATAATTGAAACATATTATCGATTCTTCATCCTTGAATTTTCAAACTGTATCCTTCTTCATGTATTATCCAACTCCAAGTCTTCAATCCCTCATAGATCGAATACTCCATATTTCTAGTCATATTCAAATTTAATGTTTCTTAGGATTGTTCCAAAAATAAAATCAAAACTGCATTGAAAAACGCATCTTTTTCCAAAAAATTCACAACTCTCTGTCGACATGCCGATCTTTGTAATCGGTTTATCGAGCATGAAAGTTCAACCTACCGCCAAAGCCGTCAAAATTTTGCCCTGCGGATGGCCTGTCGATCCCAAAAGTTCAGACCGTCAGTCTACGACCATCGGCCTTTCGAACCTGAGGGTTCGGCCTGTCGACCGAGTAGAAATCACGACTTCTAGAAAAATACAGTTTTAATGCAGTTTTTTAATTTTATTTTCAACAATTCAAAACATAAAAATTTAGAGACTTAGGAAATACCTATGGAACGCCATCATCTATCTTCTAGATTCATCTTCTAGATCTGTCTTCTCCGAAGGATTATTTAATTTACAACAAATTTAAAATTAAATAACACTTCTTAAAAAAAGATGATAGTCTGCAATCTAATTACATGAAAAACTTAGATACACATTTTAACCTCTAAGCAATTATAACCGGCATAAATTAATTAATAATAAATAATTAAATAATAATTTTATGAACTACAATAAATTAATAAACATTTACCATATAATCCATGACGACATAAAAATATATAGAAACCCTAGAGTGCCAACTCTCTAAAAAAAATTAAATTCAAGCATAGGAAAGATCAAGATAATATAATTTATACATATAGCATGATCACAAACTTGTAAATTTATGTAAAAACCATGGCTCTAATGGCAATTGTTGAAAAAATAGTACGCGGTAGAATTTTAAAAATTTTATACCGAAGTATTTTTTAAAACACAAGTTTGGCATGCTATATGCATAAATTAACCAATCTTACTAACCTTATTTGCTGAAAAGCTCTCACAATCAATGAAGAGAAGGGCATTCTAGAAGAGCTCCAACCAATTGGCCTTTTTTGCTATTCTCTATCCACGACCGATGTGTGTGTGGGTACACTTGTACAGCCTTTCCCAGATAACTCTTCTTTCAACCAATTGAGAAATACCTAAAGCTACAGTTCATGATTTGTGAATGATAGCTCTTTAGGGGAGTTATAGAGACTCATGGATAGAGTGCTCACTCTAGATTTCTCAACTGATCTCAATAACTTATGAGTCTCACTTCCTATTTATAGAGGTTGTCCCATGGTTGTTCCTTATCAGGTAAGGCCTCAAAAATTTGAATCTGGATCAATGTTTGATAAAAAACGCATGAAAACATGTGATTAGATTATCGTTCGATCGGTAGGCCAAACTTTCAGATCGGCCTATCGAACTTACGATAAATGATCCTTGTGAATCTTTATTTTCCACTCGAGATTCATGAGATGGAGCTTCAGTTTTAATTCAAATAACCTAATAGAGAAGATATCTAATTAAAACAGTCATATCTAGATAACATCAAGGAAAATAAATATTCCTGATAATTTAACAAGTTTATCTTGAATTAATTTACGCAAAATTAATTCAACTGATAAATAGACGTGAATTATCTGATCCTATCGAATTTCAACCAATCTGATAATTTGATATAAGTCACCAATTTATTAGAAAAGCACGTCATATTGTTACAGGATTTATTATGAGCTAGTAAGGAGGACCTGATGGACCTATATAGTTCAAGCTCCTAATAATTATGAAACCTAATATCCCATATATACATTTCATAATTATCAACTCTAACGCTACTCCACTAAAAGCTTAGAGCTGCACCCTTAAACTATATAAAATTACGAAGCATGAATAGCTAAGTTTCTATGACATATCATAATGTGTCATATCCCAATAGGATTATCCATAATCTACTTAAGGATAAATTTTGTCTTACATTCCTGATTATTTTTCTCTTACGTTCTATTATCTCATCGTCGGAAAACTTACAATCCAAAGACAGTATGCCATTCGGTTACACCTATGTATCTAAATGGTTAAGCGCTTCAGTTTTTCAATTATAAGATAACGCATATAAAAGGATATCAACGACTCCTAAAGAGCAGCTATGGATTCCTTATCTATGAATAATAAGTCTACGCTATCAAGAGTCATGCATCTAATGTACTAGCATGCGTACCAACATAAAATATGGATGTCACCTTTTGGTACATCAAAAGACATAAGTTAAGATAACGAGTCCATTATTCATCTCAGGATTAAAATATAACACATATGATTGTCTAAAGTGAATTGATTTGTCGAGACAGAATTATTAATTTAAATCAATTACACTTTATGTCACGATCTAATACATCATCACATATGACAATGCATCAATGCTCCTATTCACGGAGTCCACCTCCGATGGCCAAGACAAACCATCTCCCATCAGGGATATAGACAACATAACAATCTTTGCATGAATAAAACGCCCAACTTATTCCCTCGATTACGGATTTTATGATTTAGACCATTATCTTTAGAATCATGTCTTCCACATAATTCATCCATTATATGCCTGATTCTAAAGGCTTAGACCGACAGTCTCAGACTTTTTATTTGCTTATTACACATTCAACAAATATAAACGTAAAGAGGACAACAATTTGATATATAAATAATAAATAAACTCTTTATTGATGAAAATATCTTCAAAAATATATTATATTTTTACTGCTTAAGATATACACGCTGAACAACTCATTCTTTTTCATCTCCAAAGTCATAAAAAACCTTGGGTATCTTCAATAGCAGCCTCCACTTTTTCTTAAACCATATTCATAATACTTTGTTTTCTTTTCCAGGAGTCAAATGATTACTAGACAAGGTTATTATTACTTTCATAATTTTCTTTTTTCTTTTTCGTGTTGTTTTCTGCTACTAGGTCACATGCACCGATTACATTATTGTTAAATTATGTTGCGGCCCGTACATGTTCTATCTCACGCGCGGTTTGACATTTTAGGCCAATTCGATGTTGTTATAGCCTTATGATGGTGTTGCAGATGTCGACATAAATTTTTTGAAAAAGCCAAGTGCAACCACAATGGCATATCTTCAAAAAAAAAAAAAAAAACAATAAAAAAACCACAAATGATAAAAATGAAGTAATAGTAGAATATAATAAATTATCAATTAATTTTACACAAGAGCGTATAGGTATTAGCCCTCAATATTACAAATAATAGAAGACAAATAAAATTTCATTCAAGTTCTGGTTTTGATTTTACTATGAGAAAATTAAAAGTGAACATTTCATTAAAAAAAAGATAAGAAAAGAAAAAGGAAAAAAAAAAGAATAATAGGTGAGCAATAAACATCCATTTGAACATGTAGTCAATGAGTCATTTTCTAATGATTTAGGTAAAAGAAAAACAAAACAATAAAAATGCTATATTCTAATATGTAATTATGCAGGTCTCAATTCTAATAACTTTGTAGGAAATTATATTTTTTCTAGTGACGATAAAAATAAGTAAATACAATAAATATGAGTAAAGTAGTGATGGTGCCCCTCTAGAAATTTTCTGATGAAAGACTCAACAGAAAAGGTTTTATATTTTCGAATTTGCTAAAGAATTAATAAAATGATAATGATGTTAGTTCATCTATATGATCATTAAAAGAAATTCCCTATTTTAACATCCATTTATTTATTTATTTTTATCGAACATCACTTTTTTATCACTAAAACAGTAACTCGATTTAAATCCCTGACGAAAAGAGGGAGACCCTACTGAAAAGTGATAGTGTTGGAAATAAAGTTCAAACATGCACTGAATACTTTGGATTAAGATATTTTAACAAGTCCACGTCGGTGCTTGTTTTCTCAAAATGTAAGGTTATCATCTTTTTTCAACAAATCTTGTTTATTGAGAATAATGTTTTTAATGAACATTACTCTAATTGAATAAATTTGCTTTTTTTAAAGGGAAATAAATTTGTTCATCAATGTTAACAAGCATTAAATATTTCAAATTAAGATATTTCAATTGCACTATAAAACAATGTTGCAAAGGTTCTTTTTCCTAAAGAAATGCTGCTACGTTTTGTAAAGTTAGAATAGGTTATAACTGCTTCTCACGTTTCATATCTTGAAAAAAAAAATGCTTTGCTAAAAAAATCTTATTTATTGGGGAATGTTAGATTTTTTTATTTTTTGAATCTAACTATTCACGACGATTTGAACCCAGACTCCATATACTAAAAAGAAATCATAAACTTACTAAAAATCAATTGAGATTGAAAAATATTTATTAAAAAGTTCTTACTTCCAAAACTAAAATCATATGTTTTTTGCAATAGTTATGAAGGTTTTAAGCGTTTGTTATAATATAAAAATAGTACTTTTACGGTTAAATTTGATAGTTTGAAGTTGTTTTTTTAGACATTTTGGGGTCATTTGCTTTTGTTTTTGAAAACTTTTCTCCCATTTTGAAACACATAAAAAATAAAAATGTTTTCAAAACAATATTTAGTTAAAAAATTTGTGGGAAATGAAAATGAAAAATGTTTTAAAAATACCTAAAACTTCCTTAGATTTTGAAAATAAAAAAGTTGATTTTAAATTTTTTTCAAAACTCATAATTAGCCACCAACCCCAACCACACCAAAGCCCCTTGCCTTACTGGAGCCCAACCTCACTAGAGCGCCCCACCACAACCCATCAGCCTATTCACACGGAAGGGAAGCTCATGAAGTGAACATTCATTTTGGGATGGAAGCCATGATGAGCTCCAATCTTCACATGGGTGGATGGCAAATCTAAGCGAGGAGCGTCAATCTTCACGCCGCATTGGCCATCGATATCTACGATAGGGCCTTCAACGTGATAGGGCCATCGATCTGCGATAGGGCCGTTGAGGGGTAGGATTGGGTCCATCATCATTATCATCGCAACTCGCGCGATCAGGCCATTGCAGGTGCCCTAGCCTCACCGGAGCAGAGGAAGAGGAAAGGATTGCTCTTATTAATATAAACAAGACATATTTTTCATTAATTTTTTTTTACTTTTAATTCTAATTGTTATTATTAATTAATATTATATTAATAATTATTATTTTTAAAATTAAATTCGGTTTTGTTTATATTTATAATTACTTTTATTGAAAAATGTTTTGTTTTCTAAAACATACCACCATATAAAAAAAACCAAACACAATTTCAAAAACAATTCTATCATATTTTTTAAAACATTTTCATTTTAGATATTTTTAGAAAATAAAAATTATTTTGAAAACATTATCAAATGGGCCTTTGAAATATCTATTACACTTTTTTTTTTTTCATTTGTATTGAAATCGTTTGAAACAGGGTAAAAGGACGGAAATAATAAATAAATGTTATCCTCTGTGTCAAGTATTTTATTTTATTTTTCTAAATTTGAGGCGGTTAAACTAAAAGGGGAACATGTATAAAGACATTTGTTTAAAAGCGACTTCAAGGTATGAAAATGATGTCTTTTCTTCTTTTTGGGTGAAACGAAAATGATGTCTTTAATGCATGGGTTTTATTACGGGAGAAAAGCGCGGTGGGGGTGCTATTATTCTCTACCTGTAGAGAATGTTTAGTTCGACGATTTTGATCCGAGGGATGCACACGAAGTGACTTCAAAAACTCAAAAATTATCTTGATTGTATACTAATTTAGTCTCTTTTTTTTTACAAAATCAGATCTCCTCACATCGTGAATTCACGTTAGCAACTGTACCTAATTATTTTTTTTCCCCTAAATGTTGGTCGCTTAATCTCGAACCCAGAAAACCCACACTTGCATCTCCCCTCCATCCATACGCTGACCTCCTACACCACCTTTGGTAGATCCTAGCTCTCCTCCAAAGACTATGACACGAGCCCTAGATCCCCAGTGGTGAGCTTCAACGGGGCAATTGGTGGTGAGTCTCATGGTGTGGTGTAGAAACGACGAAGATTCCGATGAGCGACTCTTAGTCGTCTTCTCCGGCCTCTTTCACTGTCTCCTTCTACCTTTTTACTGTCACCAAAGAGGAGTTTGTCGTCGACTTTAGGCTTGCCTCAGCCATGGTTTTGTGGCCTTCTTTGAGTACGACAAATTTGGAGGCTTCTCTTTCTGTGACGAAGGATGGGGAGAAATATCGCTTAGGAGAACGGCTGAGATTTTTCATGACTGATCTTTCAAATCTACTGAGAATTGATTTTTGTTTTTGTTCTTGTTTTTATCAAGTTTTGATTGCTTTTTCATCATTGTGAATACTTAATTATTTTTATTTCTATACCGATTGGATATCTAAGAGCCCTTTGGTAAATGATTGGAATTGCATCGGCTCAAAATATTTTGATTTGAGTTGTGTGTTGAATTATTATTTACATTGATATATAAATATGTAATAATAGTTTTAATTTAAACGAAGAATAAAATTAAAATTTATATTTAGATAAATAGTGGAAAAAGTTTTTGATTTACTAACAAATAAAATAACACCTTAATGTTTATAATATTAGGGGTTGTTTGTTTGGAATACTTTTTATACTCAATAAACTCAAATAGATTTGAATATCAAGAATTCTTTAGATACGTGTTTGTTTCCTCAAAAATCTAAATTCTTTATGTATCAAGAATTTAAGTTTTTAGAGTTCTTACTCACCTTAAACTTTTGATATTCGGATATCTCTATTACAGTAAAAACTAAAATTCTCTCTCATATATTTGAGAGAAAAAAATCATAACTTCTTCATTTGATATCCAATTGAGATGATTCTTTTTTCATTATATTCCTAGTAAAGAGATGAATAACTTAAGATCGATATTGCATATTTTTTTAGATCATTAATATTAAGATTTTATTACATTTATTAATAAATTAAAAATTATTTTCACTACCTTTCCAAACACATATTCTAATTTTATTCTATACTCAGATTAAAACTTACTGTATATCCAAACACTAATTCGAATAACAATTTAAATTACTAACTCAAATCTTAATTCAAATCACACTAACTCAAATCAAATCACTAATTCGAATCCATTTACCAAACGGGCCCTTAAAAAATATACAATATGAATTTTGATTTATTCTTGTTTTTAATACAAATGCGATGAAAGAAAAATCGTCTAAATCGGATATCAAACGAAAAAGTTATAATATTTTTTTCCTAAACTATAGGAGAGAGAAATATGAAAAAAAAATCTTTACTATAACATTTAGATTTGAATTCTTAGAATATAAGCGGAGAACTAAAAAAAAAACTCAGAATCAATTTGATTTGATTTCATAGATTTGAATTTTATCCTAAACAAATATATATTTGGCTATTATGTAGTTTTCGAATTCAATAAATTGACCCAATCCATAAAACAAACAGAGCAAAAGTTTTTTGGGTAGAGAAATCTCTTGTAAACCCAAAAAATCAATTGTGCAATGGTTTTTTTTTTATCTATTTTGTTTTTATTTGTTAAGAATGTTTCTTTTGTTGTTGCTGCGAGAAAAAATTAGACATGATCCGGTGGAAATTTGGGTCGAGAAGTTATTGGCCCTTTGTTTATGGTTGGCCTCTTTGTTAGCCTCTTCTTCATTTTGTCTACAATGATGAAACCTGTTATGAGATTGTTGAGAGTTGAAGATATAAACTGCAACATTTTTTGCAAGGATGTCCACTGGGGAAGAAGAAGTGTTTTTTTTTTTTTTTTTTTTATTATTGGAAGGGGAGTGGAAGTTTTTTGAATTTGTATTTATTTGTTAATTTTTTTCTCTTTTAAATGATATAATCAAGTACAAGCAACCTACATTAAAGCCCTTTCAAGTCCCTCTGAGATTGAATATGGGCTCTTAAATTGTGCTCGATCGGTGGGGGAACAAAACCATGTCTTCCTTTCATCTATATGTTATAGGAATCATGTAAGGATTTCATAACTAAGTATTAAGATGTTTAAAAAATATGATTAAAATTAATATTTTTTTTAAAAAAATTATAATATATGAGATATTTATATTATTGTTTATTTTTTTCTATTACTGTAACGTAACAACCAAAAGTTTTTGTTAAAATTAATTATAAGGTATAAAAATGGTCCTTGAAAACCGATTAGTTGTCTTTTTTTTTTTACCTTTCTTTTTTGTTGTAATGCAAGTAGTCAGGATAATAAATTGGCAAGAGCTACTCTCAAATAGAAAGTATCATAATAAAAATAGAAAATTTTATAGTGGGATTGTTAAATTTGTATGAGAGTCTGTTAATTTATTTTGAATACCTTTATATTTAAATGTGATTTTAGCTAACTTAACATAAACATGCATCGTGGAGAGGTATAAAAAATCTAAAAATAAAAAAATAAAAAAGCTTTATTATTATTATCTTTTAAGAAAGGTTAGCCATTCGCCAACTGTGTTTATTTTTATTTTCTTTATTTTCTAGTTTATTTATTATTTTATTTTTTTAGTCTTCTATTATAAATATCTTAACTTTCGATACACACAGTGCACATACTTCTAGTTACAGAGTAGAGTCTTGTGGACAACTCGCACGCAACAAGAGAGGACTCTGACTGAGAGAGGACCACACACTCTTCCTTCCTCAGTCGCACTTCAGTCCCCCTCTCACATCTCTTTCTCTCTCTAACAAGAAACAGAATTCCATTAGAAACAGATTTACCAATCGATGTGAGATGTCAGACAGCTGCAATTCCCGCCACTTCTCATGGCTCATGAAATCCTGCTTCCCCAACCCAAACGACAACAACAACAGTTCCATCTCCCCCGCCACCAAACCGACGCCGTTCAATAACTCCGACGCTCCGTACAGCTCCTCCTCCTCCTCCGCCGCCGCGTCCACGATCTCGTCCCTTCCTGACGACATCCTCCTGGAGTGCCTCTCCCGAGTCCCTTCCTCCTCCCTCCCCAGCCTCTCCCTCGTCTGCCGCCGCTGGTCCCGCCTCCTCTTCTCCCCTACCTTCTCTCTCCTCCGCCGCCACCAAGGCCTCCTTTGCAACACTCTCTTCGCCTTCTACGCCTCTGATTCCGCTCTCTTCTCCTGCCACTCTCCGCTTCGACCATTCAGATTCCTCCTCCTCCTCTTCTCGCTGGAGAGTCTCCGCTTTTCTCCCGCAAGACGACGACGTTTCGCGATCCTTCCCCTCGCACGCCCGGATTTCTTCCATCGGACCCAGGATCTTCATAATCGGATGCAATGCGACTCTCTGCTACAACACCTGGACCGGAACTGTCACGGAAAGGTCTCCGATGCTCTTTTCGAGGAAGAAATTTGCCGTCGCCTCCGTCTCTGGCAAGATCTATATTGCCGGAGGAGGTCCGAGAACGACCGAGGTCGAGGAGTACGATCCGGAGGAGGACAAGTGGCGCGTGGTAGCCACAGCCTCGAGAAGCCGCTACGGCTGCATTGGCGCTTCCGCTGACGGAGTCTTGTACGTCATCGGTGGCCTGAAGCTCGGCGGTTCGGGGAACAACGATCTCTCACGCGCGGTCGCGGCCGGAGCTGAGGCTCACGTCTACGCTAGCTCGATGGACCTGTACGACGTGGAATCGCGAGCGTGGCTACGTAGCCGAGCCCTTCCCGGAGGTGGCTGCGTCGTGGCGGCTGGCGCCGCCGCCGGTTTCATATACGTGCTTGCCAGCCACGCGGTGGAGTTCTCGTTCTGGAGGTTCGACGCGCGGCGGAAGAGCGGAGGGGGATTCGGAGAGTGGCGCAGGATAAGGAGCCCGCCGCTGCCAGCGCAGGTTAGAGTTGACAGCACGGTGAGGTTCAGCTGCGCCGGAGTGGGAGACAAGGTTGTTCTCGTTCAGGTCTCGGGTTGTATCGACGATTTGCTGAGGAGGAGTGGGAGGAGCACGAGAGGATTGAATGAGGGATTGGTTTTGGTGTACGACACGGCGGCAGAGGAGTGGGCCAGGGCGGCGGATCTGCCAGCGATTATTCGACGCGCTTCCTGCGTTTGCGTCGAGTGCTAACGTGCGCAGCGGGAACGCTAAAATGTTCCTGCGTCGAAACTGAGTGGTTTTGGTGGGAATCCGAGGGGTGCTTGTCTAGTCTGCGCCGTGTCGTGGAACTAGCAGACAACGATGATAGTCCTTGCGTGCTTTGGCTTTTGGAGTATGCGACAGAAGGGGAGTAGAAGCGTCGTCGTTTTCCGAAGGATTTTACTTTACGCAACAATATTGATTGGTTGGCCCTTTTTTTGCTGCCACTCCAAACTCGAAAAAGGTTGATTTGATTCTTTACTTTTTAAAAAAAGAAAATGCAAATTATTATTATCATTTTTTTTGAGCCAGCGTTATTTGTATGGTAATTTTTTTTATTATTCGTATTTGCATTTAAATTTTCGATTAAGTTGTTTGCCATGTACTATTTATATCAATATATATATCTACATTTTTTTGGATAATAAAATGTCAAAGTTGACGTAGAACTGTGAACTGAACTGTCTTTGCAATTATTGCATATTGTGAATTATTGGTTAACCCCTTATTTTTTAATTAAGTTTTCACTATCCGTAAACTGTGACCAGAGTCAATGATTGATACAACTATTTTTTATTATTATCAAAAAATTAATGAAAGGTTTAGATAGGGAATAGATTTTATATAACTTTGGAAAGAGAGTTAAAATTATATATTTAAAATAAAAAAGTTAAAATTATATCTTATAGTTTTAATTAAAATTGTTTTTTTTTTTAGAAAATCTAAACCAAAATGTAACCACATTTCGTCGGGAGGGTTGGAAAGGGATCATAAGTAAAGAATTTTTTTTTCTTTTTTTTATTGAATTATTGATATTAATGGCCCTTAAATCTTGGAGTCTCTTTTACTTTATTTTTTAAACTCTGAAATCATCAATGTGCTTTTTCAATTTTCTAAAGTTATCATTTTGTTCATTCCATCTATTTATCTGTTAAAAAAACAGAATTTTGGATCATATGATGGATCATGTGACTTATACATAGGACAGTTAAGGATAAAAACGAGATTTTGGGTCTTCTAATTCTTCTTCACGTTTAGGGTGTAGGGGAGATTTTGCTTGCAACTTGTTTTTCCCTTTTTATGTGAAAAAAAAAAACCTAAAAACTTTGGGAAAAGGGGATTTTTTTTTTTTTTTTGCTACAAAATAAATAACCAAACTCGCTTATAACATGAATACATGAAGCAAAGAAGTCAAATCGAATTCTTATAGAGGTGCTGCGTTAAAAAGAGGATGATGCCATGGTCCACAACTTGTTTAGCACCTGGATCTTTCAGAAATATTGCTGTAGGTGCATTTTCCGCCTCAAACCTGTGTCCATCAACCAAAATGTCCGGTAAATTTAGATACATAATTTTTTTTTATTCAATTTAGAAACAATGGAACTTTTAATTCAGACCAAAAAAAAAAACTCTCATGGACACGATTTGAAGGGGGATCCACTCACACATTAAACCAAAAAGAAGACTCCACTTCACGCCATAGCACAAATGCAAAGGAAGCATCAGACCAATCATTTTTAGCAGCTTGTTGTACAAATGAATTTTCTTTGAAATAAAAGTGAGATGTTAAGTGAATTTTCTTCAAAATCGTTGACCATCTCATGTCTCATCTCCCTCTTCATGCACCTCTTCTTTTTCCCAAGTTTTTGGTTTTTTTTCTTTTTTTGTTATTAACACTAATGGCCCCTAAAAGGTTTTCTTTATTTTGCCTCTTGAACTTTAAAAATTATCATTTTACTCTCTAAACTTTCAAAACTCTTTACTTTATTCTCTGAATTTTAAAAATTACAATTTTTGCCCTTGAACTTTCAAAACTCTTTATTTTACCTATTCTTTGATTTTTCATTCAAATAGACAAAATAAAGTCCACGTGATTCGCACATCGATCACCTGTAAGGGCAAAAATGAGATTTTATTACTTTTAGGTTTTGTTTCATATTTACACTCTTATTTAACATGTTTTTATTTGCTCTCAATTAAGAATGGTATATATGCACTTTTGTTCTTAATATTATTTGTAGATGTCGTTCTCATCTTTAATGCATAACTCATCTTCTTTAGTATTCAAGTTCAGATAGGGGCAAATAATATTGACTTATTAAATGAGTTACGTATTAAAAATGAGAAGAAATATGTAGGCAAACCCTTTCTAAATAAGAGTTCAAATAAAAAAAAAAAAAAAAAAAGAGACTTAGGAGTGATAAAATCTCATTTTTGCCTCTACAAGTGATTGATATGTGAATCACGTGGGCTTTATTCTGCCTATTTGAATGAAAAATCGAAACTTTAAAAGGCAAAGTGAGGAGCTTTAAAAGTTTAAGAGCAAAATGGTAATTTTTAAAATTCAGGAGACAAAATGAGGAGTTTTGAAAGTTCATGAGATGAAGTGGTCATTTTAAAAGTTCAGGGGGCAAAATGATGGAGGGCCTAAAGTTTAAGAGTCATTATTGTTAATAACCCTTTCTTTTTTTATAGAAAAAGGGGGAAAAAAAGTTGCAGACAAAATCTCTCTTATGCTTTAAACCAGAAGAAAGAATTAAGAGGCCCAAAATCTCGTTTTTATCCTTAAAATGTCACGAGTGCAAGTCATATGATCTAAAATTCTGTTTTTTTTTTAAAAAAAATGGATAAAATAGGAAAAGTGAGAACTTTTGAAAGTTGAGGAGGCATAATGACAAGTTTTAAAATTCAAAAAGTAAAGTTAAAAAGACCCCAAAGTTCAAGGCCATTAATGTTAATAATCCTTTCTCTTTTTGAACTGCTATGCAGCTGATAGGAAATATATGTAGGAAACAAATAATTGCATTATTCACGTTAAAGATAGAAAAAAGAAAAAGGTCAAGGGTAGAGAAATTTTAAGCATTATAATTAGTGTTGGAGATTTTTCTCAATGTTGATACTATTTGATTAGTATTTGGAAAGCTCTATGATAAAGAATGGTTATATTCTCCACTGATGAAAAATGTTCTTGATTTATTGGAATCTTAATCAAGTGGTAAAAAATAGATAAGCTCACAATGATTAAAATAATTATATTTTTCACACACAAAATTTATTAAAAATAACTTTTGCTCAAGTAAATCCCAACCATTAATCTCTTTAAAATTTTAATCTCAGCCGTTCTAAATAAGATCCCAAAGTCTAAGGATCTTCCTCTATAGTTACCGCCGAAGGCAGCTCCTCTCCTCTCCCTCCGCACGCCACGGCCGTTGTTAGACCTCGCCGTTGTGGAGAATTTTTTTGGCGGTGGGTGTTTTTGGTCCATTAGATCTCGGCATCGCTCCTCGGAACCTTTGCCATTTAGTGTATAGCGCGATTGTGCGACCTCTTTGTTTTCATGGTGCTACTGTTAGGAGGGTGGTAAAAATGTATCTCGTGCTAGGAGAACAAAAAGCATATAAAAACAAAAAAAAAATGTTGAAAACAAAAACTCCTCTTCCTCTCACTGTAATTCCCTCAACTAAATCCCACATTAGAAATAATTTGGTGCGGGCTTTGGGACGTTGAGCCTCTAAAAAAAATGGTTGAAAGAGAATACGAGAAAATGATCAAAGACGAACAGACAGCATTTCGCGCGAAGCTCGTCATTTGGCAGTGCTTATGTGCCGTCTGATCAGCGGTGCTCTCCTTCGAGCTATTCCTCAACGACGACGTTTGGAAGGGGTGGACTTGCCGACGGAGCCATTGGAGAACCTCCTCGAACTTTGGGATCTTAGAGTTAGGGTTTAGGCATGCATTTAAATCAAGGGCTGAGATTAAAACTTAGGGAGATTTTGAAAAGTAACTTTAAGAAAAACTGATTTTGGTAAAATGATTTTTTTTTTTTTTGCAGTTTTTTGATGCAAAAAAACATGTTTTTTGGACATAAAAATAGTTTCAATTTTTTTTCTGTTCACTCTGTTGAGATTCCTCTTCTTGTTACAGTTATTTTCGTCCTTTTTTGAAAAAAACCGGGACAGTTTAACTGTCTAAAAAAACATGTTTTTTTTTTTGTCAAAAAAAAGAAGACATTTCTTCAATTATGATTTTTTTTTTGCCCTTTCGTCAAATTCTCCCTAAAACTTATAGTAAATGATAGTTGATATTGACTTTGATACAAATTTGATGTAAACAAGTGAGTGTAATTAGTGTGATTGCTTTTATGTTGATCTTTATACACAACAAAATATGAGCCACTGAATTACGATCCAAGGGTCCAAAATTTACACTCTACATGTGGAGAATATTTGTGCCTTCCACCATAATTTTTCTCTAAGTATTTTTATGTTTTTACACAAATAAAGACAAAAACCTACGTTTTGTTTGCTTTAAAAATCAGATTGAAGTACTGTCTTCAAAGTTTTTTTGTTTGGTTGAAATACTTTGTTTAAGGTTGCCTTTTTAGAAATGATCTTATAAATCGTTAAAAAAAAGGTGGAAGTTCTCTAATTCGGGATATAGATAGGAACGACGCCCAATGGCTGTTTTAGGATTAGAAAACGATAAACCAACCAACAGTCGGTTGGCACGAGTTTGGGAGAGTGAGGACTCAATCACGTTGGTGTCATACGAGTAATTAATTCTATTCATTGAAATCTTAGGGCCACCATTAAATGGCCAACTACATGTGATTTCAAGGTGAAAACTTGAGCAAAATTTGTTAGAAAAATTTCATGCGTTCTCTAATATTAGACAAGACTACCAATAAATTTTAACCTATTTTCCAAATCTTGTGATGCTTACTTTATAGAATTTGTCTTCACATTTAGCGGTCAGAGCACTTCTTCAAGCTCCACTTCATATATTTTGAGTTTTTGAAAATCTTTGATATAATTCAAGCTTCGCACTTGAAGATAAAAACATTAGTAACACAAAATAACATATAACAACTTGATTGTAATTACATGAAACTATTTTATAAATTAAAAAAATTAAAAAAAAAACCCTAAATAAAATATCAAATTAAAAAAAGATATTTTTTAAGTGATGATAAATTTTTCATAACCTATTTTGAATAAAAATAATTTTGAAAAATAAATCCAATCTAAGTGAGGGTATCTTTGTCTTTTTTCCTTTTTCTTTTTTCTTGTCCATAAAGTGTTGGGCATATGAACTCAAAACAAGTTTTTTTTTTTTGTTTTCAAATAAAAATAACACCTTAATAGTTTATAAAAATGGAATGATAAATTGAGAAAGGGTGTATCTATTGACACCATGTTTTACTTTTCACATTCCCATTATTAATAAAGTTTTTTATTACTAAATTACCCATCAATAAAATTACTTTTAAGTACAACAGTATCTTGAAAAAGTACTCACCATACACCTCACTAGTAAAAAATTTATTGAAAGGCTTTTTGATTTATTTCTTCTCAAGAGAAAAATATGATTATCATTCCTTAAATTGAGTGTAAGAAAGGAAAGAATTTGACAAATTTGCTGTGTATGTTGTCTTTCGTAAAATATGAGAAATTGTTGTAAGGGAAGAAATTTCTAATTTCTAGTGAAAAAAAAAAAGAACACTAGATAGAGATTAGAGAAAAGTATTCTAAAAACAAAACTTCTAACGTCTATTTATAAAAACACAAAGGCTTCAAGGTTGAAGCAGAATAATGCCAGGATTCTTTGAAAATCACTCCTACTCCCACTAAAAGTGGGCGTGATCTGCTTCCTCCAATGGTAGAATGACACATGTCATTACCACCTCTAATTATGTGATCTCATATCCATTAAGTATTTGTCCAAAATCTGATTTCAATTAAAACTAAAACTAAGATATTATTTATTTTAGGGTCAATTACATAATTGTACTTCTTAGTTATAACTATTTCTCAATTTGTCCATCTGTTCTTAGAAACAACAAAGGTGTCCCTAAAATTTTAAAAACTTACTTCAATTTCATCCCCATGAATTAAAAAAATTGGGTAAAACAACATGACTACCCTTAAATAGTTATGATAAATATTTTATCCATTAAAAACATAAAAAAAATCCTAAAACAAAACATCAAATTTAAAAAAAAAAAAGATCTTAAGTTTTATGACTTTTTAAAATTATAAAATTTATTTTTTAAAATTTCTTTAAAGAAGAACATATATTTCATAAACAAATTAGGTTTAGTCAAAGGTATTTTTGTGTTATCTCCATGTTTTTAAAGTCAAAAAAGTCTACAAGGGATAAAATTGAGACAAGCTTTTCAAAATCAAAAGACACTTTTGTAGTTTTTAGAAATAGAAGAACAAATTAAGAAATAATAAAAACTAGGAGGTATAGTTATACGATTAACCCTTTTTTTAACTTTTAAAATAAATATCTTTCATGATTTTCTTAATTATTTATTTTATCTTATAAAATAAATAATTATATACAGAATCTATTTCAACTTTTAAAAAAGATATTATTTGCACCAAGATAACAGATAGATTACATGAATATCATGTGATATATTTGAATCCTTAAATCATGGAATTGGTGCCACATGGACTCCCAAAGTTCATGTATGTGGTGTCATACACAATCCAAGTGGACTGCTGTGTGAAATTATAATATAGAGAGAAATAATCCAAGAGAATTTTTATTGATTCATCTGAAAGAATATTATGGAGCTACAAAAAGAACCCAATAGACATATATAATTTAAAATCCGATAATTATTTATAATTTAATTATCTAATTATTGAATTAAAAATAATTATTAACTTCTATTTGCGCCACTATCGAAAATGTTAAACTTAAAATGTCATCAATAAGGTCATCCATTGATATTATATTTGCCATGTAACCCTTCACAATAATTTTCATAATTAGAGCTAGGTTTATAAATTTTCGTGCAATCTCTCTAATTATTTTTTTATCCTTGAGTTCTATTAATTCTCTAATAGGCGACCGACTTATGAACAAATCATAAATGAGGATTTGGGTAAATTTGATATCTCATATCAAATAGCGAGTACTCTTCACTCAAGTTACCGAATTAATATTCACGGGAATATTATCTTATCATCATGTCTAGTAGGAGCTATGGATTCCATATATATGAATAGCGTTCCTAGCTCCCTATAATGCTATGTCTTCAATATACCCTTTTTGATCGTGTATTTATAGATCTCACCCATTGACAATCAAAATATATAATATATAGATGTGAGTCTAGTGCTTAGGATTAATGTATGATCCATTAAATGATTAAATTATAGAATTCTAATTTCTTGTTATGGAATTATACAAGAAATTAAATTCTATCTTGATCTAGGTTTAATGTGTTCTAGACACACTGATGTCTCTATTCAATAATCATTACATTACTATGATCCAAATAAGATCATTTCATCAAGTTAGGAATAGACAACATCACAATCTTGAACAAAGTAAAGTGTCCAATTTTATCTACTGATTGGAACCAAAGTTTATACTAAGTATACATAATCATATTGTTTGTATTATGAACACCTCATATATATGGTTATGGACTTTTACATGTATTCGAACCTTTATGATATTTGCAAACATATATATATATATATATATATATATATATTCGTCAAGATATACATACTGAAGAATAAACGGAATTTATTTTATTAATTATGTAATACTTTACGTCTTATAATAACCATGTGGAATTTAAACTATGCTATTTAAGCACCAATTCCAACAGAATGATGCTTTGAGGATCAGTATAGGCCAATTTCTTTGGCTAATTTTTCTTTTAAAGTGATTACAAAGATTATTGTTGGTAGGCTTGGTGGAATTATCGGCAAGATTTTATCTCCCATACAACTTGCATTGTAAAGGGTCGTAGCATCTCAGATTGCATTGGTTTGGTTTCTGGTTGGATAAAAGATGCTTTGGGCATAATGTGGGTTTGAAGTTGGATGCTCACAGAGCTTTTGATACTCTCTGTTGGGATTTTCTTGCTTCTACTCTATTTAAAATGTGGTTTAGTTTGGTGTTTGTGGGTTGGGTTAGGAGTATTCTAGCTTCGGTGAAGTTGTCTATCTTGGTAAACGATAAACTACGTGTTTTTTTATTCTTGCTCTGGAGGGGTTTGTCAAGGGGATCCTTTCATCCAATCCCTTTTGTTTGGCTAAAGATGCTCTTAGTCAAGCTTTGAATCAGTTGGTAGAAAAAAGTTATATTACTATTATATCTGCACCTCGGGGTGTTTGTGCTCCCTCTCATGTATGTGTGTGTTTTTTTGCAGATGATTTTGATAATATTCTACAATGAATCTAAGCAAACTTTATGACGACCCTAACCGTTGCTTAACTACTTGATCATATACTTGTTATAATTACTTAAATTTACGGAACAATTTTTTTTTTTAAACTAGGTAGCCTTATTAATTGATTTTAATTAAACTATTTCGTTGCAACAGAAACTATAACATACCATATTAGCATATTAGTCTTCCAAAACATACATATATATTTCTTAAGTCATACTACTTACATATAATTTAAAATCATAATTAACAAAACTATTTGCGGAGTTAAATGTAAGTGGTATCCATTTCCTAATCTCCACACTGGTGTTCGTCGCTGCACCATTGTCTATCAGACATTATTGGTAGGTTGTTTATTTCACTCAGCAAGTAGGAACTATATCTTGCAAAACAATTGAGAATAAAATATGCATGTGCCAGTTATACTTATTTATGATTATATTTTATTAAGCTTATGGGCCTGAGTGTTTGTATCGGTTGTGCGATTATCAGGGAGTTAGGGTTTGTAACGTCTCTAACAACATTGTGATCTAATTTTATACTTAAACATAAGCCTCCCCATAGGTTGAGAGAATGTTATGATGCCAAAACTTAATTTGTTCTTATAGGTTTTATTGGACTTATTTGTGAGTTTGCGATGTGACATAGCATCACATACTATAACATAAAGTATAAACATACATTTATAATTTTTATAAAACATGCGAACATTTTATTTGGAAATTATTTATACTGTAGGCAAGATTCTTACTTACTTGTGTTCTCAAAGTAGGGTTCTCTATTCGCCAAGATTTTCTATCCACTACGGATAAATTCTATATAGAAACACCCATTGAGAGAGTAAAAATAACTCATCTTATGCTATTTAATTTTAGCATAATTGTAAAGGATTTTAATCCTATCTTAGAACATGTTTTCCTTCATTAAAGGATTGTAAAAACCATTATTTCTATTGGTAGGATTAATTGATCAAATCCTCAAAATTTTTATTTTCCTTAATTGCCTTTATTTATTCATGCTAAGATTGATAATTAATTAATTATCTTATCATTAACTTAGTCTAAATAATTTTAATTTATTAATTTAGTAATTAGTTAACTTTATGATTCATGAACTAAGTTCTAACTAATAATTCCTTATTATACTTATTGGGCTCGTAATTGTGTTAAGAACTATTAAGCCTAAAAACATTCTCAAGGCATTCCATATATTATATTATCGAAACTTTGACCTGAGAGAGCTCTTAAACTAATAGCAGGTATTAGGCCCATGTCTAACATCTAATGCTAAGGGTCAAGCATATTGGGTTTTTTTTTTAATAAATCTTGTTCAATCATTAATTTAAAAACAGTTAAGGTTTATAGGAAAAATCAAATCAATATAACTAAAGTTTCATATTAAAAATTGTATTTTAAAATAGTGTTTGAATTTGGTAAAATAGTAAACTATAGACTCATATAGTTTTTTGAGTGCTACAATATTTTTGTTGGTCGTAAAATAGAGTTCTATTGCTAAATGAGCATTTATTTGAAATTAAAATCTTTTATTCATGAAAGTTTCTTGTTTTATATATGAGGTCTAAAACTTCATGTTTATCAAAATCTCATTTTCTGTCTTTAGCATATTTATTCTAGGTGATTTTTGCAAGCTTTACCGATTAAACACTTTTATAAAAATTTTGACTATTTTTGATATTCTAATTTAAAGTCCAAATTTTGACTATTTTTATTATTGTAATTTAAAGTCCTAGTTTAGAGATAGATTCTTACAAAATTTTCTTCACGAAAATTCTTCGTTTCGTCGAAATTTAAAACTTTTATGTTTTACGAAAATTATAGTTCGGACTTTTCGGAGGTTGTTTTCGTTAAAAACAAAAACTACTTTTACTCGTTAAAAACCAGTTGTTGTGCTTTTCTACTTATAATTATATTATAGAAGGGGAGATTGCAGCTTTTTTTCTTCACAAAAGTTATTTGTTTCATTGAGATTTTTAACTTTCATATTATGCAAAATTTATAATTCGGCATCGAAACAACTCGAACGCTCAAAAATTACCGCAGCCCTGTTTTGACAGTTTTTGAACAGTTTCAAAATTGTCCATAACTGTATTTTAGGGGCAAAATTTGAAAGGTTTGCTTCATGAAAGTTGTACATATCATCAAAATCTAAAACTTTCATATTCAACAAAAATTATGAATTGGATCCAAAACAATCAAAAGCAGTGGCTTCTTGCAGTGGACAATTTTTAGATAGCTTTGCTACTTTTAGGCAGTTTGGAAAACTACTCGAAAACCCGACTTAAAGTCAAAACTACATTTTTGTACAGTCACAGAATTTTGTTCAGAATATTGCAATCTCTAGTTTCGGGAAAAGTTTGAAATCAGACTATAAGGGCTTGGTGTTTTAGTTCAAAGTATGCAGGGAAAATATTTTTATAAACATAAATCATACTATCCTAGATTAAATCATGCAAAAACTAAACATTTACAACATAAAGCTTTAAAAACTATACTAACAAACATATAGAATTTATTACATGCTATTTCAACACAAAATCATTAACTAACTTAGGAAAAATATAAACTTTATTCAAACTTAAAATAGAGAAGAAAAAGTTTAGGAAATATCCTTGAAGACTCTAGCTACTCTTTAGAACTTTTGGATAGTGATCAAGGATGTGAGGGAAAGAAGAAAATTTGAAGAGAATGACTAAGAGGAAAACCGGTTTTTTCTTAGAGGAAATGAGAGAAGAAGTAAAAAAATGCTAATTATAGACAAATTGCTAATTTGTCTTAACATCTAATCTAGTGTTAATAAGCTCTTAATCAAACTTAATAGAACTAAACTTTGGGATAAAACCCATTAATGTTGGCGCCATTCTTAAGCAAGGAAGAGATGAGAAAAGCATCTCATGATGACTCTAAGTATATCAAATCAAGGCTTAAATCAAGTCCAATTTTGTACTTCTTGGTCTTAACCTCAAAGATTCCTTTTAAACAACTATAATTTGTACTATCTAGAGGTGACTAACTTAGCTGATAGGGACTTTGGGTTTCATGACGGATCCTTTCACATTACTTACTTACAGTTAGACACTAATCTTTGTGAATCGATACCGATATTATTTCTTAATCGTGTATTAAAATTGAACTGTTTTACGTCTTAAGATTGTTTCTAGACTAAATAAAATTTAAACCTGACTTTTTCTACTTTTTGCCTTGGTTGTGACATTCATTGACAATGTCAATTCCTGAGCTCTAATAGTATTTTTCTAGCTAAATTGCTACTCGCATAACTCTTATTTTTAATTAATTAGCAATTAAGGACTTGTTGAGCGTTAGAGTGTTTTGGGGTATACTGCTAACATCGTACTACATTTAAAAATTCTTGTAATCAAAATTCTCAAGTTATTTACAAATTAAAATTTCTTCCACCTTAAATCGTGATGAAAATTTTCAGTCGAATTATTTAATTTAAATTTAAATTTCAAATTTATTATAGAATTTTAAAATTTTTATATTAATTATATAAATTTTTATCACAAAAATTAGACATGATATTTTTAAGAAAATTCTTAATTTAAATATATAAATTATATTATTTAATTATGGGATTTTTTTCAGCCATTGCAAAATTTAGGGAGGGTATTTGATCATTTTGGTTAATACAATCTAATCTCGAGACAAGTCTTTTGCAAAGAAAAATCTGTGGTGCCTTTTGGAAAATTTGTTATTCGTTGATCTGTTGATATTTCAACTGTGCCTGGCATGAGACAAGATACTTTTCCTTTTAAGTATCTTGGAGCCCGTTTGTTTCATGGTTCGAATCATTTTGCTATAGTATTTTCTCTCATAAAAATTCAAATTTTCATTCAAATACTCGAATCAAACGGGCTCTTAGAGTCCCCATTTTCAAAGGTAAGTCGCAATGTGCTCAGCTTTGTCTAGTTGCAGATAAGGTGGTTAGTAAGCTTGCTTTTTAGAAGGGTAGTCTTCTTTCTATGGCTGCAAGAGTTGAAATAGTAAAAACAATGGTCACTTCCTCTCTTTTGTGTTCCTTTATTGTTTATTGTTGGTCAAAATCTCTTCTTTTGATATTTGGTAAAGCTAGAGGAATCTTATTTGGTCAGGTTCGATGGCAAACAGAAAAATGATTTTTGTCTTCTGGAACAAGGTTTGTAGACCACTTGTGAAGGAGGTTTGGGAATATAGAATCTTTTAATTTTAAACCAGGCATGTTTGCATAAATTCGCTTGGAATCTCATTTCTAGGCGTTATAGGTTTTTTACTTTTTTTGAGGGACCGTTTTGGCTCCTAAATGTCAGATTGTTTCTTCCATTTGGCCGGGCATCAAAAAGATAGTAGGTAAGCTTTACTTCGAGTCTCGGTAGTTGGTTGGTAAAAACTCCAAGGTGAATTTTTGGAAAGACAATTGGTTTAGATCTTCTAAGGTAGATTTTTCGGATATCCCAAATCACAATAGAGCACATTTGTTGGCTATTGTTTCAGATTTTTAGGACATATCTTCTTGGATTATTCCTTTTCTTTGTAAGAATTTCCTTTATATTATTCAAACTCTTAGTCAAACTTTGGTTGCTTGTAAGGATCCTCTAATTTGAACAAAGTCTCTGGGAGGTGATTTAACTATTGCTTAGACCTATGAGGAGGTTAAGATGGCTTCTGTTCAGGTGTCTTGGGGTAGGAAGATATGCATGGCTATATTCCTCCTAGAAGGTTGCTAGTCATTTGGAAAGCTCTTCTGTGGAGACTGTTTTGCAAAAGAAAGGTTTAGTTTTTTACTTCTATTTGTCATTTCTTTTATAAACAAAAAAAATCCATTTCTCCATTTCTCTTTTTTTTTTTTTAAGTGTGATTTCGTTATTAAGATTTGGGATCGGATCTTTGATTTGTTTTTGGTAAGCGTTTAATTCCTTCCTATAGTTGTAGAGATAATTTCTTTTTGTTTCCTTTGGTTGGCAGTGAAGCCGGCAATGGTTGAGATTGGGAAGCTCAAGATTGGTGTTATGAGAAATACCATACAAGAGCTACTTGTTTTCAAAGCTTTTGGTCTTAAAGTTGTGCCTAGAAAGGCTCCTAAGATTTATAATATTGTTTGGCGGGCTCCTCTAGCGTCTTGGGTCAAAGTTAATACAGATGGTGCAGATAAAAAAAGCGGCTTGGCCGGGGGAAGTGCGGTCTTTTGAAATTGTAGCGGTTTCTTTTTTGGCGCTTTCATTATCTTCTTAGGGTCATCGGTTAGCAATTGAAGAAGAGATGTGGACTATTATTATTATTATCGCCATCCGAGTGACTAGGAGTAAAGGGTGGAGGCATCTTTGGATTGAAAGTGATTCTGCTTGTGCAGTTCACCTTTTTCGGAATGCTAGCTCTAAAGTTTCCTGGTCCCTTCGAAAAGCTTGGATGGATGCTCTTGATAAGGCTAACTCTATGGACTTTGTTATCCCCTATTCTTTTAGAGAGGCCAATATATTGGCTGACTGTTTGGCAAATTTTGGTGTTGCTTCTGGTAGTTATACTTGGTGGCATAGTGCTCCAAGCTTTGTTTTTAAAGAGTTTGGTTTGGATGCTTCTGGTTTTACAAGATATAGGTTATATTTGACATTATGAAAATAGTATATTTGATGTGCTATTACATGTTGTGCTCCAATGCATGATGTCATTTCAAATGCTCTATTTACCTTTGTCATAACTATGATTCATTAAGCTTTAAAATTTATAAAAGTTAACTTTTTAATATTAAAATAATGAAATATTTATCTTTTATACCCTTTTTTAGATTTATTCAAAAACGTTTCTTTAAAATTTTTTTGTTGTCATCAAATACGTACTTTTAGATTAGATATGATAGCAAATCCTTACATTGATCAATAATTACTTTTAATCTTTAAAATTATTAAATTATCTTTAACTAATAGAAAAACAAAAAAATAACTAGCTTTCAAAAATAAGTATAAAAAAATCCCATTTCTGTGAGTATTATGTATTTTTTTAGGTGAAAACCTTTAGTTTAAAGTTTCTTTTAATTTTTTAAAGTTTACTTATTTTTTTCTTTGATGGTAGTTTCGACATTTTTGGGTCAAAGTTGAGAGTTGATGAACAAAAATATATGTTTGTATATTAAAGCTAATACAAACGTATAAGTTTGATGAGAACAACAACAAAAAATATACTAAATGTTTGGAATTTTTTGGTATTTTTAGAAATATTTTTTCACGCTTTTTTAGACAAAAGTTTTAAAAACAGGCTCAGTATTATTTTTCAAAAATTTTTATTTTTTAAAACAAAACTATTTTAAAAACACTATGAAATGGACCCTATAACTTTCAATAAATCTAAAATATATAGTCTAAAAAGATAAATACTTTTAAAATAATTAAACAGTGACAATGCTATATTTATTAAAAAAAAAGTTAAATGTATCCATCAATAATAATTAAACTTAGTACTAAAAATAGGACTATATTAAAAAATATATTTTGTATTTAAATATTACAATTTGGCATTGATATACCAATTTAATATGGAATGGGAGATGTTTTAAGGTTAAGACTCCCTAGCGCGTGGAATTTGACGTAATGATCCTGCTTTGTGTCTTGTTATTTTAAGGAAGAAACAAAGTTAAAGCACCCTAAAAAAGAAAAAAAAAATAACTTTTTATCTTTTTATAACCCAAAATTTAGACCAATTTTTAACCGGCCATTTTCCTCTTTTCCATCTTGTCGTTTTTGTCGGTGCTGAGCTCTGAAAGGACTCCTAGAAAGCATAACGTAAACCTGCACCCCTGTTCTCCACCGTCGCCGGTCAAATGGACAAAGACAATCAATCTCCCCATGGTTTGATTTACTTTTCTTGCCTATGATTTTATTGTTATCGTCAATTTGTTTACTTGTGTAATTTGCATTTGCAACTGTAATTAACTGAAAACGAAATAGTGTAGGTGGGTCAGCTCGGATTCTGGTGGAATTCTTGGAGGTAGCAATCACTTCAATTGTTTTCCTCAAAGGCGTTTATCCTTCGGGTTTGCTTCTAACATCTTTTTACATCATTTTTTGCACACCCTTTTGTTTGTATGTTTGGCTGCCAAGAAAATTTTTTGTGGGGCGTATTCAGTATTGTATTATCTGGTGTGACTCAAGAGAGGAAAGCCCCTTTCCTCAGCCAAAAAGCATGAGACAAAGCTCTGCTGTGGCTTCACTGGGGTGAAATTTCATAATTGGTTTTCCATTTTTGAACCTTTTTTTTTTTCATTTTTTGAACTTTTTTTTTTGAAGGTGCTTTTGAAAGGAGGAGGTATATGAATTTGGTGGTTCAGAGGGCTCGTCATCCTGAGCTCAGAGATTATATCCATTCTGCTGTTGTCGGACTTCTTCCTTTCATCGAAAAGGTTGGTCCTTTGTTTTTATTTGAAATGTACTTCTATTATATGCATGAAAATTACTAGACATGCTTAGAGATGCTGTGAAATTGAAACTCGATTGTAAACTATAATGCGTCTTTGCTGTTTGTTAGGACTAATAACTAAGATGTGCCTTACAACCTCGAGCATTTTGGTCTTTTGGAACTGTCTCTTTGACAACATATAGTTTTTTGAAATCTCAATTTTACAGAGGCAAAAATTTCACATTTTCTTTCCCTGAATTGTCAAAAAATGATTGGATATACTTTTGTTGTTGCATATACGTCCATTGAAGTTATACAAATTCTTCAATTCAACTTGCTTACCAGGAGATCCCAGATGTTTGCTCAAGCACTGAAATACTGCAGCGTACGTTTCGGCTCAATTCTAGTAGTTTTTAGACACTATGCATTAGTTTGTCAGATTCTAATTCCGAATCTGTTTTCTCTTAATTGCCAATATTGTTTCAATTACACTTACATTTTACAATTATAGAAGTAACAGCAAATCCATTTAAGTTGGTCTCCTTATAACCCAAAATCTGTTTGTGTGAAAAGAACCAATAATTTTGTTTGATGGAACGAAATTTGGGAGCAATTGTTTGAGTGACATTGTAGGAGTCAGTCACTATGTCTTCTTTGATATTGGGGAGTAAAAACACGAGCAAAAGATACTACATCTCGTTTATAATTCAATTCTATCGTGTTCACCAAGATCATCAATTTTAAGTTTTCAATGGTTTCATCGAATGACCCAGCCACATATAAATCACAAAACGTCCTGGATTGCAGACTCTGTTACCACCCATAGGGCCCTGATTCCAAGATGCAGCTTTAGTTTTAGAGGGGCAGGTTTCTAAACAAGCAAAGTTCCAACTGATGAAACGCAACTTCTAAATAAGTTTGTTGGTGTAAACGATATTTAATCATATCTGCACTGAACTGAACCGGGTAAATAAAAACCTTAACGGGAAATCAATTGTATTTTTCCTTAGTTGGACATTGCTGAACATTTTCTTGAAATATTGACCATTTTAAATCATCGTTGTGCATTTTTTCTGTAGATTTTTAATTGCTTCATATGCTTTTGTGCAATGTTTTCTCTTTGATGATTTTACTTTTCAGAAAAAAATCTCACAAGGATAAAAGAGTATTTCAATGTTGTTGTCACTGATCACTTGCTTTAGTTCCTCCTATCTCTGTATGATGAATTTTTATTTTTTTTTGTTAGTATACTTGACCATTGAGAAGTTTCTTATCTTGACATCGACATAGGATCTTGAGTTTAGAGCTTTGCACATTCCCCAAATGTTTTGTAAATCAGTAAAGCACTTCTGTTAATGCTTTCTTTTTGCGGCATTGTTCTCCCATGACCTGCCAAGAAATTTCACTACAACAGAAGATCATTATTTTTTTGGCAAACTAGGGACTGGTTGAAAGAGTAGCTGTCATCTTCTTCGACGCTGACAACACCCCAGTAGAAAGATTTATGTTCAAGCTCGCGGTGAACCAGGCTTATGGCTCGAAGGTGGAAGAAGCTGATTTGGAGTTCTCTCTTAGGTCCTTTCTATTGAAGCTCTCAGTCTCGGAACCTCTTACAAAAGTTCTTTCTCACGGTAATTCCAACTCCTACATTTTGACATATGGCATCAGTTTTATGCTTCAGCTTAATGCAGTCATCAGATTCGGCCAAGTCACTAATATAGTAATATATCTGGACCCTTTTTGGAGTTTAATATCTTTATCTCCAGTATGTTGAAATGGCGTGTGAAAAGATTCTCTCTTCACTTTAGATTGCAGGTGGGAGATTACTGCTTATTTTCGATCCCTTCCTGAGGTGAGTACAAGCAAGGGCTCAGAGCTGTGGATCCCAACAGATACAAAGCAATGGCAGCAACCTCCATTAATAACCCCGATTAAGTCGATGAGTAGTGAACCTCTTTGTGTGCAGTTGTACTTGGAACATCCAAGTTTGAATGAACCCAAGGCTTGAAAGTGGAAGTACTTCATATTACGGGGTCTGGATGTGGAACTGCCATTTTCAGACCGCTATTTTGAAACAATCTGATTTCAAGCACTCTTGTGAAGTATAACTGTGGAAATAGACGGAGGAATTAATGTTTTTTCCTCTCAATTCATTATGGATACGAAAACGACATGAGATAAACGGATTTAGACTGCACATTTATTGATTAGGCCACAAATGGGTTGGCATGAAACGAAAATAAATGGGCTGAATTCTTGCTAACATGTCTAACACGCCTTAACACGTTTAATTAATGAGCCGTAAAGTTGTCGACACGGCACAACACGACCCACATTTATAACACATTTAAACTTAAAAATAAAAATATTTGAAATATTTATAATAAGTTAGTATTAATAAGCAGCCACTATATATATATATACAAGCAAAGGTGACAGCTATAATACAACAAATAAAGAAAACAAAAAATTAATACTTTAATGCCAGCTAATAAGTGACAGTAAAGTACAAAACAAAATAAAGAGAAACTAAAGCCATTCAACAAAATAGTTCAAGCTCTGTTTTCCAACACTCCCTCTCAAGCTGGAGAATATGCATCTTTCATTCCCAGCTTGGAGATAATTCCTTGAAATGCTATACTCTCCCAGCTTGGAGATAATTCCTTGAAATGCTATACTCTCAAGACCTTTGGTAAGAATATTAGCAAGTTGGTCCTTGGTCGAGACATAAGGGGTATAGATTAGTACACTATCCAGCTTTTCCTTTATAAAGTGTCTATTTACCTCAATATGCTTTGTTCTATCATGTTGAATGGGGTTATGGATGATATTAATTGCAGACTTGTTGTCACAAAGTAATCTCATAGGTCCTTCCCATTTGATCTTCAGATCCTCTAAGATTATCTTTATCCATAGTAATTCACATATTCCTAAAGCCATTGTTCTAAATTCTGCCTCTACACTTGACCTGGCCGCTACGTTCTGCTTCTTACTTCTCCATGTCATGAGATTGCCTCCAAGAAAAGTACAATAGCCAAAAGTAGATCTCCTGTCAACAGGTGAGCCTGCATAATCTACATCAGTGTAAACTTCAAGGGCCAATCCTCCATTTCTTCTGAATGGAATGCCTTTGCCAGGATTACCCTTTAGATAATGTAGCACCTTGCTTATCGCTTGCAAGTGAATTTCTTTGGGATTTTGCATAAACTGGCTTCTCACACTCACAGCATACGCAATATCTGGCCTAGTATGAGTCAGATATATGAGCTTTCCCTACTAACCTTTGATACATTTGTTTGTCCACAGTTGGATCTTCATTTGCTTCACCAAGCTTGTGATTTGGGTCAATCGGTGTTGCTGTTGGTTTACATGCCAGTTTCCCTGTCTTCTTTAAGAGATCTGTAACATACTTCTATTGAGAAATAAGAATGCCTTCACTGGAATGAGCTACTTCGAACCCCAGAAAGTACTTCAGTCTTCCAAGTTCTTTCGTCTCAAATTCGTTGGGTAGACATTTTTTCAGGGCTTCTTTTTCCTTTTCATCATTTCCAATCATAATAATATCATCAACATAAACCAAAAGAGCCGTTACTCCCCATGAAGCTGAGAGCTTGATAAAAAAGTGTGCGAACTCCTTGACTTTGTCTATAGCCAGTGGCTAGCATCACTTTGGAAAAACTTCCAAACAAGGCTTTAGGAGATTGCTTGAGACCATACAAGGCTTTCTTCAACCTACAAGCTTTGTTGCTTCTTATTTTCCCTGTGAATCCTAGAGGAATTTCCATATATATCTCCTCTTCTAAATCACCATGAAGGAAGGTATTTTTCACATTAAACTGCTCCAAATACCAGTTGAAATTAGCAGCTAGTGATACCAACATTTTGACTGTGTTCATCTTAGCTACTGGAGCAAATGTCTCTTGATAGTCAACACCGTATGTTTGTGTGTACCCCTTTGCCACAAGTCTGGTTTTATATCTCTCCAATGAGCCATCTGACTTGTACTTTACTGTGAACACCCATTTGCATCCCACAGCTTTCTTTCTTGGCGGTAAATCAACAACCTTCCATGTATTGTTCTTCTCAAGCGCATGCATTTCTTCTCTCATGGCTCTTTTCCATTTCTCATGAGATAATGCCTCAGATAAAGTGTTAGGAATATGAGTTGTATTTAATTTGACTAGGAAATTTCTGTGTGACGGTGAAAATTTTTCAAGTGACATAAACTTTGCTAGAGGATATAAAGGATGTTTAGTACACTCCCTTGTGCCTTTCCTAACAACAATAGGAAGATGAGAGTCCTTTGCTACTAGAGGAGAACTAGTATTTGGAGCTGTACTTACCTCAATTTCAGGAGTGGGTTGTGATTCTTGGACTTGATTTGGAGTTGGATTTGAGTCTATAAGTCTAGAGTAAACCTGGTTAAGTCTGAATGTGTCACAGAATTCTTCATTCCCTATCACAGGTGAAAAGATTGACTCTATTTGGGAAGGTTCTGTTGTTTGGAGTGTTTTAGGTAATTCTGCCTGGGAAGGTTTGGCTGTTTGGAGTATCTCGGGTAACTCTACAGATTGGAATGGTTCGGTTGAATTAGAGATTCAAATTGAGGAGACATGGTTGAAATAGGAGATTGGAACGTTGTAGAGGGTAAGGGCATGTCAAGTAAAAACAAATCCCTATCCTTATCTTCTAGATGATGATGACTCACCTTGAAGATAAGGTTGAGTAAAATATGATTTTTGTTCCTCAAAAGTGACATCAGCAGAAACAAAAAATCTCCTAGTGGGTGGATGGTGACACTTATACCCTCTATGAGTTGAAGAATATCCTACAAAGATACACTTAATAGCGCTTGGATCTAACTTCCCCCTGTTTTGACTATGAACATGAACAAACGCAGTGCATCCAAAAATTCTAAGAGTGAGGTTATTTGTGATTCTAAGATCTAGATAAACCCTAGAGAGAAGTTCCATTAGTGTTTTAAATCGCAAAACCCTTGAAGGTAGTCGGTTGATCATATATGCAGCTGTAAGAACAGCTTCCTCCCAATAGTTCTTTGGAACATTTTGATGAAAAAGAAGGGCTCGAGTGGTGGCTAATAAATGACCATTCTTTCTTTCTACAACTCCATTTTGTTGTGGGGTTTTAATGCAAGAGGATTCATGAATAATGCCTTATTTATGAAAGTATTGAGACAAGATTGGATTGAAATAATCCCGTGCATTATCTGATCTAAATCTTTTAATTTTAACCCCAAACTGATTTTGAATCATGTTATGAAAATTTGGAAATACACTTCCTACATCATACTTAGATTTAAGAAGAAAGATCCAAGTAACTCTAGTGTAATCATCAATGAATGAGACAAGCCAACGAGAGCTAGACACATTTGGAACTGTAGAGGGACCCCATACATCACTATGGATTAAATAAAATGGGGTAGAACACCTTTTATCTCTGATTGGGAAAGGTACACATTTATGTTTTGCAAATTCATAGACTTCACAATGAAAGTGTTCATTTCCTAACCCTTTAAACAAAGATGAAAACATATTCTTTAGGATCCCAAATGATGGATGCCCTAATCTAAAATAATGAAGCCAAATGGTATCTTTATTGGATAATGATAAAAAAGACAGAGAAAATTTATTCCTGACCATATTGGATTTTCCTGACTCATCTAGATAGTATAGACCATCTCTCTCCTTAGCAAGTCCAATCCTCTTTCCCGATTCCTGGTCCTGAAATATAAATAAGAAGGATAGAAAAATGCATTACAATTCATATCATGGGTGAGTTTCTGTATGGATATCAAATTAGTGGATAACTTGGGAACATGAAGCACATTTTTTAGGGTGAGAAATGGAGAGATATGGATATCCCCTAAGCCAGCTACAGTAGTACAAGAACTACTATTTTTCTACTACTTGGACAAGGAGTGTAAGAACTAAAACTTAGTGTCAAGTAAGTCATGTGATCAGTGGCTCTTGAGTCAACATTCCATAGATCCTTATCACAATTATTTGAGACATTCAATCTTTGAGAACCAAAGGACTTACCTGAGAGTGCCAATGAATCAGTACCTAAAGGTCTCTCAAGATGTTTCAATAGAGTTCTCAACTGATCAATCTCCCTTTGATTAAAATTAGCCTAGCTATGGAGTTCTACCATTTTTTTTCAACAAACCACTGGCAGTTTTTTTTTTATTATTATTTTACAAGAAATGACTTGTAGGTTTTTTTTTTTTTAATTATAACAAGAAACGTTCTCTAATATTAACATCAAATACCTTATGGTTGTTTCTAGTTAAACCTTTTTTTTTACTTACAAGAAACGACTTGTTTCCGGTATTACATCAATACCTGGTGGATTTCTCATAGGCTAGGGCAAAAACTTCTTTCTTCATCCTTCTTTCTTTCCTATGGACTTCATGGCAGGTGGTGGCAGCGTCGACTTTTGTATGGCAGCGTTAACTTCTAGGCGGTGATGAACGTCAGGCGGCGGTCGTCGGTAGGTTCTGTGGTGGTCAACAGCGGCTGGACGATTTGGAGCAAAGGTGGCAGTGGTGGAGATCTAAAACCCAGCGTGACCTCCAAAGATGCGATCTGAACTTTAGCATGAGAATTGAATTCGAGACCCATCGGTGGGGACAACTTGAACAAAGCCCGACAGTAGATGACGCAAGCGAGACAAGCAGAACTCACCGACGGTGACGTCACAGACAGAGCTATGACTATGGCTGGATGGTCTGGAGAGTTCAGACTTTGATGGCAACAGGGACTCCGGCAACAAAAAGGCTCTGGTGAAACCGGCGAACAAACTTACGATGGTTGGGTTTAGAGTTTAGCAGTGAAGGCTGATTTGGTACAAGCAATGGAGGTCAACTCTACAATTAAAAACTGTGGCGAAGAAAATATAACTGAACTGAAATTGACATCCAAGGTCAAGGAAGATTAGGTCATCGGCGATTAAGGCCGACAATGTGTTGGAAAAATAGTATGTAGTGAAATTTTTAAAATTTTTATATTAGAATATTTTCTAAAACACAAGTTTGACATGCTATATGCATAAATTAACTAGATCTTACTAACCTCGTAAATGCAAAAAACCTCCTGCAATCCGTGAAGAGTATAACATTCCAAACGAGCCTCAACCAACTAGTCTTCTTTGCTATTTTCTATCCACCATTGGAGTGCATATGGGTGCACGTTGTTCAGCCTTTCCCAAGTGACTTCCTTTCAACCAATTGAGAAAACCCAAAGCTATAGTTCGTGATGAGTAAACAATAGCTCTCAGGGAGTTACAAAGTCTTACCAGCAGAGTCTCACTGTTAATTTTTCAATTGATCTTAATTACAATGACTCTCACACCCCTTTTTATAGAGGTTGGGTCTAGGAGTCAGTTATTATCAGATAAGGCCTCGAAAATTCGAATTAGAATCAAATCTAGATCAATATTTGATAAAAATTAGTGTGAAAACATGTGATCTATTTATTACTCGATCAGCAAGCCAAACTGGCATATCGGTCTGCCGAACTTGCTCCATCCACAAGCCAAACTCAAAGATCGGCCTGCCAAACTTACAATAAATGATCCCTACGAATCTATTATTTTCCACCCAAGATTCTTGGGATAGAGCCTCAGTTTTAATTCAAATAACCCAATAGAGAAGTTATCTGATTAAAACAGTCATATCTAGATAATCTTTAGGAAAATAAATATTCCTGATAATTCAACAATTTATCTTGAATTAATTTATTTAAAATTAATTCAACCAATAAACAGACATTAATTATCTGATCCTGATAATTCAACAAGTTTATCTTGAATTAATTTTCACAAAATTAATTCAATCGATAAATAGACATGAATTATCTAATCCTATCAAATTTTCAGCCAATCTGATAGTTTGACACAAGTCACCAATAATTGGAAGAGCACGTCGTATCGTTATTGGATTTTTATGAGTTAGCAAAGAGGACCTAATGGACCTATATAGTTCAAGCTCCCAATAATTATGAAACCCAATATCCCAGATATATATTTCATAATTATCAACTCCAACGCTATTCCACTAAAAGTTTATAAGTTAGCAAATGGGACCTGATGGACCTATATAGTTCAAGCTCCCAATAATTATGAAACCCAATATCCTAGATATATATTTCATAATTATCAACTCCAACGCTATTCCACTAAAAGTTTAGAACTGTACTCTCGAACTATATAGAATTACAAAGCCCGTATAGCTAAGTCATCATGACATATTATAATGTGTCGTATCTTCATAGGATTATCTATAATCGGCTTAAGGACAAGTTCTATCTTACCTTCTCGATTATTTTTCTCTTACGTTATATTATCTAACTATCAGAAAACTTACCATCTAAAGACAATATACCATTCGATTACACCTATGTATCCAAATGGTTGAGTGTTCTAGTTTTTCAATTACAAGATAACATATATAAGATGATATAAAATAGTATAAAGCTCTCACATATTATAGTTTAAAGTTATAATATGCTATAATATAAAGTTTTTATATGCTACCGTTTACGTTTCAGACTCTAGCATTGGATCTTTCTCTCATAGACCCTAATTGTGTTTCTATTGATTACATTACTAATAGTAAAAAATAGGGTTAATCCATTTCAAGTTAGAAATTTGAGAGGAAAAAATGATGAATGATTAAAAAAAGTGTATCTTTTTTTTTTTTTGTAAACAAAAATTGTTTGGGACACAACTAATGTTAATTCCTATCAATAGGTCTTATAGTGTAAGATCTATAATATATTAGCATGTGATGTTGAATACTACAAATATATCTCTCGTAACCAAGAATGAAAATATCGATATCGATGGAATTATCGACACTTAAATTTTACAAAAATATCAATAAAAATATCAATAGTGGAAGATTATCTTAAACAACTTTATTTTTAAATGAGACTTTAAAAAACTCTAAAATTGTTAATAATACATAGTTTAAATAAAATTTTTAACCAAATTACTAAATATGTGATAAATATAAATGTTAAAAACTGATCATAATCTATGAGCATCCCAATACAATGTTAAATTATTATCCTAAAATAGTTAAATTATTATCCTAAAATAGAAAAAAAAAATCTCTCCAACACAATATAATGGAAATTAATTTAACATTAACACAAAATATGAGATGTGTGAAAATTTAACATTTTGTTGTTTATTGGGTAATGTGTTAATTTTTTTATTAATTACAAAATTTTGGCATTTTTTATCTTTGAAAATTAAAATTTTTCTGTTTTGCAAATTTCAAGGCTTAAGCCTTTATCATGAAAAGTAACAAAGTTGAGTATTCATGTAAACAATGATGGAGCTATAAATTTTTGTGGGGACTAATATTAGGAAAACAATTAATATATTGTATATTCAATTTTTTAGGAGGTCTTTATGTAATTTTGAGCGTTGCTTGATGCATTTGCCTCCGTCCCCACTTGTGAAGCCATTTTTCCAAGTAAATACTCTAGACAAACTTAAACATAACATAACGTGATTGCACGACACTAATATATTTTTCTACCGGTTCTTCTTTTCTGTCGTTGTTTTTCTTTTTAGTAAATGATCATAGATACTCTAAGTCAAGTCAAGGAATGCATTTACTCACTAAATATAAATTTATCAACAATTGTGAATATTGAATTTATTTCATAAAAATGAGATTTAGCAATTTTCTTGTCCTTAAGAATGCTAGTACAATATCGATATTATTTTTCGATTAATATGATGACATCATTAATATTTTTGTTTAATACTCAATTTATTTTATTATAATACTCAATTAATGTAATTAATCCACCATAGTAACATTGGGTATTAAATCGAAAGAAATTAAGTGTTACATAAATATACTTACAATATTAAAATGAAAGAGGTTATTTATGTATGATTGATCCAAGGCAGTATATTTGAGAGCTAACCTAAATATATAATTTGAAAGACTATTTTAAAATATATGGTATTTTCAACCATAACTGTGAAAAATACATAATAGAAAAGTGATTTATTATGAAATTTTAACATTTTTATAACCTCTATTTAGGTTTATTATAAGCCTATATTTTAGCTTTTAATCTTATCGAATTTATACTTTCAAATTGGATTTAAGGGTTAATCGCATAACTATACCTCATAGTTTTCATTATTTCTAAATTCATTCCTCTATTTTTTGAAACTACAAAAATATTTTTTGAATTTGAAAAACTTGTTTCAATTTTATCCTTTGTAGACTTTTTTTGACTTGAAAAACATAGGGATAAGATAAAAATACCATTGACTAAACCTAATTTATCTATGAAATATATGTTTTTTCTTGAGAAAAATTTTAAAAAATATTTTCAAATTTAAAAGTTCATAAAACTTAAGATCTTTTTTGAAATTTAATATTTTGTTTAAGGATTTTTTAATTTTTAATGTATAAAATATTCGTAACTATTTAAGCATAGTCATCTTGTTTTGCCCAATTTTTTCTATGCATAGGAATAAAATTGAAATAAATTTTTAAAATTTCAATAAATTTTTAAAATTTCAAGGATACCATTGTAGTTTCTAAGAATAGAATGACAAATTAAAAAATAGTTAAAACTATAAGGTACAATTACGTAATTAACCCTTAGATTTAATACTCAAATCTATATCTTACCTCGGTGAATAATTTATTTTGACCTTTAAAATGACCAAAACTATCATAAAGTAAAAAAAGAAAAAACCTAAAACTTTAAAAAAGAAGAATAAAACAAAAAAATACAAAAAAAAAACCATTTTGAGGGTATTCTAGACATTTTCAAGTCAAAACCTTTTGTTTAATTTTTTTAAATTTTTTTTTAAAGTTTTCTTATTTGTTTTTATTAGATAGTATCTTGGACAATTTTTAAAGTTAAAATTGAAAGTTGACTAGAAAAATTTATAAGTTTAGGAATAAATTCATGAACAGATCCTGAACTATTTTCTTTATAAATTAGTTCTTATAGTTAATGTTGTCTCATAAATTATAGTCCATAACCTTCAAAAGTATCTCATAAATAGTCCCTTTGATATATTTTGGATGGAGACTGTTAACTATGTCTCATAAGAGTCCCTAAACTAGCTTATCTCTCCACAAATAGTCCTTATGTTAAAAGTTATACTATATTTAGTCTCCAAATAAAAAAAAATGCCAAAATTAGTTATTGTATCAATAAGAAATTGAACCAAATATAGTTCGTAAAATAAAAAAAAGTTCCTTTTTTAACATGGGGTTAAAGAGTGTTTGGCTCTCGGTTAGAACCAATTGGTTCTAACCAACAAACAGTATGACTCTCATATGCTATAGTGTTTTTTAATCAAAATTGATTCAAATTATTAGTTCAAACTACACTTTTCAAACACCATGCTTAAAAAATTATCAAAATTACATATAAGCTGATTAATGTCAATTGATAGTTAAATACAACTACCAAAAACTTTTCAAAAAGTTGTACTTGCATCCCCTTAAAAAAAATGTTGGGACTAGCATGTGTAATGACTGATTATGCTTATAAAAGTAACTTTATAGTGTTTGGTAAACATGGTTTGTAGTATCCAAAATTTAATTAAATAAGATTAGTATGTAATCTAGTAATTAGTGTACCTAATTTCAAATTAAGAATAATTTAATCATTTCGTGGCATTTTTCTAATTAATTTTACTTTTAATTATTTGTTAATTATCTCAATTTTAAAATTTGTTAAAATTACTACAAATTTGATTTTAACATTTTGTTAACTCTTTTTAAACAAAAAATTTGATAATTTCTATTTAATTTATTTTATTTCCTAAAAATCAGGTTTTTGTTAACAACAAATTGCCAAATGCCTAAAAGTCCCTCCTCTACATATTCAAACTCTTCCACGTGAACAACACTTATGCTCTCATCTAAAAATCATGTGTAGAACATGGTATAGCCTTAAAGCCACCTCTGCCTTCCTAAGATATTCCCACCTTTTTCCATGTTTCACTCTACTCTCTCTCACTCTCTTCCTCTTCATCACACCTACTCCCACTCTCTCGCTCTTACCCATCTCTTTTTCCCTTTCTTTCTCTTTGAAAGTCACGCTGCCTTTGATGACCAATGAGCCAAAGCTCAAAATTGAAGCTCCTAAATCAGCTTAAGGGCTCAAAACTTAAGGTCAGCCACATTATTACCCAATTAAACTCCCAAAATGCAGATTTTTTAACTCTGATTTTCTTCATAAATTCATGGGTTAAATGTTTGAGAATGGTCCCATAAAACAGTTTTGATTTATGCCTTTTTGAACAACATTCGTGCATGCATGTTTGACTTTAAATGAATATGTATACCCATAAAGAAAATCTGTGATTTTGGTATTAAAAGTTAGAAAAAAGGATTTTAATCTATTCTACTATGATCTATTGTATTTTCTACACAATTATTACGCTCTGGGAATTGTAAAACTAGTTACAATTGAGCTTTTGAGCTCGAGTTGATCGAGACTTGAAATTTAGAATTTTCTAGATTTTGACTGATCAGCAGATCGAACTCATGCTTTGGTAGGCTAGATTCAAGCAGTTCAGCAGGCCGGATTCAAACAATTCGACAGGCTGGACTCAGTTGGTTGGTAGGCCAAACACAACAGTTCGACAGGCCGGACCTAAGAGGTCTGGCCTGAGGTCTGCAGGTTGAACGAGTTGTATAAAAGTAATAGTTTTTCACTAGTTTTCCTCATTTAAAGATAAAAATGATTTTTGATTTTTGGTGACATGATTATTGGACTCTAAAGGCACACTAAGATACCATGAAATGACATACTAATATAGAACATTTACGAATTAGATATTACGGAATCTAGTCCACATCTACGATTGTTCATAGTTTTGAGGAGCTAACATGTAGCAGGTAGGGACAATGGAGTTAGTGCTAGCATGCTGAACAATGAGGTTAGACACTAGACCCTCTTTCTTTGTTAGCCATGATTTTAAAAAGGTTTGGCCATAAAGTATTTTCTTGGAAATGTTTTTTTAAGGACTAATTTGATGTCTTTACTCAATTATTTTCAGTAACTGTTGAATAATGAAATGTTAATAATGAATGACATAATGAATGTAAATAAAAAAAAAACTCGGTAACATGAGACTCTATTAATGGTATAAGCACTAAAATAATAGTGAATATCGAACAATTCAAGAACTCTATTTGGAATGAGACATCAGTGCATGATGCCACGCTCAAAGGTCGGGTCGTGTAGAGAGCGACCTTAGGGGCAGGTTTCGAAACCCAACCGGGCCACTACGGTAGTGATTTTTTATGGCTTTGCACAAGGTAAAATGGTAAACCTGATATTATATGGTCATTAGACCGAAATGGCAAGTATGAAGTCAATGGAATTCATTTACTGCCTTTTTTTTTTATATAGTTTTGTATTAATGAAGAATTTACTTATTTAAGTTATTGTTTTCACAACCTAAGTCTTATGGAGCCTTTCGCTGACGGTTTTATTGTTTTAAAATTTTTCTTCCCCTCTAGGTGATTCACAGCACACTGCTGACTAGGACGCTGCGAATTGCACGCGTGACAGTAGGAGAATTAATTTAATTTATTTGCTTACCAATTAAGGCATGTAATGTTCAGATATTATTTATTTTGGTTGGACCGTGGTTGTGTCTTATTTATGTCATTACTATATGTGTGCATAATGTGGGCCAGTGCGGCTAGACCCGCTCTCGCTAATTACTATGTTTTGAATTTAATTTAATTTAGAGGTATTTCATGAAAATTATTTATGAGGACTCAGTAAATGGTGATTATCTAAAAGTTTAAAATTTACCAAATTTTTATAAATAACCCAAGTAATTAATAGACGTGTTTAGTTAAAAATTTTTACTTAATTAATTTAATTAAACCGCTACGTCACCCCCTGGTTTTGGTGCATGACATAGTTATAATCAACTTTTTGATTGAAAATATTGTAGCATATGAGAGCTTTATACTATAGTAATTTTTTGCTTTTTCCTATAACATGTGAGAGCTTTACACCATTTGATAACTGAAAAGTTGGTTCTAACCATACTTGCCAAACATTTTAGTCATTCATCTATTAGTATTGTGGTTTTTTCTTCCTTCTCTCAAAGTAACTGGACTAACTATCAATTCATCGTTTTAAATAAATTAACTATCAATTCACGTTTATATATTTATATGTAATTTTGATAACATTTTAGTGATTATCTTTGACTATATTAATAAAATTCAAATATTTGAAGTAAAATAAATAATTTTGATATATATATATATATATTTTTTTTCGGTTTATGAACTACATTTGTGACAACTTTATATATTTAATATTTTCTATTTATTTATTTAATAGAGGAACTAGTTTTGCCATTTTTTTTTTTTTTGGAGACTTGAATTTTGTGTTAGTTTAATATAGGGACTATTTGTAAAGAGATAAGATAGTTTAAGGACTTTTTATGAGACAAAGTTAACAGTTTCATCTAAAATTTAACTAAGGGACTATTCATAAAACATTTTTTAAGTTTAAAGATTATTTATGGGATAAGATTAACTACGATGACTAATTCTAGATAGAGAAAAGAATTTATAGACTATTTATGAGTTTTTCCATAAATCCATGTATTAAATGTAATCTAAGGATACAAGTTCGTTGAGATCAAAAAGTAAATCAAAGATATATAAGGTGTTTAGTATTGTTAGTTTCAACTAAAAATTTTAGTTAATGCAGTGTAAAGCTCACAGATGCTACACTACTTTTGATCAAAATTAGTTTAAACTATTGGTTTAAACTAATGATCTTCGAGGGCCATCATCTCGAGGTTGATCGTTACCTCCACGTCATGGATCATGTTCAACGCTCCATGTCCTTTGTCTCCATCTTCGATGCCCTGGCCAAGGTCAACTCTGCCATCCAAATTGCCATGGCTAGGCTCGAGGACGAGTTCCACAACATCTTGTTGATCCATACCTCCCCTATCGAGACTGATTCGCTCACCATTTCGAGCTCCTTCACTCACTGCTTTGCCTTCGATGGCGGCAACGACGATGGTGCTAACTTCTAGGCCGATCATGATGAGGACAAGGTTGAGGAGAATTTTTAGCGAGAAGATTTGAGCAATAGTGTGAGCTATAAGTCCACCAATAGTATTCACGAGATCAATCTGATACTATTTGATGTCATGATTGATCTTCGGAGCGACATAGAGCAAATGATCTCCACTTAATACTTGCACAAGTGCATTTAGGTGTACAGCAATGTAAGGAAATCAACGGTGGATTTGATTTTCAGGAAGCTAGGGATCAAGAAGCTCATCATCGGCGATATCTAGAAGCTGGAACAAGGCACCGTTCATAATCTAATAGCGTCTACTGCTTGCCAATTTAACTTTATGATCCGGTGTAGCTCAAAACTTTTACATCAAATAATTAATGGGCCCTACACTTGATCAATAAAATCCTACCCATCCAACTATTCTCCATTGGTGGAGAGTAATTTTATTCTATACTATAGGCTCATCTTTTTAACATGAGAAAATTTACATATTATGCTATACTTTTAAAAATTATATTTATTTAAAAAAATTTATACAATATTATCATCATATAAAATATTATATGTTGTGTTACGAATAAACATATAAAATATTAAGAGCCGTTTAGTATTGTTTTCAAATTATATAAAAATATTTTTATTTTAAAAAATAAAATTTTTTAAAAATTATATTAAGAATATTTTTAAAATTTTTATCTCAAAAATATATAAAAATATTTTAAAAAATCACGAGAATAAAACCAAGCGAGGCGTATATGTACATGTGAGAGGTTTATAAAAACTAAATCTATGAAAATTCGCCTTTTAGTACGGGTTTAGATACTCGAAAAAATTAACAAAATTACACATAATCTGATAAATTGTTCCTTTCGTCTGCTCCAACGTTTTGGAAGAAAACTCACTCACTCTCTCTCCTCATTTCACAACAATCCTGAAGAGAAAGAGGAAAAAACCCCAGAAAAGCCCTTTCTTTCTTCTTTCTCTCCTAATTTCAGCTACAATGGATTTTCAGGTGGTGGTTTTAGCCGGAGGCACCTCAAAGAATCTCGTTCCTCTTGTCTCCGAGGTTTTCTACGTTCTCTTTCTCTTTGATTCCCCCGGAAAAATTCGCAGATTCTTAAAACAAATAAAATGTTCGCGCGAAATTTAATGCCCTTCTCTTTCTCGCAAAAATAAATTTTCCTATTAACCAAACAGTCGACTCCAATGATCGCAGGAGGTTCCGAAGGCGCTCCTTCCGGTGGCGAACCGGCCGGTTCTCTCGTACGTTCTGGAGCTCTTGGAAATCAATAACCTTAAGGATCTTATTGTCGTACGATTTCTTACCCCGCTCCTTTTTTTTTTTTTTGCTCTTTCTGATTTGTAGATGATCAAATACTTCGTTTTAGGGCTTTTTAAACTCAATTTGGGTGAGAATTTGGTGACGCTTGAAGCCAAACACTGTCACTGTTAAATTTGGTTTGTTTATTGGCCATTTAGGTTGTTGAAGGGGAAGATGCAGCTCTTCGTATTGGTGGTTGGATATCCGCAGCTTATGTTGATCGTTTACATGTTGAGGTGCCTGACTAACCGAGATTTTTCTCTATATATATAATATATATATATATATATATATCTCATGCTGTTCATGTAGTTAATGGTTATTCGGTTATCTGAAAAAGCTGCAATGGGTTCAGAAATTGTAATTATGACTGGCTCTAACAAGAGTTAAATTTTTGACATGTGATCTGGTTTGTCATTTTTAGTTGAATGTGGAGAATGCCACAAGCATTTCTAGTTATGGGCCAAAATAAGTTTGAATAATTTATTTTTAAGTTCTAATTAGTTTGAGAAGGGCAGGACATATATTGGGGGTATAATGAACTTCTAAAATATTTTTTGTCACTGATGATGGTTTATACTTTTAGAGTAGGATAAGTTATAGGTTTCTCATTTCTTGGGGTAGATCCAGCTTTAACATCATTTTCTGTGGTTCATGATGTTCTATATTTAAGGATGAGATTGGTATCTCATTCCTTTGGTTTGAGGTTTAGCATTAAGAAGGGTAATTGTAAACCTCAGCTGGCTGCTTTGTTTTTAATTTCATTTAACATAGTTACAAAGCTAATTGATAAAAAGGGATGGCTCCTAGCTCTTAATACGGTTTGTTTATTTTCATAAATCATGATGCTGTATGCATAAGCTACTAATAAATTTTCGCATTCGTTCCATTTTTTTCCTTAAAAAAAAATCTGATGAAAAAGAAAGAATACAAGAATAATACTCTTAGCTCTTAAGATGGTTTGTTTAACATAATACTAGCCATAGCGAGTAAAGACAAGGTGTCTTCTATCATTGAGTATCAGTTATCAAACATAGCAATTTTGATATCCATAGAATCAAGCAATTTCATGGTAATCGCTTTTTGTGATCATCTTTTTAATTTTGTTTTTGGTTTGGCGAGATTTATTTATGCTTATAACTAGATCATCTTTCTTATTTCTTCTTGATTGCATATGTTAGTTTATTAAAAGGATATAGGCCTTTAGTTATTTATTTATTTATTTTCCTGCCCCCTTGTTTCTTTGATTTTGTCGCACCTCTTTGTAGTCTTTCCTTGAGGCAGTTCACAATCCTTGAGGCATATAAATAGTCAGTTCCATCTGGCATATTTTCTCCTTGCAACTAATAGCCCGATATCTTCAGATCCTATTTATAACTTAAAAAAACTGAAATTTCGATCTATAGTCATGTCCAGTATACCAACATTTTGGCAAACCCTTGTTTCTGTTGCTAAAGAGAAATCCTGCAACCTGCTTCCTCTTAGAGCAGGAGCCCCTAGATGCTCAAATGTCTTACCTGTGTGGCTGTGTCCTTTCATATCTTATAGAGTCTAGAAACACTTAGGTACTCACCCAAAACCGACCAAAAAATTAAGATTGGTTATTTGTTTAGCATTATTATTATTATTATTATTATTATTATTATTTTGTGAAAGAAAGACAATTTTCATTACTGTAAAAAGAATTATGTACAGTATAACTTATAAGAAGAGGAAGAGAATTCCTCAAGACAAAAAAAAAATAAAAAAAGGGGGCGTTACTAAACTGAACCCTAGTTCCAAGTAAGATCAGATAAGAGTAAACAATTAAAAATCTTATCCTGATGGACCTTTAGGGCTATCAATATTTAATCTTATCCCAAATGACGCCAGACTCTTCCCTTGAAAGTTTTACGGTTTCTTTCCAACCACACTCCGAAAAAAGAGCTAAAACAGCCCTATTTATTATTATTGTTTTTCGATATGATCATCTGGTCATGCTTTCTATATTTTGGTTACCTGTTATTGCAATGAAAAATTGAAGACGTTATTATGCATATAGGAGATTTGACATTATGGGCATCCGATTTATGTGCATGAAGAACACAGTATCTCAGAATCAAGTCCTTTGTCATTTTTGTTTGGGGGTTGTGGAATGGAATGGCAAGAAGTTTAGTTACTTTGTTTGGTTGGATTAATACATGGTAATAACCATTCCAATTGAATGACCATAGTGTGATTGTTATGTGGGATGAGTGGGAAGACTATTCTATTCTATTGTTAATTTCATTTTTCAATAAGTCTCTCTCAAATTTGATAACCCCTTCACCTTATCTGTCTCGTTTGCCTCATCTCCCACGCCACTAAGAAATTTCCGGTAAGGTTTGTTGGTACATTCCGCAGGCAAACATTGCTCATTAGGTTCGTGGAGTATCTCCAAGTTTTTCTCTCATCTTTGGTCTATCTCCACCATACTTTGGTTTCCTCTCTCATCTTTCTTTCCTTTCTCTTAACTCTCTTCTCCACTGGTGACACCATTTAGACCACTTAAAAAGAAGAGTGTGGTATATATGTGCTGGTCAGTGATGATATCAGTTCAGATTTTATGGGTTTCTCCAGCTCTAGCTCCAATAATTTTAGCACAGACATACATGTAAAATTGGATTGAATAGCTATAGCAAAAGAAGAGAGCAATATCAATTCTCTTTTTTGCTGCAATGGGAAATTGGTTTGGGTGAAATAGAATGGCTATAACTTGAAGGTCCCACCAAGTTTTTTTTGGAAAGTGGATTGGTTTTGGACAATTTACTCAACTCCTAAAATTATGCTGCCTCCTTTTCTTGCATTCTGGCTATATTTTTGCTCGTAGACTGGATTTTTTCAGCTTTATAGGGCCATGCCCTTTCACAATATTTGCTATTTGCTACCAATTTCAGCTATATTAAAAGCATGTACCTCTCATTTTTCCTTATATAATGTTTATGCAGACAGATATAATTTATTTTATTTTATTTTTTTGTTATTATTATTTTTTCTATATTCTGCAGGTTGCAGCAGTTCCTGAGGATGTAGGAACAGTAGGTGCAATCCGGGCAATTTCCCATCATCTGACGGCAAATGATATTTTGGTTAGAACCCCCTTTCCTGTGGCGTTTTGAGTTCTGAAGTGTTGCTTCTCTATAGCTATTGGCTCTTCTGTTCTTGCAGGTTGTGAGTGGTGATATTGTTTCTGATGTTCCTCCTGGTGCAGTGGCTGCTGCTCATAGACGGCATGATGCAGTAGTAACAGCAATGCTTTGCTCTACTCCTGTCAGTGGAACTTTGGAGTCAGGATCTTCTGGCGGGAAGGACAAAACCAAGAAACCTGGACGCTACAACCTTATTGGGTTGGACCCTACGAAACAGTTTTTACTCTACATAGCAACTGGTTAGAGTAGTTCTTTTGATTTTCCTGTCTTTATTTAACCAGTATTAAGAGACAAGTTTCTCAACTAGCATCTTTTGGCTATAAACAGGATCAGAACTTGAGAAAGATATCCGAATTCAAAAAAGCATCCTGCGTGCAGCTGGGCAGGTAATTAACTTCTGTTTGTGCATCTCTCATTTCTGAGTCCGTTTCTCATCTGCTTGGTAACGTTGAAACATTTAATATTTTTTGCTTTCATTGTCAACGAAAGTATCAGTTGTTGCTTGACCAGAGTCTCTCCTTTTCTGAATGCTAAATTATACATTTGAGTTGCTTATTCAATATATTGCTTCCTAAAGGAGCATTTTCTGAGTCCAAAAAAGTATTGGTTATTGTACGTTGTTCCAACTCATTTAATTTTTGTTATAATATATATATTAGATATATATATATATATATATATATATATATATAAGAAGAGATACGCATCTGGCTATCTATCAAGAAATGGAAGTAAGATTTCTCTTTGATATTTGAGTTGATGGGTTTGTGCTTGTTTCACACATATTTTCTCTTTTCTCTCCTTGTAGATGGAAATTCGAGCAGATCTCATGGATGCTCATTTATATGCATTTAAGAGGTTTTTTCTCCCTTTTTTTATTATTGTTGTTTTCATATCAAGTTATGACTTTCTATGCAAATTGGTATCATCACGTCCTCTGGTGGCTTCCTGATTCCCTCCCAGGTCTGTTCTGCAGGAAGTTCTTTATCAAAAGGAGACATTTCATAGTTTGAAGCGAGATGTGTTGCCTTATCTTGTCAGGAGCCAGCTGGTTTGTTAAGCTTGGACTGTGCAAAATATATTTCTTGTGTTTATGCTTTTCTAAAAGGTTATGACGTAATGTTTGTTTCTTTAATGAATACTAGAGATCGGAAGTATTGTTGAATGGTGCTCCACAACCTGAAGAAAATGGAAATGAGAAGGTTGGTTCCCATAATAGCCAATTAATACAGTCTCAAATACTGGCTAATGCATCAAAACCAAGTTTTCATCAATTCTATGCTTTGGGTCCTAATGGCTCTGATCCTGTCCGGAGGACCCATAAATGTTGTGTTTATATTGCTAGCAGCAACAACTACTGTGCTCGATTGAACTCCATCCAAGCATTCAGTGACATCAACCGAGATGTGAGTTTGACTGAACCCTTTCTTTGAGCAACAAAATAAATAAATAATTAAAATAAATCTACACCCCCGCCCACGCCCCCTTCAAATTAAAAAAAAAACACCCCGCCCTTTTAACATGTCAGGGTACCAACAATTAAAGGATGTTTGCACCTTTTAACATGTCAGGTCATAGGAGAGGCTAGGAATTTGTCAGGGTATTCTTTCTCTGCCCAAAATAATATCATCCATCCTTCAGCAGAGCTAGGATCTAAAACGACGGTAAGTCTGTTTGCACTTACTGATACAAATATTTGATTATGAAATCAGTACAAGTTCTTGTGAGGTAAAGCATTTTGGAAGTTTTTGTTGCAACACATTCCCACTTCATGGCTGTTATTGTTGCACTTTTTGGTGCCTAAAATAATTTTAGGTGGGACCATATTGTATGCTTGGTGAAGGTTCACAAATGGGTGACAAGTGCAGTGTCAAGCGATCCGTTATTGGCCGTCACTGCAGGATAGGCTCTAATGTAAAGGTATAAACATTCCTTGTTATAAAATGATGCAAGGAATAGCATAATCCATCCTTTCTATTGCTTTTTCTCGATTAGTTGATGACAAATTCACGTTGTTACTGTTGATTTTTTAGTTTTGTCTCTTCCTTTTCTTGATATCTGCAGGTTGTTAATTCAGTAGTAATGAATCATGTTACCATTGGGGATGGTAGTTCAATTCAAGGTTCGGTGGTTTGCAGTAACGTCCAGCTTCAAGAACGTGTTGTATTGAGAGATTGCCAAGTAACATTCTCTCCCTTTCTCGCTCTCTTTCTTTGCCCGTACTCTTCAAGTTGGCATCTTATTATTTTCATCGAACTTCATTCCAGGTTGGAGCAGGCTTTGTGGTCACTGCAGGCACCGAATGCAAAGGGGAGGCCTTGGCTAAGAAAGAGAAGTGAGTTTATAGCCAGGACTTCAGCTTGGGACAGGCATGAATATCTCATTTTTAGCTTTGTTTAATAGTTACTATGGTCAGGGCAGATTTTTTGGGGACTACTTGCAGATGGCAACGGTGCAAATACCCTTTGCAAGATCGAAGGAAGCTAGTGTTGACGAGTGCACTTTTTATGCTTTTTTTTTTTAATTTTTTAATTTTTTTGAGTTTGTTCTTTTGGCAATTGTATCACAATTAGTTAGGGTTCACTCTGTATCTTTTGGAAGGGTTTAGACAAAATAGCATCAGTTTTGCTAAACAATTTCCCAATCTAAATTGCGTTACGAGGGGTTAAGGTTTTGAATAGAAAGCGTTTCTTACTGTCATTTATTGTCACGTGACTAGTCTTTCCAGACAAATTCTTGACAACGTACATGATTCAAATCGCCTTTCTAAAATTCCAAGGCTACCTGGGAAATTGGTGCAAGCCCAAAAAGGATGGTAGTGCCGTTAATTTCTACTTTCCGCTTTGGGATGAATTTGCTAAATCTCATTATTATTATTATTATTCCTCCTTTCTTAATAGTGAAACCGAAGGTAAATAAAAAAAAAAAAAAAGAGTTTTTGGTCTATTAGAATTGATTGGGGCATATTTACAAATATTATATATAACAAATTAGCTTTGGTATATATTATTTTCTTTTCTTTTATTTCTTTCTCTTGAAATAATGAGCTAGCAATTCAGTTAGGAGTCATTGTCCCCAGTCCCATTCTTGTGGATGATGGCATTTCATTTTCTTTTCTTTTCTGTGCATACTCTGATATGGTATCAGAGAGAACTCTTCTGCTCATTCTTCCCCGTCCATTCAGTCTGATGGCCAAAGGCAACAAACGTCAAGTGGTTAGTACCTCTACACCACCACCAATGGAAGATTCTGAAAGTCGTTATTTCCTGCACAAGGGCGATCATCCAGGCCTTGCTCTTATCTCTCACCAATTGATTGGCTCGAACTACAACACTTGGTCCCGAGCCATGGTTATGGCAATTACAGCTAAGAACATGCTGGGTTTCATTGATGGAAGCATGCCGTGGCCACTTTCGGACAAACTTCTCTTCTCCGTGTGGACTTGCTGCAATAGCATGGTAATTTCTTGGATTCTCAATGTTAGTCAAGAAATTGCCGATAGTTTGTGCTGTAGTTACACTTTCCTGTTGAGATTTGGTGAGATCTTAAAGATTGTTTTCACTAAAGTAATGCTCCACATGTTTTTCAAATCAAAACACATTTGATTGCTGATGAGACTGTGAAAATGTGTATTTCTTAAGGTTAAATATTATTAATTTGTATTATTTCTCATTAAATCTCTTAATTAATACCATTTTTGTATTAAATAGTATTTTAGTGTTTTAGTGTAAAAATATGTTTAATAATATGTTTTTAGTGTGTTTTTATGTTTAATAATATTTTTTGGTAATTTTTAGAGTTGTTTTGGTGTGTTAAATATTAGTTTATTTTGAAATTAATTAAAACCGTAAAAATAATGAGTGATAATTTTATTTTGTTTTAATTAGAAATGCAACAATGCGTCGGGGCCTGTGGGCTGGTCTAGGCCCATCTTGATACAGTGACGGGCCAGGCCGGCATGGCCTGTCACTATTCAAGGCACGACCCAGCCCATAAATATTGGAAGGCTTGGTTGGGCCAACATTTATCGGCCCATGAAAAATCATGGCCTAGGCCAAGCTTGGGCCGAGCCGGGTTGGCACATCTAGGCCCATAATAGGCCGGCTTATCCCGGCCCGTGTAAGGCCCATATAGGCCCACAATGGGCCAGCCCACTAAAGGCCCATTGTGGCCTAATTTTATTTAAATGTATAAATTTATTTATATATATATTTTATGTTTATTTACGGGTGAACATGACTGAGTATGGCATTCTCTAGTAAAAGGCCACACACATATCATGGCAAGCCTTTTTTTTTTTAGTAATTTTGTAAACATCTTATGTATAATTATCCTGATTGTACCCTTTTTCCTTACCAAGATTTTGTCCCATTGGGTTTTCCTTGGAAATATTTTTAATGAGACAATTGTAAATAAAATATCCTTTTTTATATTTCCATTATATTTAAGCTTTTATATTTGTTAACTTCTTTAAAAATTCAAAAACAAAAAATAAAAATAGAAATTGAAAATTGCATGTTTAGATGGGCTGGCCCATCATAGGTTTAGATGGGCCAAGATGAGCCTGCCCATCCTAACTCATAAATGGACTCGAATGGGCCAGCCCATTCAAGGCCCACGATAAGGCCTAGCGTGGCCCACGTAGAATTGGCCCATAGTGTGGGCTGGGCCAAGGTAATTCTTATTCAAGCCAGGTTCGGCCCATGGCCCACGTCGGCCTAATGAGAATGGGCTAGCATCTCCAGTCTTAATGTGTTTGTAGTGTATTTTAAGTTTGTAAATATGTTCTATAATATTTTTAGTAATTTCAAAAAATATTTTCAAGTCTTAAAACTCATATCTGTGTCAAATCAAAAGAGACTAGAATTTTAAAAGTTTGTAATTATTTTTGTGTATTTTAATGTAAAATAAGTATTTTTAATATTATTGTAAATATTATATTTGTAAAATAATTAATTTTGTTTCAATTTTCTATCTCTAGATTTGAAATCTTATGGAAAAAGGAGCAAAACGGCACCAAAATAGACAAAATCAGACAACAAATGCCTCAAAAAGCACAAAATATTGAATTATAGAAAGAAGGTGACACGTGGTACGATTTAGATCGTCGGATTCTCTGACAAGAAGATTTTGGCCATTGGTTCTAGGACAGGTGGCGGAAACGTCATTGCGAGCGTCAGCGTGCGACAGCCAGTGGGGCTTGCACACGTGGGTTTGTCTCGGTGTTGTTGGAGATTCTCTGCATTTTGTCATGTATACGCCCGTTTTCGTAGCCGCTCGGTTCATTGACTAGGACTCATCTAACGGCCTTCATCAGCAGGCCAGGTCCCAGTTTCATCAGCGTATCCGTTACCCTTAGATCAGTCTTCGGTCAACGAGATCTACGACTTGAAGATGTCCATCTCTGTTTCACGCTACACCGGATAACATCCAGATTTCTAGACTCTAAGGAAGGCCCAGTCGAGGAAGAAAATGAGGAAAAAATGTAAAAAAAATCTACAATTTGCACAACTTAGATTCGAATTTAGCCGAAAACACAGTAAAAAAAAATTAAAAAATTAGGCAATGTTGCCAATATAAAGTCTATAAATACCGGGCTGCTCTTTGCAATATAAAAAACACTGTTTATATAAATAGTTTTAGTTTTTGTATTCAGCTTTTAGTACAAGTTTTTATAAAATATTTCTCAAATTACGCTGTAAAAATTATGGTCAATAATATTTCTAGTATTTTATTAAATATGACTTTTTAATTTTTTCTTTAGCAAAGGTGAGAGGAGGGAAACTCTAGCAAAAATTACTCTAAATATTTTTAGTGTTTCTTAGTTTTCTAAATAGTTATAATGCCAAAATATTTTCTTAAAAACTTAGGATTTTAATATTTTCTTAGCTAGAACTCTATAAAAATTTTGGTTTTAATTTTCTGACGACATATACTAGCATAGATAATGCTTAGGAGGACCTTGATTAGTCGTAGACAAAGAATGGCTCGGTAAATGCTTAGCTTATTATTTTGATTGATATTTTAGTTAAGTAATGCTGAAATTTTACTCGTTTATTAAGTTGAGTATTTTGCTACATTATAGACATGAAATGACACAGCAAATGCTTGGTAATGCTTGATTTATTGTAGACATAGGATGACATAATGTATTCTTAAACCAATTGATAAATAATTAGAAAAACTAAAATTTGTTCTCTATTATAATTATTGTTTTATCCTTTTAATTTGTTGTTATTATTGTAGTTATTTTGTTAAGGTTATTTTAAATTAATTGCACTTGTTGTTGAAGTTTCATTTTAATTTAAGCCGTATTTCTTGTTATTGAAGTTTCAAAATAACGAAATTTTGAAAATGAAAAATGCTACAAAAAATATGTAAAATATTATGAATATATTTTGTAAATAACAAATATTAATCATCATATTTTTCAGCTTTTAAATAAATAAAAGGTTAAAATAATAAATATACTTGAACTAAACAAAATCCTTCCCTGTGGGTTTGACCTCAGATTTACTGAGTATTTATTACTTAAGACAACTTTATACTTGAGGTTATATCAGATTGTACATTTTTAAACCGAGTCAAGTTTTTGGCGCTGTTGCAGGGAACAGAATTATTTCCAGTATAGTATATTTTGTCTATTATCTTTTCTTTTTCTTTTTATTTTTAACTTTTTTTTTGTTTTATTTGTTTTCTTTTAATATTTGATGTTTTGCCAGAGCTAAGTACTATTTATGTAAATCTACATGTGTTTTACTATTCACGTTAGGTACTATTCATAATTAAAAAATAAAAAAATCTAAAAATCATAAAAAATTTTCTTTTCTTTTCTTTGTAATATATTTATTTTGTTAGTGTTTGGTTTATTTTTAAGTTTTTTTGACATAGAAATAAAACTTCATAAAATTTTAGATTAGGTTTTTCATAATACTTAATAAGAAATTATGTTTTTGTGAAAAATATTCTTTGAGGAAGTTTTATTTGAGGATTGATACTAATTAGGAACCCCTTTTCATAACCAGTTACTTTTAGAGATTGTCCCAACACCAGCCATTCTAGGAATGTTATTCTAACTAGAAGGTTGGTTTTTAAGGAGCTTTTGCCCTACTAATCTTTCATGGGAACATTCTTAAAGGATATAATTTTTAAAATCTACAAAATAAATAAGGGGGATGCTTTTCATTCACTATTTTATTCTCCTTGAATAAAGAAAAGCTTAGTGTTTCATCTTTAAAATTCTATAAATATTTTAAATAATTTGTACGCCAGTTTGGTCTCCTGTGTCTAAAACTCATGGATTGATTAGGAAAAGTTTAAAACCACCTTTAGTCTCTGTTGTGTCTTCATATTCACCTAAAATGGCTGATGATGAAAATGTTCATAATGAAAACATTATTACTCAAACTCATTAATACTGCTCGTTCAATACCAGATTATTTGCAAGCACCCTAAGAATCCACTCCATCATGTCTGGTTTTTCCTCTCAATGCCTATAACTTTAGGTTTAAATCAAGAATGATCAATTTGCTTCCAAATTTTCATGTTTAGAATCTAAAAATCTTTAATTGCACCTTAGAGAGTTTGAAGATGTTGGTGCTACTTTCACTAACCAATATATTTCAAATGAAATTGTTAGGCTAAAGCTTTTATTTTTTTTAAAAGACAATGCTAAAACTTGGCTGACATCTTTAAAATCTAGGTCAATTGGTATATGGCAAGAAATACAAACCAAGTTTTTGAAGAAATTCTTTCTAATTCATAAAATCAATGCTTTGAAGAAATAAATTCAAAATTTTTCCCAAAATGCAAAGGAAGTTTATTTTTAGTGCTAGGAATGTTTTAAGGATTCGCGCACGTCATGGTTTTGAAAAATAGTGTTATATTAGTTTCTTTAATGAAGGTTTAACTCTGGAAACCTGTTAATTCATTAAAATAATGAGTAATGAAGAATTCCTTGATAAAGAACCTGATGAAGCGTTAGATTTTTTGGATAACTTAGTTGAAAACTCTCAATATTGGCAACATGTTAATTTTGATGTCTCAATTATGTCTAATCTTTCTAATGCTCAAATAAGTGTTCATCAACTTAGTCAAGAGAATGATCGAAGTGCTATGATTGCCAATTTGTCAAGAAAGATTGAAGCTATAGAACATAAGAATATTCAGGAACCTAAGATTAAAACTTTGTGTAGTGTTTGCCAAACTCTAGGTCACCCAACTTATGATTGTCTAGTTTTTAATGAAGAGTCAATGAGCAGGTAAATTATAGGAAACCTTTTTCATTTCCATATTCTGACATATATAATCTGCAATAGAAAATCATCCCAATTTCAATTAGAGGAATGATCAACCACAGCAAACACCACCACCACCATCTTAAAATTTTCAAAATCGTCCACAATTTTCAAAACAACCTCAAAATTCACAATTTTCATCAAATTCACAGAATTTTCAAAGGTCTTCTCAAAATTTTTCACCTTCTGAAAATCTTCATTCTCAAGTTAAGACTCTTAAAGACACTTTGCAATCATTCATGCAAGCTCAAAAAGCATTCATTTGAAAACAAGAAGTTCATAACACTCGTACTTCACAAGACATTCATGAGATTAAGGAGTCCATTTCTAAGCTTACCACTTGCAATTAAAGAAAAGGGCAAATTCTCTGCTCAACCTATACATTATTATTCTGCTAATTGCCTCTTCAAGTTCTTCATCACAAGAAGAAATTGTTAATTTTATTTCAACTCTTTAAAGTGGTAAAACTATTGATTCGACTTTGAAAAGTGATGATAAAATTAATAGTAATGAGGGAAGTTCTGAGAAAGAAAATGTTATTTCTAAAGAGAAATTTGTTCCAAAAGTTCCTTTTCTACAAGTTTTGCTTTCAAAAGAGAAGTTTGATAAAAATACTAATTTTTTTTAACTTTTTAAGCAATTTAAGATTAACATTCCACCTTTAGATGCAATTAAATAAGTCCCATCTTATGCTAAATTTTTGAAAGATTGTTGTATAATTAAAAGAAGCATAATGTGACTAAAACTATATTTTTTCAACATGATTCACCATTGAAGTATAAAGATCTAGGTTGTCCCACAATTTCTTGTATCATAGGAAACACTCAAATTGAACACGCATTATTAGATCTTAGTGCTAGTATCAACCTTTTGCCTTATTTTGTTTGTCAACAATTAGGTTTAGATGAACTTAAGTCAACTTCTGTTACACTTCAATTAATTGATCATTTTGTGAAAATTCCAAGAGGAATAATGGAGGATGTGTTAATTCAAATTGATAAGTTTTACTTCCTAATAAACTTTATTGTTTTGGGTACATAACCTGTTTCCACTTTAAATTTTTGAGTCTTTGTTATTTTAGGTTGTCCATTTCTTACAACTTTAAATGCCTTGATTAATTATAAAAATGGTATCCTGAAATTGTCTTTTGGATACATCACTTCAGAATTCAACGTTTGCAAGATGTCGCAACCTGCGGGTAAACAATGTGAAGTCAACTTTGTTGAAGGAAGTACCTCTATTGGACTGCCTGATCCATTAACATGTTTGGTCAACTCTTTTGAGATGAATGATTCATCAAAAGTTGAAACTTGTTATATGATTGCTTCAATTAATGAAGCACATAAAGTTGAGAATTCCATGGTACTAAAAAGCAACATTATGTGATTTACAAAAGGAAATTCTTGATCGAGGAAAGGAAATTGTTGCTGAAAATGAACTGTTAAAAATAAAGAGTTTGATTTGTAAAAGAATTTCTGAAAGTTAGGGGTAATTTAGGTTTGTAGGAAGTCTTTACTCTTAGTCATTTTAGATCCAGTTATGTTCCACCAGAAGTGATTGATCGTGCTGTGAATGATTTTGATAAGTAATACCAAGAAGCATTAAATGATGAGAGTTTTGGGGACTTTCTTTTTCTTACAAACCAACTTCAAATGATGGCTTAACTTCCTCTATTGACTTTTTTTTTATTATATAGATTCAAACTTAGATGAAGAATATGTAAATATTAAAAAGTAATAGTATTTTCTTTTTTTTTTTAGTGTGTACTTTTTATTTTTGTTTTTTGTGTTGTTTTTCTTAAAATTTAGAAAAATGATTTTTGGAAAAATTTGTTAAAGTGGCTCAGGTTATCGAGGTTATAGTCATGCTTGATTAGTTAGTATTTTTGTATCAGTGGCCTCTAGAAACACATTTTAATGATATGGTTATCAATGAATTTTTTTTGAGTTTTAGACTTTTGTAAATTTTAATTTTAATCAAAAACACAAAAATTAAAAAATTTAAAAACACATAAAAATTAAAAATACAAAAATATTTTTAGTTAGTTTGTTAATAAATGATAATAGTTTTTAGTAATCTGTTAGATTACTTTTACTTAGCCCATTTTAGTTTAGCCCACCACTATTTAGAATAGTGTTACACGCGTTTGTATAGTTTTTCTTGTGTCAAAATAGTAACCTATCCTTTGTCTATATATCCATCACTGTGCATCTAGCCTCAAAACTCTTTGTTTTTTCTTTCCCTAGATTTCTCAATCTCTCTCTAAACTCTTGAATTTTCTTTGTCAAATCTCTAGAATTCCTAATAATTTTCTAGAAATCCTTCAATCTTTGCTCTTTTACTCTCACAAAATCTTTTCAATACTCTTTCAAATCCACTAAAAGCTTTCAAATCTCTTGAAAAATTTCCCAGTTTTTCAATTCACTATCAAGAATCTCATCTTTCTTTTTCTTTTTTATTATAGATCCTAAGTAAGAGCATCTTAAAAAATATTTTTCTTCCCTTTCTCAAAAAGAAATCAGAAAGAAGTATAAAACTAAATTCGCTCGTCTTTGGGTACTTTCTCGTTTTAAACTTCCAACTTATATTAAAGTATATATAAAAGGTCTTGTTTGTCCTAGTGAAGTAAATAATATAGGTCTATCTAGGATGGGTACAAGACTAGTGCGCTAAGAAAAGAAGAGCCCGAGCCACAAGCGTCAAAGTGTCCTAAGTGTTCTTGTCAAATTTGTGAGCAAAATTGTAAACAAACATGTTTTTTTTTGTTATTTTATGAAATGCATTTGTTATGCACACATTTAGGTTAGCAAAGCATTATGTATGGTATGTCACTGTTAGACTCTGATGTGCAAGCGCACACGGTTACAAGTAATAAAGTGTACCAAAAGTATAAATGTCAGTCCTACGAGGATTGTATTTAATTTGTGTTAAGCATCTAAATGATTGGCTTTAAGATTATTCGGATGACTGGATAAAGAAACAAATAAAAGAAACTAATAAAAATAACTAAGCAAATAAAATAAAGTGACGAAAACAAATAATTAAAAACACTAGAGCATTGATTTCACCATAATTAATTAGTGCTAATTTTATTATTAAGTAAATCTCATGATTAATTAGTTGAGAACATCTTCTCCTGAGAGTCAAATTGGGTAATATGCTCAAAAATCCAATTCCAATATCCCTATCTAGAAATAAGTAATTAAACATTTATTAAGCTCTAGTTCTTCTAATGACTACAAAGGAACTATAAATTTCCCTATCTTATAATTGCCTAAGTTGCGTTGCCCACAATCCATACATAGAAACCATATACTAAAATCATCTAATTCATTGGCCAAGTAAAATAGAAGCATTAATAGTGGGACAATATGAAGAAACTCTGAAAAAAAGCTAAAAATAAATCAACACTTTATAATAAGGCAAAAGCAAAGCTCTAAAAAAACAACTACTCCATAACTAAAATTAAACAAGTTAACATCAAGGGTTCAACATTTACAAATCATGAAAATAAAAAAGAAGAGAATAGGAATGAAAAAAACCCAAATTGGAGTTGCCATGATCTCCAAGCTCTTCATCTTCTTTTCCTCTCATACTTCTTAATCTCCAAATGTTTCTCGTATGATGGTTTATTGAAAGTTAAACCTAAATCTTAGAGTAGAAAATAAATCCTAACTAAAACAAAAGAAAGATATTTTTTTCTTTTATTTTTTCCCATCTTCTTCCCTGGAATCAGCTCCAAAATCACAGCAGGAAAATGTGCCTCCTCTATGAAAAATGAAGGCCTTCTCTTCTCTTTGGGGTTCTTAGGGCTTAAAAGGCATTTAGGGCTTCATTAAGAATGAATTTTGGGCTGTCGGACTGAGGAATAGGGCCAACACCCTCAATTGCACTTTAGCACACCACAGGCCGTGTAGTAGTGTGGCATGATTGCATGCAAGCGCGAGAAAGTCTCGAGTCGCTAGGCCTACAGTTGCCCAACGCGTGCACGGGCAGCACATCGTGTAGGTCTTTGCCTGGGCCTCCCAACTTACACACGGCCATGCCCTAATGTTGGGCTAGCGCACGTCCAAGGCTGGTTTAGCCTAAAACAAGCCCTTTATAGCTCCAAAATGATGCCAAAAATCCCATAATGTCGCATATTTTTATTTTCCTTCAAAATTGCACTAAAAAAATCAAAATAACACAAAAGTTTAAGGATTTTCACAATCATATAAGCTTAAGAAATAATTGATTTGTGAGTAAAATACTCACTAATCAAATACTCCTGAACTTAAACATTTGCTTGCCCTAAAGAAAAACACAAGAAAAATAAGAAATACAAAACTTAAACCACCAAGAAAGCCAAAAAAAAAAAAAAAATTGAAGTGTGAGTTTTCAATCTATTTGATAACTAGTCAAAATATCTCAAAAACCACAAAATGCTTCAAAGCTCAATGGAAATGCAAACATTGAGATTGTGTAGAATTTCAATATTAAATATCGATTTACTCTATTCAAGACTCTCTCAATGTAAGTATGTGCTAAATCAATCTCACTTTACCAATTGAACCCCGGATAGACTTATACACTTAGACGGACAATAAGAAATCTCTTGCAAATGAAATACAAAACTATTATAAGCCCATTATTTGTGTCACTCTCCACTAATGTAGGTTAGCATGTTATCAAAGATCAAGGACTTTTAGGGCTTGTAATTGCAAGGCTAAGATGAAGGGTTAGTAGGAAGAGATTATTTTTTGGCTCCGATCGTCCTAGACATGTAATACACCTCATGGACCTTGTATGAAATGAATGAAAACTCGCACAACAACTCTGATTTGATTTTTCCTCTACTTTAAACATTTCTACATAACTTTAGTCACAAGTTTCTACAAACACAAAAATAGGAAATTAACAAGAATTTATTCTCTTTTTGTTCTTTTCTTTTTCATTTTCTTCCTTCTTTTCATTTTCATTTTTTTAAACTCCCTTAAACTTATTTTGTTTTATACACTTGGATAATGGGGAGAAAGACATAAATGAAACTAAGAAAAACAAATAAGAAAATATCAAATAAAGACTAAATGTAACTTTCTGGATACAACCAAACCACAAATGCAATTCACATCACTTCTATGCTTACTCTCAACAATTAATCTTCAAATTCATGCAAATATGCAAACGTGCCTATGAGTGATAGTTTAAGTGAAAGGAATTCATGAAATGGCTAAGTTAAGCTTATGTGGGTGATAAAAGAAATAGGTTAAATAGGCTCAACAGGGGAAATTAGCAGTGAAGTTTACATAGCTTGGCTTCAAAGGCTAAAATGGTCCAAACAAATGAATAAATCATCTCTCCAATGATACCTAACCTATGATTTTGCCTCGAGTTTCACTGCAATGAGTTTTTAGAGTTCATGAGATGTCAACGCCTATCTAATGCACATAAGTGTTCTCCAAAAGTTCAAAATTTCAAGCAATCATGGTTCTTAGTGCTCAAGTGAAGAAAGTCAAAAATGAAGTTCAACCAATGCTAGTCAAGCACATAGAAATCTCAATGAATCACATTTCCAAAGACCTAAGAGAACAAACTATTGCTATATCATCATAGAATTCTAGATATCTAATTTCTCAAATCTCACACATTATTCAAACGAGTAAAGAAAATAAAACTAAAAGGCATGATACAACCTAAACAAATAAACAAGAGCTACGAATTCTAGATATCTAATTTCCCAAATCTCACACTTTATTCAAACAAGTAAAGAAAAAAAAAACTAAAAAGCACTATACAACCTAAACAAAATAAACAAGAGCTCCTAAACATGAATGACAGAAAGAAAATAATGAGGCAATTAAGGTCAAGACCCCACAAGTAATCAACAAAGTATTCTCTCTCCCAAACTTAAAGTAAACATTGTCCTTAATGTTTGTAGCAATAAAAGGGCAAAGGTCGAGAACATATACCCAAGGGATTCTAACCCCATTTTATGAGTCTCTTCTATTTCCTCAAATTATTTTCCACCAAAACGCATGTTTTTAAGCTCTCGATTATTTCAACACCTATCAAAACACACTAAAATCAAATATTAATGCAAAAATTTGAAATAAACTAAAATACAAACACAAACTAAAAAATAAATTGAGGGAAAAGATAGAAAGCTTGGGGTACCTCCTAAGAGTGCTTGATTTAAAGTTGTCAGCTTGACTTTTGGAGAAGTAGCTCGTCAAAGAGCGGCTTCTACCCATAGTGGGTGTCTTAGAACACTATAAATGGGTCTTGTGATGTGATGCCCTCAAGCTTGGTAAGATATAGAAGTACGTCACACGTGTGTCCAACTTAAGTTGGGTCTGATGAATAGGCTTGGTGGACTTGTAGGAGAGATGCTAATTTTGATGGAGGAAGTGTTAGCCACAGAGGATCTTCCTAGATATGATCGTTGAAGACCGGTGTTGGTGCTTCATGTTGAGGACCAAAGACTTCTTCTTGCAATTCTATTTTTATGACAAAGTCTTAGGCCTCATCCTCACTTAGAGAATCATTGTCAAACATCTCTAAGTTCTCTAAGTGCTCTTCTCTTTGTATTGGTTCCTCGTTTGGTTTAACCTCAAACGTGGTAGGCATACTTCGTTGTTTCAATTCAGCTGTCCAACTTGAATTTCTATATCATTAATTTGCGTATGTTAGGCAATCATCAAGTGGTTGGCATCACCCTTCAATTGATTGAGTAGCATTGTCATTTGGGTAAGTGCCTCTTTGAATGTTTGTATAGTCTCTTTAGATGGGGTGTCAACACGCGACTCCATCAAGTAGGGATTGCTCTACCAACCGTAGTTGTTCCTTGAACAATCAAATCCCAATAGCAGAACTCTGCCATATTTTCCAACATGTAGTAGGCCTCATCGAAGAATAGTTGGTAAAAAGTGATGGTACCATTTCCACATTCCACTGCATTTCTTGTTGCATCGCTGAAGCCAAGAAGGAAAATGTAAAGTTCACCCTCCTCTGACAAACCGTGACATGGGAACCTTGAGAGCAATTCTTTGAATCTCCACCAAGCACTATGAAATGGCTCCGAATCTTGTTAGCTTGAAAGGACTTGTAGATGATGCATCTCCAAGAACCTTAGACAAAGACACTAAAAAAAAAAAATTAAAGGCGAGTAAAATAAAACTAAAACAAGTTAAAATATAAAAAATTAATCTTAAGGCTGATTGATATTGATATTAACCAAAACTAAACAACAATACCTAGCAATGGTATCAAAAACTTGTAAGATTGTGAAGTGCAAGCATACACGGTCGCAAGTAATAAAGTATACCAAGAGTACAGATGTCAACCCTCGAGGTTTGTGTCTAATTTGCATTAAGTACAAAAATGATTGGTTTTCAGATTATTTGGATGATTAAATAGAGAAACAAAAAACTAATAAAAATAACTAAACAAATAAAATAAAGTAGCAAAAACAAATGATTTAAAATACTAGATTAATCCGTGCTAACTTTTCTATTAAGTGAATCTTCTAATTAATTAGTTAAGAACTTCGTAATTAACCCAATTACCTCTCCCAAACGTCAACTTTGATAATATGCTCAGAAACTTGATTCCAATATCCCTATTTAGAACCAAGTAATTAAACATTCCTTAAGTTCTAGTTCTTCTAATTACTACAAAGGAACTATAAATCTTCTAACCTTATAGTCGCTTAGGTTGTGTTTCCCACAATTCATACATAGAACTTCCCTCTCTCGAGTGTCAAATTATATACTAAAATCATCTAATTCATTAGCCAAGTAAACTAGAGGAATTAAGAGTGGGACAACACAAATAAATCATAAAAAACCGACTAAAAATAAATCAACACTTCATAATAAGACAAAATCAAAGCTCTAGAAAAATAACAATTCCATAACTAAAATTAAACAAGATAACATCAAGGGTTCAACATTTACAAACCACAAAAATAAAAAGAAGAGAATAGGAATGAAAAAAATATAAATTAGAGTTGTCACAATCTCCAAGCTCTTCATCTTCTTCTCTTTTGATACTTTTTGATCTCCAAATACTTCTCGCATAATAAATGATTCAAAGTAAAATCTAAATCTAAAACTAGAAATTAAATCCTAACTAAAACAAAAGAAAATATATTTTTTCTTTTCTTTTTCCCTTCTTCTTCCTTGGAATTAGGTCCAAGAAAAATGAAGACTTCCTCTTTTTTTTTTTTGGGTTCTTAGGGCTTTATTCAAGATGAATTTTCTATCATATCGAAGAAAAGGGCCAAATTAGCCCTTAATTAAATTTCAACATGGCTGTGTAGGCTTCTTTGGTTGCTAGGTGTGATGCCCTAGGGTGGGGGTCAGTAAGTTTTAGGTAAAGAAGTTAAAATTAATGTAAATAAAGAAAATTAAACGAAGTAAATAAAGATAAAGTCAATAAATATATGTAGAAAGTAAATAAATATTATCAGTGGTCACCGTCACGTGAATGCCACGAAGGTGGGGAATGCCACGAAAGTGGGCCGAGATCTTATTATCACTCACCATCACGTGGATGCTTACCACGAAGGTGGGTAGGTGGATAAAATACAAATAACATCAATAATAATAATACAAGAATATTGAAAATCATCGTCTCTAAAATAAAATTAAAATACAAAATTGACAGAGATGAAAACGACATCAAGACTGGGACAAGTCTATAGCACACGTATCATACCACAGTTCCAGAGAAAATACCATATCTACTCAAAAAAACCAGGTTTCGATCCTAGGACCTTCTTTCCTCTTTAAACCTGAAAGGGGGATTTAAAAAAAAAAACGTAAGTAGAAGGCTCAGTTGGATAATTATTTTAAAACAAGTTATTTTAAAAACAATTATCACAGATAAAAATATTATTCGCAACCAAATCTCAAGATCTTGACAAAATTCAACATATACTTACTTGAATAAAACTTGATAAAATATCACCGTACGGGTTTTGAAAATCAGAAAGAATATCAAAATACAAATCTTCAAAATCAAAGGTAGGAATTATCTTCTACAATCATTTAAAAGGTCAAGCATTTGGCCAAAACAGTTTAAAAAGGGCTGCCAAAGAAAGAGATAGAAATATATGCATATCCTACCTTAATTGAAATTCCAATAACGTAAGCTCCAAATAAAATTCAACGTATGCTCTATATACATTCAAAAACTTGAAAACTACAAATATCATTATGTTAATTTAATTATCATTGTGCCTTTTGACTCAAAATAATCATAACACAAAATCATAATTCTTTTTGAAACATTTCGGAATCATTAATCATTGAAAAATGGAAGAAAAATACAAATTTCTAAGTTCATAGTCGGCCTGTCGAACATCCTAGTTTGGCCTGCCGAACTGCACAGTTTGGCCTACCGAACATCTGGACGGGCTTGCCAAACTGCTACAGTTTGGTCTGCCAAAAATATAAATCTGGCCTACTGAGCTTCTTGAATCCAGCACGCCGAAGTTCGAGTTCGGCTTGCCAAACTGAAAAAACATGGGAGGTCTGAGACTTTGAGTTTCGGCCTCCCTGAGCTCAAAAATCCAATTTTAAACCTATTTTCTCAATCCCAGAGCATGAAAATCACATAGAAAGTATAGAAAATCATATTAGCACAAATTTAAAGTATTTTTCGTAAATTTAAACTCAATTTCACAATAGATTTGAAAATAAAAGAAAAATGCCAAAACTTGATTAAACCAATTTTTGTTCAAATAAAGCTTAGATTCGTTGTGTTTAGGGTTCCATAAACTCAAAGTAAGGGTTATTTAAACTTAAACAAGCTCGAATTGCAAAATACATCAAAGATTCAAAACAAAAATAAAAAATTTTGCAGAAAAAGGGCTAACCTTTAATTGGACATTTTTGAAGTAAAACTTGATGAATTGAGCTCGTTTCCATCTTCAAATCAGCAGAAAGAAAGCTTTGAAATTGAAATTTTTCAAAGAAATGAGAGAGAGAGGCTGGCGTGAGAAAGAGAGAAAAGAGAGAGAGAGAGAAAGAGCATGAAGAGTGAAAGAAAGAGAAAAGAGAGGGAAAAGAAAAAGAAAATGCTCAAGGGCATTTTCATAAATATGGGGGAAATGTGGTGTAAAAATATCATTTAGTATCTTAAAGCCAAAAATGAAATTTTCAAATATAACAAAAGCAACAAAATTTTAAATAACTAAAATTAACATAAAAAATCACATTGGCACACTTAATAATTAAACTTAACGTAAATAATCCCACTTTAAAATTCAGGGGTGTTACACTAGGCCTGCAGCTGCCTAGTGCACGTATAGGTAGCGTGCCTAGGTAGCGGAGTCCTGAGAAGCCTTCACCTGGGCCTCCCAACTCGCGTGTGGCTGCACGCCCAATGCTAGGCTGACACACGGCCAAGGCTGGTTTAGCCTAAAAAAAGCCCCTTTTATGCTCTAAAATGATGCCAAAAATCCCATAATGTCCTATTTTTTTATTTTCCTATAAAATAATATCAAAAACATCAAAATAGCACAAAAGCTTGAGTTTTTTCACAAGCACATAAGCTTAAGAAATAATTGATCTATAAGTAAAATACTCACAAATCAATCACCATAATTAAGGATTGGTAAAGTAATTCATCAGATAAAATAAGTTAACTAAGTGTCATACCAACCTACCGATCCAAGGGGAGATTGAAGTTAAGTATTTTATGATCTTAGTGATACGAAAATCTTGTACACTTGGTATGTACACTCTAGACTAATAATTCAAGATAAGTTATGAAAATAAGTTAATGCTCATAATTAAAGATAATTGAAATCATACATTGAGCTATATGGAGAATATTTTATGGGTTAAGTTTGAACTTACTGAGCAATAGCTCGCCTTATTATTTCATGTTGTAGAAAATCCTACCAAAAGGCCGAAGTAAGTATTTGTTGAGCCCGGATCAACGGTAAGACATTGCAATGGGTAGGCTATGGATACCGCTACTATACAACGTTTCGCTGTTTTAAAAACTGTATTTAAAAATGTTATAAGTTTGTGATGGTAAATGAAAACTATTTTGTAAGAGTGTGCTAAGTATTTACAACTTAAACAAGTGATGTAAATATTTTTAATACGTATGGAGTAGTTTAAATATATTTGCATAAATGTCCAAGTTTTAAGTTTTCCAAGTTAAAAAGTTAAAAAAAACATTATTCTGTAATTTCATGACTAAGTAAGATTAATTTTAAGAAAATTAATAAATAACTGCTCAAATAATTTGTTGTTATAGTTGGTATTAGAGTGGATATCTTACCATCCTACTTTGCATTGCCATGCATCGGTTTTCTATAGCTCAAGTAAGTTAGTTTAATTTTTAATCGTAATGTAGTTTGGTCCTTACGATTAACTATATCTATACCAGTTTTGTTTTTCACGATGGCTGCACCCCTTGATAAGTAGCAAGTCGATGCAAATCTAAGAGCGAGTATCGCTTTTTAGGATATGGTACCTCCGTATTTCGTCGATAGCTGACATCCATTTATACTGACAGAGTGGCTTAATGCTATAAAAGTGATCTTTAGAGCTTGTTATACATCTCCTCACCTCCAAGTCTTACTAGCCTCAAGAAGACTATAGGGAGAAGCATTGATATGGTGATTAGATCTTGGTAGGGATGAGTATTGTTGAGATTAGCTAGGATTTTGGGCCAGATTATAGCTGAATTTTAACCGCTCCCACTGGCAAATAACGCAAAGCCATCGATAGATTATCAAATGTGGGAGAATTGGAAACAAAGGTACTCTGAGCACCTACAAGAGATTTGGGATAGATATCTTGGGGAGACAATGGACCATTACATCATGAGATTTCACCATGCCATACTTTTGGTTATTCCATTAGAGACACCATTTTACCAAATCTTCAATCTGTTATGGAGTGGACTTCCAGACAAGATATAGCTATTGGTTTTTGGTTTTCTACCCATGCCATTTTCCTAACCTTGGTCATTTCATAGCTAAATTAATGCAAGCTAAGGAGCATCTGATGGCCAAATTAAGGAATACCTCATTGATGACAATGACAATGATGATGCACCTAAGCATTGTACAGCTTCACCAAAACCCATTTATACAAGTAGTGATCCATCTAGTGACTCTAGTGATGAGAAGGAGGAAGACCCTAAAGAGGATCCCCTTAACAATGACATATCCAATGTAGACTCAGAATAGGAATGGAAAGATTAATTGACAGTCCTTTTGATGAAACATGTATAAATAACTAGGGTGGATCGCTATTTTGTTTATGTCAGTAGGTGATTAGCACACTCAGTAATATGATGACCCTTTTTGACCATGTATTTGTGTACCCTCCGGTAAGCAATGCCACTCCCAACACTGGTGATCATGTATGTTCGACAATGATGACCGCTACTAGTAGATATGATTATGTGTATATTCTAGCCATATATATTTTGAATGCTAGTCACATCTAACATATGAAAAATGTAATTTTGATAAGATATAACATCTATGTTTAAGTTTTTAATTAAGAGCTTGATACTAAAATATTATATTTCTGTTTTCTATAAGAATGTGTGTTTACGTATTTTATCACTCTACGATAGGGCAAGTTTTCGATCATGGTCTGACCAAGAGCTTAGGCAGCTAGATTACCATCAAGACACAAACTTATTAACCTTATCACTAATCTGCAAGAAAGGCTCCAAGCTTAGGAGTAAGAAATTCAAGGCCTTCGTGAGCAGGTGGCTCACCAGAATCAAGTATCGCTAGCACGAGAAAACCCTCTACCACCAGCTTTGCCAGCACTTCAAGCTACGAACTTTTATGAGAAATTTTGACGCATGAAAGCACCAAAATTTAATCATTTTACTAAGCCATTGGAAGCAGATGATTGGCTTACTGTTATCAAAAGAGTCTTAAAGTTCATGGGGCTCAATGACCAAGAGAAAGTATTGTGTGCATTCTTTTCCCTCACAAAGGACCCCATGAAGGTGGTGGGAGTCCCCAGGAAGGTGGTGGGAGTCAATTGAATGAAAAAGGAATGTGGATGAAATGATCTAGAATGATTTCGTGTAAGAGTTCAAGGAGACTTGCTTTAATGTGGAGACTATGGTAGTCTAATGGGATGAGTTCAACAATTTTCGACAAGGCAAGTCGAAGGCTGGCTCCACCATTGAACATACATGCCATCTTTGGTTTGAACTGTAACACCCGAGCATTTTCAATACATTAAAAATGTATTAAGTTAAGGATTATATTAAGACAAAAATACAGTTTAAGGAAAAATGCTATATAATAATACAAGAAATTATATAGCATTAAAATAATACAGTGTAAGGAAGTACACTAATAAAGTTATGTAGTATAAAAATTACACTACAAAAGTAATGCAATGTAGAAATTGGACTGTTTAAGGTTATGTAGTACAAAAATTAGACTATTTAAGTTAAAACAGTATAGGAATAATATTGTTTGAAGAATATGGGTGAATAAGAAATGCTGTAGCAGTATAAAAAATATACCGGTAGTATAAAAAAATATTGTTAGTATAAATTTAGATTGTACAAAGTTAGATAATATTGGAATTACATTAAGTGATGGATGTGAATAAGTATTGGAGGTTATGGGACCTCATGAACTGTACAAAAAAGAATACCAATAGTATAAAAAAAATACTGTCAGTACAAACTTGGACCACGTAAAAAGTTTAGTGGACATCTTGAAAGTTTTGATTGGGCCACCACACCATAAATGTGGCCTAGTCACATTTGGCCACCCAAAGTTACCGAATTGATTACTAGGTGACTTATCACCTTTTTTTTTAAAAAAAAGAAAAAGAAAAAGAAAAAAAAAGGTGAATTACTTATGATATAAGAGATCATATATATATTGGTCTCCAACGTGAAAAGAAAAAGGAAGAAGAAGAGAGAGAAATGTGCAAGGGAAGGAAGAAAAGGAAAGGAAAGGAAAGGAAAGAAAGAAAGAAAGAAAGGAAAAAAAAAATGTTCCATATTCCTCCATGAAAAACCACTCCCCCTAGGCTTTCTCTCTCAAATTTTTGGTGAATCTCTAGCCTCCAAATCATGTATGAAAACAAGTTTAAGTGAAGAAGATGAAGATTGAAGAGTTTTCAAGGTAAAGTTCAAGCTTTTTCTTAGAAATTTTGATATTTCACTTGAACTTTGGATGGGGTTTTCATGAGGTTTTGCCATGGTCTTTATGGAAAGGTCAAAACAAGGTTTTAAGCCTTGCAAAGGAGGATTAAAAGGCTTGGTAAAGTTTAGGTAAAATTCTCAAATTTATACTTGAAAGGTTATGTTTTATTTTGCATGTTAAGTGTTTGATGAAATGTTTAAACCATAGAATGTAAAATGGACATTATGGTATGGTTATTTCATGTTTTATGTTGGTGGTGATGATGATGGAAAGAAGAAAGTAAGGGTTTTAGTGAAATTTCAAAAAAGGGACTAAATTGCAAAGAAAAAGGGAATACTCGACAAAATTGACAATAAGCCAAAAAGTCCCCTTAAACGTTGGAATTTTAAGAAAGTTAAAACACAAAAGTTGTAGAACTCTTCGAAACTATTAGGATAGCGCAGACAATTTCTTAAAATTCTACTTAGTTTAGGAGTTATGAATTTTACAAAGTTTGTTAAAGTTGGAAAAAAAAATTTAAGGGGCAAAAAATCCTTTTACAAGCGGAATTTGAGTAAGATACTTTAGGAAAATTTGATCCTCTTGAAAAAAGGGGACTAATGGTTTAAAAAGGATTATTTTTGGTTCTAGGGGTAAAAATGTAAATATTTTTGTGTTTCAGGCTAAAACTGTAAATTGTGTGAAAACTGAGTTTTCACTAGGGAATGTTGGTTTTCTACACTCCTGTAGGCAGTAAGTATCGTAGATGCTAAGTTTTTAAGAAATTAAAGTTTAGTCAAGAAAAGAAGGAAAGAAAAATGTTAGGGGTAAAATGGTCATTTTATAAAAAAAGGCCAAAACAGACCCGAAATGTCTAATGTCGGAAAATGTTTCTTAGTAGAAATTTTTCTGTAACATGTAAGAAATGAAACGTTAAAGTTAAGTTATAGGTTTTACAAAGTTGTGAAGTGGACGAAAAACATGTTAGAGGTAAAATCGTCATTTTCAAGATAAATAGCTAAAACAAAGTTGAACACTCTGAATTAGCATAACGTTCTTAAATGGAAAATATTCTATAATTCGTTAAGTAACGAAACAGTCACATAGGACAGGGAATTTAAGAATGAATGAATGTTTAATGTTTAAGTTATGTTATCAATCGAGCGGATTGATAGTAAAAGTTAACTAATTAGTCGGGTGTCGTATGATCAAGACACAGAAGCTGACTAATTGAAGGAAAAGGAATGAGATAGGAATGGATTAGAGAATGCTATAGCATAGTCGGGGTAAGTTTCAAATTTTACCTGCAGCATGAAGTAAATGATTTTTAAATATTTATGTATACGTTTGCAAATGAGTTTGCAATTATTATATGAGTTTATTTTAAAGTATGTTTCATTTATTATGCAAAAAGTTTTAAAATACAAAAGAAGATTTGCAATGAATTTATAACTGTTATGTTTAAAGTCTATTTGCATATTGATATACATAATGTTTTTAAAAGTTCAAGTTATGATTTTCAATGTATTTAAAGTATGTTTGCATTTTTTTAAAAATGTATAATGTTTTACAGTATAAGTTATAAGTTTTATGTCGCAATTGTTATGCAATAAGTTGCATTTATTATGCAATAAGTTTTAGAGTATAAATTATAATTAGCAAAATGTGTTTGCGTTGTATGTTGCACTTGTTATGCAATAGATTTTACAATACAAGCTATGACTTGTAAGTGTATTGCATATGATGTGATTGCATTTGAAATGCTCACTAAAGTTAATAAGAAGGTAATGCAAAGATAAAAAGAAAGTGTCGTACCAGCCTCCTTGTTGTGAGGTCATGAAAGTAAAGTTAAAGTTAGACCTCCTAGATGTGAGGTACATGACCTCGATGTTCGATGGTCTCAAGTTTTCTGCAAGGAAAGTATCATGTTTATGATCTCATGATTAATGATGTTGGTACGAATACTAAAGTAAGATAAAGAAAGATAAAGAACAAGGATAGAAAGTTAAAGTAAGATAAGGAAAGTTAAGAAACAAGGTAGAAAGTTAAATTAAGAAAAGAATGTTCATAAAATGCTCATAATTGAGCATAAATGAAAACATGCATTTTGGTTTTACTAGTTTTCCTTATTATGACACATTTATATGCTATGGAAAACATTCTGAGGAATGTTTTATATTAAGTGTTTATGAAAATATAAATGACGTTTATGAAGAGCAATCTGAGAATTGTTTTATGATAAATATTTTACGAAAAGCGTTTATGAAAAACATTACAGAAATGCTTTATGAAAACGTTTATGAGAAACGTTTTAGAAATGTTTTATGAAAAATGTTTATGAAAAACGTTTTCAGAAATGTTTATTGAAAACGTTTTTGAAAAACGTTTTCAGAGAAAGGTTTTTGTGAGAAAAGTTTTTAAAGCATGTTTTAAATGAATTGTGAGGTCATGTTTGAATTTACTGAGCGAAAGCTCATTAAAAGTTTCTTCATGCTGTAGGTAGTTTTATGGGCGACCAGTAGGACCCGTTAGAAGAGCTGGGCGCTGCGGAGGATGGATGCAAGGATTTGGGTATGGATACCACCACAGTAAGTTTCCGTTGTTCAAAAGAAATATTTTCCACTGTTCAATATAGTGTTTTCAAAGTTCAAGAAAAATAAAGTTTGAAGAAATATTTCCAAGTTTTAAGATAAAGTTTATGAACTGTTTAATATAATTATAAAGTTAAGTTTTAAGTTATGTTTTATTAAATGTTTGTTATTAAGTTTTAAGAAACGATTTGAAATGGTTTTAAAGTCAAGTGTTGAGCGAGGTCTCAACTTGAAATGCGACAGAGGTCGCATCAGTTTTAAAGAACGTTTTAAAGATTGTTTAAAGAAAAAAAATTATTTAATATTTATCTTACTTAAGTAAGATTAATGTTTAAAAACGATCTTTAAAAAAGTTAAGTGACCGCTCGAAAAGGTAGATCGTCACATGAACGGTCTAAAAGTAAAGATCATATCCAAGTCCTATTACATTCATACCTGCATATATATATATATATATATATATATATATCCTAAATAAGTATTGTTTCGTACAAAAGGTTTAAATTTCTTTTTTGAAAGTTAAAAAAAAATCTATCCAAAAGAAGTATAAGTAAAACGCTTTCCTTAAAAAAATGTCCCCGTGTTTTTTGTTTTGTGTGTTTTTTAATTATTTCTTTTTAACATTGCTGCAAAGTAAAGTTACTAGACAAGTTGAATTTGCTCTTCAAAAACATGCCCAATGTTAGCGTGTGGGAATTAGTTGGCACGTAAGAGAATATTTATTTTACTTAAATAAACGTGGTCCCCCTTCTGTTAGAAGATGTTGCAATTGTTTTGTCTTGCAAACGTGGAGCTCTGTATGTAATGCCGTGTTGAGCGGAGCCGCAGGGCATAACTCCATTAAAAAGTTAATAATATTTTTACCTAACTTTATTAAATAACAAGCCATCTCTAATTTCTTTGTCGCCATATTCCATCTACTTTAAAACAGAGTGATTTTATCTTTTTACCCTCTAAGCTGTTTATCACATCCCCCTCTCAACCCTCCTCTCTCTCAGACAACCATCTCCTCCTTTCTCTACTCTGAAACTGCCGTCGTTGTGTTGCGAAGGCCGAGCACCGCCGATCTCTGTTGTGAAAGAAGCTCAGCTATTGGCGAAAACTTCTGCAAGATGATCTTTCCTTTTGTTGAAGCCGATCTCCGTTTGGTGCCTGCGCTGGACGCGTCATCTTCTCTGACACCGGTGGTTGCGCCATCGCGATGGTCTTCAATTGCTCGTTGTCAGGGAGAGAGAGAAAGAGGAGAGAGCAGGGGGATAGAGATACGAAGGAAGGACAAGAATAAAAATACTTCTGATGGATGTCCAATGCTTTTGATGGATCTCTACAACTTTGTTTGAAGGAAAAAAAAAAAACAAAAAAAGAAGGGGGCGAAAGAAGAGGAGAGAGAGATGGGGAACAGAGAGACGAAGAAATAGAAAAAGGGAAAACAAACACTTCTGATGAATGTTAGCAACTCTCGAGATTTTGGAAAAAAAAAGAATGGAAGAAACAGAGGACGAGAGAGAGAGGTTGGAGAAACAAATAGGGGTATTTTTGGAAACTTACATGAATGTAAGCTTCTAAATATGTTTCCTTAAGTGTTTAAATTTTGACTTGTTAGACTTTTATTTGGCCTTGTTCGTCATTAAAAAAAAAAAAAAAAGGAGAGGGAGAAGTTTTGAGAATATAACCCAGATTGACCCAATCTAAAAAATAAGTAATAGCAAATAATATAAAGTAAAGAACACGAGGGGGTGGGGGTAGGTAAGTCGGCTGGTAGGTAAAGTTTTGCAATGGCATCGACTCCATACACCAGAAAATAAGTAAAACAAAAGCTCCAAAATTTTCTCAGACGACGATCAAAAGAAACACAAAACAGGGGGAAAAAAAAAAGAAATATGGGGATATACTCGGCTGCCATAGAAGAGATAACCTGGTACACAGGGCTTTCTCCGGCAGCCTTCTTCACCATCGCAGCTCTCATGGTGGTCGTCTACAAGACAGTCTCCTCCATGTTTGTGTCTCCCGAGGATTTCAACAGGCCTCCCGTTGCCATGTCCATCAACAAAACATCCCAATCCAACTTCGATTTTCTCAACAACGCTTTGACCAGCACCACCAATCACCAGCCACTTCAGTTGGGAGAGATAAACCAGCAGCAACTCAGAACCTATAATGGGTCTGATCCCAATAAGCCTCTCCTTATTTCAATTAAGGGTCAGATCTACGATGTCTCTTCTTCCAGGTACTTGAAAAACTACTTTTTCTTTCTTAATTAGAATATATGCAATCTTTAGGGCATTTGGGGCTTGACCAGAAGATTTAATTTTTCTTTAATCGATTTGAGCTTTTCAATCTATAATCCGATGTGGGTATTGTTGGATTTGTGTACAGTTTTTTGCACTCTAATGTTTGCTGAAATGCGCAGGATGTTTTATGGTCCTGGAGGGCCGTATTCGATGTTTACAGGGAAGGAAGCGAGCAGAGCCTTGGCCTTGTTGTCTTTTAAGCCTCAAGACATTAATGGGAACCTTGAAGATTTGGGTCCTGAGGAGCTTCAAGTTCTGGAGGATTGGGAGGACAAATTCATAGAGAAATATCCCAAGGTTGGGCGGCTTGTGCCAGAGTCAACGCCCGCTAAGCAAGCTGAAGGTGGAGACGAAACTCGCAAGACAGAAAATTACAATTAGATTTTATGTACTTCAGAGGGTAATCTGTTTGTAATTTGGTAAAATCGTATGCAGTGGAGAAATTGCATGTATACTTGATTTTTTTTTTTCCAAGGTAATTGGCTTAATTACTTCAACTCTTTGTGAAGGGGGCTTCCAAAAAACAATAGTAATAAAGGAAAAAAAATCTTAGTCAAAGGACACATTGGTGCGTATACTTTTCATTTGAAAAATAGTCTGAATTCTTAATTTGCTTGTGAATACGCTCAAATTGATTACGATTTTTTTTTTTTTTTGGGCTGCTAAACCGTGAAATTCATTACTAATCAGCTTCAATTATGGCCACCAACGTTAACATAAGACAAACTATTACAACTGAATAAAATCCCATGAAAACTATAAGGGGAAGGCCAATCAGGACCCTCACGATGGTTGATAAAGAGTCAACTATGTCGAGGATGTGGAGCCTAACTGAAGCTTGGGAGAAGCTTGTAGAAGAAGCATGCTCAAAAATCGGACAAGAGGTGGTACACATGGCCCTTGGGCACCAAGAGGAAGCGCCTTGGCACTCTGAAGTTTTTCTCCGTGGTGCTGCAGCGCCTAAGCACCTAAGGCGCTTATTGTTCGAAGTGGCAACATGGCTGGGGCAGAAAAATTGACGCGTTTTGAGGTTTTGCTAGGGCTTGTTTTCAATTTTCTTGTACACTATAATACCTAATGTTATGGGTAAAAATTAAGATGAATTTCCTAAGAGAAAAATTAACAGTGTGAGGCTTGGAAACATCTTTTGAGCGTGAGAAAAGCACAAGAGTAATTGAGTGATTTCTTTGTAACGAATTTCTTCAACAAGTTAGTAGAATCTGCAGCGATAGAAACAAGGCGTAACGAAATTGTTGAACCTGTATAAAAATCGGTGGCGTGATTTTTTCTTTTCTTTTTCTTTCATTATTTTTTGCTTTTTGTTATTTTGCTTAGTTCTTAGCAAATTTCCCCAACAACTGGTATTAGAGCTTGGTTGTTGATTGAGAGAACAATGTCTAGGAACGATGGGATGCAGCTTGGAGTTGTGAAATTCGATGATAATGATTTCTCAATCTAGAAGACATAGAAAGAGGATTATCTATATAGCAAGAAGCTTCACGTGCCCCTTCTTGGTAGCAAACTAGAGGAGATGAAGGAAGAGGAACGACAAATCCTTGACAGATAAGTGTTGGGCCATGTGCGGTTGACGCTTTCAAAAGATGTTGGTGTTAGACTAGGCGCCCTAAGAATTAAATGATGTAATAATCTTTTGGAGACTTTTGATCAATAAAGAATTTATTAATTATTTCATATATCAAATATATCCCCTTTATGTTCATTCCAGTTGAATATATAATAAGCAAACAAAAATATGAAACTATCAATCTAAACATTTAAGATCGTGCATATGATGGACAGATTATGTTGAAGACATGGATCTTAAATTTGATAGTCTAAATAAAAAGATCTGCAATCGAATGAATAAAGTTGGGTGCTTTATTCATGTAAAGATTGTTATATTGTCTACATCCCTAACGAGGGATAGCTTATCTTGGTCATTGGAGTTGGACTCTACAAGTAGAAATATTGATATATTGTCATATGTAATGATACACTAGATCGGGACAAAAGTTGAATTGATTTGATTAATAATTTTATTTGTTTAAATTAATTCAGTTTTGACAATCATATATGTCATATCTTAATTTCGAATGAATTAATGGGCCCATATTCTTGACTTATATCTTTTGATGTTCTAAAGGCTAACATCCTGAATTATATAACGGTATGCATGCCGATACGTTAGAGACATAACTCTTGATTGATATAGACTTGTTATTTATGGATATAGAATTCATAGCTCTTTTGTAGAGTTAATGATATTTTCTTATAGGCATTATCTTGTAATTGAAAAAAACTAGAATACTCAATCTTTTGGATATATAGGTGTAACTAAATGGTATACTATTTGTATTGGTTATGAATAGTAAGTTTTCTAATAGTGAGATCATGGAACATAAGATAAAAATAATCAGGAAGGCAAAGCAAAATTTTATCCGTAAGTCGATAATTATAAAATGAACATGTCGAGAATGTGTTATTTTATAATTATAGGAGCTTGATATATATATGTCCATCGAGTCCTCTTTGCTAGCTCACAATATTTTCTGTAACGATATTATGTATTTTTCCTACATATTGGTAGCTTATGTTAATTCTTAGATTGGATTAAATCCGGTTAATTGGATTTAATAATTCATATTAGCTTATTGGTTTAATTAATTCAAGATAAACATGTTGAATTATTTGAATATATATTTTATTTGATATAGGATTATCTGTATATGTTCGTTTTAATCAGATAACTTCTCTATTGGGTTATTTGAATTAAAACTGAGGCTCTATCTAAGATTCTCATGTAGAATAAGATATGGAAACTTCTAGAATTGGGAAAACCGACAAGCCGGTAACCAAGTCTGGCCAGCGGGTGGAGCATAACTTAGTTACGCAAAAGAGTACAACTAGTAGACCAATGGTCAGGACCCGTAGGCCAGTTAGGTGTAATCCTATTACATGTCTTTTACGCATTTTGATGTGGATTTTGACCCAATTTTGAATTTAGAAGCCTTATCTAAGTAGAATTGACTTCTACCAACCACTATAAATAGGATACTTAATCATATTGTTACTTAGAGCACCAGAGAAATTTAGAGAGAGTATTCTAGAGAGAAACTCCAAAACTCCCATAGGCTATTATTCAACATGCTGAACCTTAGTTCTTGATTTTCTCTTATGGTTGAAAGGAGATGTTACCAAGAGGAGAATTGAACGACGTATGCCACTCTTATTCTGGTCGTGGAAAAGAGAATAACAAAGAAAACTAGTTGGTTGAAGCTCTTCCAGATACAATGCTCAGTAGCATTTCTGTCAAAGTTTTTCTTCTCAGAAGTACGAACCCAATTCTAAGAGGCTTTGATTAAGGTACGTAAGATTTTAATTAATTTATATATATAGGATGTCTAATTTGTTACTTGGAAAAAAGGCTTTGATTTAAAATTTTTAAACTTCCGATGCATTCACATTTTTCTAACAATTGGTATCCAACCAAGGTTTTACGTTGATTTTACGAGTTTGTGGTCATGTATGTGATCTTGATCTATCCTATGTTTAAGTTGAATTTTTTAGAGAGTTGGTACTCTAGGGTTTGTATATATATTTATATATATGCTTGCATAAGATTATGTGATGAATGCTATTAATTATGGTGGATTAAATTTTTGGTTTTAATTATTTTTAATTAATTAAGTTTTTGCCTGTTATGGTTTCTTATAGGTTGGAATATGTATCTAAGTTTTTTTTATGTAATAAGATGGCGATCTATCATCACCGTTTAGGGATTGTTATTTTATTATTTTGTAGAAATTTTGATATAGTATAGGTTTTGGTTATAAATTTTCTATTAAAACATTGAAGATGGATATTGAAGATGGAGATGATTGCAGTTCTATGTGTTTTTCTATGATTATAAATTTTTATGTTTTAGAATTTTTTAAAAAATAAATTAAAAACTACATAAAAACTTGTTTTTTGCAAAAGATTGAAAAACGCTGATTTAGTATCAGACTAGTGGGCCGGTTACCTTGTACCGGCCCGCTAGACACTAACAGAGCCATGGGTTTTGTATGAAACCGGTAGGTTGATTCCGATGATTATAGACTAGCAGGCCGGTCTCAGGCAGAATCATTTTTTAAAAAAAAATTGTGTATTTTTTGGTGTACTTTGTTAATTTTGTTTTTTTTTTAGACAGTTTTGAGAATCATGGAATTTTATGATAACCAGAAAAATAAAGTTTTAATCTATATGAGATTGAAAAATGAAGATGAACGCTACATGAAGAAGAATGCAACGAAAAGATGCAAGATGAAGAATCGATATATGTTTCGATTGATCTTTTTGTAATCTTTATTTTCTTTTCTCTATGATGATCTTTTTGTAATCTTTATTTTCTTAATGTAAGACATTGATTTTTTCTTTTTTAAATATTAAGTGGGAGAAGGTTTTTGAGGAGAGGACCTAAGGCCTCAATCGTTGGTCCATTGGTAACACATGGTAGTTTCGACCCTAAGGAAGGGATGGATCATGTATCGGGTTAGATCTCTGAGAGGATAATTTGCTTAGCATGCTCTATCATTGTTCACCCGTAGGTGTCGATTATAAACCATGTATAAAGTAGTTGAAACGATGGTTAAACTGTCAAGATTAATTTTCTTATTAACCTCCCCTAAGAGCTCTATTAATAAAGTTAATGACCAAAAAAAGCAATTATTAGTATATGCTAGATTAAACGGGCCTTGAATAGTGTATACTAATTGGAGGGGATCTGTGTTCTAATTGAATTTGACAAGTCTCCCCTAGGCGACTTGTTGAATCATGAGTTAGGAATTATTATTATAAGGTTTTGATTATTTCAAGGTTTTGATACATAAATATATTATATGCTTACTTGTTTGTGTTATCTTACTAAATTGTTATTGAATATTTGTTTATGTTTGATATATGAATCTTTATTGTAGATCAAAATGTCTAAAAGCGCTTTATCTTTGATACTTGATAAAAACAATAAAATTGCAAGAACTATAATGATTGAAAACGAAACCTAAATATCGTCTTATCTTTTGAGAAATTAAAAGTTGTGCTAACCATACCATGTCCTCCTATGCCTACTGGTGAATCTATTAATGAACAAATCCAAACATATGATCATTAGAAGGATGTTGATGATCAGGCCTACTTCTATATCATGGCTAGCATTAATAGATGCTATAGGCTCAACATGAAGATCACGAGACTGCTCATCAAATCATGGATAATCTTAAGGACATGTTTAGAGGCCAAGCCTTGACGAAATAGTAATGGGCTCTTCAGAAGCTTCTGTTAGACATGTATGCCCTAAGGAGTAAAAATGTAATACGTTTTTGGAGACATTTTTATCAATAAAGAATTTATTTATTTATATATACCAAATCTTGTCCTCTTTACGTTCATATTTGTTGAATGTATGATAAGCAAACAGTAGTCTGAGACTGTCAGTCTAAACCTTAAGAATTGGGCATATGATGGGATGATTATGCGGTAGACACGATTCTTAAGGTGACGGTCTAAAACATATGATCCGCAATCGAGGGAATAAAGTTGGGCGCTTTATTCATGTAAAGATTGTTATGTTGTCTATATCCCTTTTGGGAGATGGTTTGTCTTGGCCATCGGAGTTGGACTCCGTGAATAGAAACAGTGGCACGTTGTCATAGGTGACGATGTGTTGGATCGGGACATAAAGTGAATTGATTTAGATTAATAATTCTGTCTCGACAAATCGATTCACTTTAGACAGTCATTTGTATTGTATCTTAATCCTAAGATGAATAGTAGGCCCGTTGTCTCTACTTGTGTCTTTTGATGTACCAATGGGTGACTTCCACATCTCTATAGTGGTATGCATGCCGGTACATTGGAGGCATGACTTTTGATAGCGTAGACTTGTTATTCATAGATGTGGAATCCATAGCTCCTCTTTAGGAGTAATGATATCCTCTTATATGCGTTGTCCTGTAATTGAAAAACTGGAGCGCTCAACCATTTGGATACATAGGTGTAACCGAATGGTATACTATCTTTGGATGGTAAGTTTTCTAATGGTGAGACAATGGAACATAATATAAAAATAATCGGGAAGGTAAGACAGAACTTGTCCTTAAGCAGATTATGGATTATCAAATGGGGATATGATACACTATGATATGTCGTGGAGACTTAGCTACACGAGCTTCGTAATTCTATAAAGTTCGAGAGTGTAGCTCCAAGCTTTTAGTGGAGTAGCGTTGGAGTTGACACTTGTGAAATATATATCTGGGATATTGGGTTTCATAATCGTCATGAGCTTGAACTTTACAGGTCCATTTTGGTCCCTTTGTTAGCTCACAAAATTCTGTAACGACACGGCGTGCTTTTCCAATAATTGGCGACAAATGTCGGATTTATCAGATTGGTTTAAAATTTGTAAGAATCAAATAATTCATGTCTGTTTATCGATTGCATTAATTTTGTAAGAAATTAGTTTAAGATAAACTTGTTGAATTATTGCGATCAGATAATTCTTGTCTGTTTATCGGTTGATTTAATTTTTAGACAAATTAGATCAAGATAAACTTGTAGAATTATTGTGAATTGATTTATTTTCTTAGAGATTATCCTGATAAAGTTTGTTTTGATCAGATAACTTCTCTATTGGGTTATTTGAATCAAAACTGAGACTTTATCCTTTAGAATCTCGGGTTGAAAATAAAAGATTCATGGAGATTTTTTCTCGGGAGTTTGGCCTACCAGATGACGTGGTCGGCCTGCCGAACTGGCTTGTTCGGCCTGCCGATCAGCGGAGATTAGATTACGCATTTTTCACGTGGATCTTATCAGATATTGATCCAACTTGATTCTGTTTCGAGTTTTTTAGACCTAATCTGATATGGACTGACCCCAGGACCAATAGGTATAAAAAGGGAGTGAATCTCATGATTTACTTAGATCAATTAGAGAGATTAAGAGTGATACTCTTCTAGCGAGCATATGAAAACTCCCTGAGAGCTTTTGTTCACATATCACGAGCACTAGCTTTGGGTTCTCTCTATTGGTTGGAAAGAGAGTCACCGGTGGAAGAGCTGTACGTGTGAGCCCACACTCACTCCGGTTGTGGATAGAGAATAGCAAAGAAGACTAGTTGGTTGAGGCTCTTCTGGAACGTTACTTCTCTACACGGATTACGGTGGTTCTTCGGCACACTGAGGTTAGTAAGATCTGTTTAATTTATACATATAACATGTCAAACTTGTGTTTTGAAAATTACTCTGATGAAAAATTTTTAAAATTCCACTGCGCACTTTGTTTCCAACAAAAAACCATCGTGGTAGGGGAGGCCGTGGGAGATGTAACATGTTTGTGTTTCTCTGCAGGGATTCAAAGAAACAAGAAGTCTACTTCGTGAAAACTTAACGCTTCGGATGGGCGATGGATCCTTGGTCGCAGCGGAAGCAGTGGGAGATGTCTATCTTTATTTTGATAATTATAGGAATTTAATTTTGCGAGATTGTTTTTATGTTCCTAAATTTAAAAGGAATTTAATTTCTGTATCTTCTTTATTTAAAGACTCCTACGTGGTATCTTTTAATGAAAAAGTGGTGATTCGTAAAAATAAATCTTTTATCTGTTCTGGATAGATGCAAAATAATCTATATTTTATCAAACCTAAGATGGACTTATTGCTTAATGCTGAGATAAATGATAATGACTCAAAAAGGCTTAAAACTTCTCACTTTAATAAGACTTATCTTTGGCATTTGCGCCTTGGCCATATTAACCTGAATAGGATTCAAAGGTTAGTAAGGGATGGACCTTTAAGTCACTTAAATGTGGAATCTATACCTCAATGTGAATCTTGTTTGGAGGGTAAAATGACCAAAAGACCATACGGGTTTAAGGGCAATAGGGCTGAAGGGGTTCTAGAACTTGTGCATAGTGATGTTTGCAGACCGATGAACATCCAGACACGGGGAGGGTATGAGTACTTCGTCACTTTTATTGACGATTACTCAAGATATGGGTATGTGTACCTAATGCACCACAAAAGCGAAACTTATGATAAGTTCAGGGAGTTTCGGGCTGAAGTGGAAAAGCAATTGGGTAGACCTATAAAGGCACTTCGATCTGATCGAGGTGGGGAATACCTTTCTGATGAGTTCTTGGGACACTTGTTAGAGAATGGGATTTTATCCCATTTGACTGCGCCGGGCACTCCGCAGCAGAATGGCGTAGCAGAGTGAAGGAATAGGACTTTGTTGGACATGATTCGATCCATGATGAGTTATTCATCATTGCCTTTATCCTTTTGGGGATATGCACTACAAACCGCATGTTATCTTTTGAACAATGTGCCTTCAAAATCGGTCCCTAAAACTCCTCACGAGTTGTGGACAAGACGGAAGACATCCTTAAACCATATTCGTATATGGGGATGTCCAGCTCATGTCCTGTTTAAGGATCTGAATAAGTTGGAAGCACGTTCGGAAGTTTGCGTGTTTGTAGGATATCCAAAAGGGACTAAAGGGGGTTATTTTTATAACCCAAAGGAAAATAAAGTCGTGGTTTCAACTAATGCAACTTTCCTTGAGGAGAGTTACATGGATGAATTTAAACCTCAAAGCAAAGTGGTGCTTGAGGAGTTAAGGGGTGATTGGTTCACTCCGGAGGTTCCGAACGAAACCATTCCAATCAGTGTAGAAAAACCAAACAAACTTGAACAACAATCTCAGGGGCTTCGGCGTAGTGGGAGGATCAGGCGTCAACCTGAGAGGTATATGTTCAATGGGGAGGTCCTTTTGGCTGAACTGGATGAACATGACAGGGATCCTTATACTTACGCAGAAGCTATGGAGGATGTTGATTCAAGACTCTGGACAGAGGCCATGAAAACAGAGATGAAGTCTATGGAGACTAATCGGGTCTAGGAGCTTGTGGATCTTCCCGAAGGGGTAAAACCCATACGGTGCAAGTAGGTCTACAACAGGAAAAGAGGAGTGGATGGAAAGGTCGAAACCTTTAAGGCTAGACTGGTAGCTAAGGGTTATACGCAAAAGGAAGGAATCGATTATGAGGAAACCTTTTCGCCTATAGCCATGCTTAAGTCCATCCGGATTCTCTTGTCCATTGTTGCCGCTCTCAATTATGAGATTTGGTAGATGGATATCAAGACAGCTTTTCTAAATGGCTATCTTGATGAGTCCATTTATATGAAACAACTAGATAGGTTCAAGGTCACGAGTCAATAGGGTAAGGTTTGTAAGCTGCTAAAGTCAATTTATGGACTTAAGCAGGCTTCTCGTTCTTGGAACATAAGATTTGATCAAGTGATCAAGACTTATGGGTTCTCACAAAATGTGGATGAACCATGTGTTTACAAACACATAAAGGATGGGAAGGTGGTTTTTCTACTGCTCTATGTAGATGACATTCTACTAATTGGCAATGACGTTAGGGCGTTGTCATCGGTCAAATTATGGTTGACCAAGCAGTTTGACATGAAGGACTTAGGTGAGGCTAATTTTTTCTCGGTATCCAGATCTTTCGGGATAGGAAGAACAAAATGATAGCTTTGTCTCAGGCCGGCTACATAGATAAAATTCTCAGGAGGTTTGCAATGCAGGATTCCAAGAAAGGTGGGCAACCATCTAGGTCTGGAATTACTCTTTCTAAGAAAGACTCTCCAAAGTCTTATGAAGAAAGAGAATACATGAAGAAGGTGCCTTATGCTTCGGCAGTGGGTAGTCTCATGTATGCCATGCTTTGCACACGACCGGATATTAGCTATGCGGTTGGGATTGTAAGTCGATTTCAGGCGGATCCAGGACCGAACCATTGGGTTGCGGTAAAGCATATTTTCAAGTACCTGAGAAGGACTCGAGGGTATATGCTTGTGTATTCGGGTGAGGACTTGACTCCTCTAGGATACACTGATTCAGATTTTCAATCCTGTTTGGATTCTAGGAAATCGACTTCGGGGTTTGTGTTTACTCTGGGTGGCGGTGCCATCAGTTGGAGAAGTGCGAAGCAAGATTGCACTTCAGATTCAACGATGGAGGCCAAGTATGTGGCAGCTAGTGATGCTTCGAAAGAAGCAGTGTGGCTCCGCAAGTTCCTTGGGGATCTTGAGGTAGTTCCTGGTATGGATAAGACGGTATCACTGTACTGTGATAACAGTGTGGCGGTAGCTAATGCTAAGAAACCAAGATTTCACAAGAAGAGTAAGCATATTGATCGAAAGTATCATGTGATAAAGGACTTCGTTGAGGGCGGGCATGTCACGGTGTGCAAAATCGCGTCAGAGGACAATTTAGCTGATCCATTTACAAAGACACTTACTGGGAGAGTCTTCGAGAGGCATGTGGAAGCTATAAGAATGCAAAATTTGCTGTATTTACTCACTTAGTGCAAGTGGGAGATTGTTAGACATGTATGCCCTAAGGAATAAAAATGTAATACATTTTTGGAGACATTTTTATCAATAAAGAATTTATTTATTTATATATACCAAATCTTGTCCTCTTTACGTTCATATTTGTTGAATGTATGATAAGCAAACAGTAGTGTGAGACTGTCAGTCTAAACCTTAAGAATTGGGCATATGATGGGATGATTATGCGGTAGACACGATTCTTAAGGTGATGGTCAAAAACATATGATCCGCAATCGAGGGAATAAAGTTGGGTGCTTTATTCATGTAAAGATTGTTATGTTGTCTGTATCCCTTTTGGGAGATGGTTTGTCTTGACCATCGGAGTTGGACTCCGTGAATAGAAACATTGGCACGTTGTCATAGGTGACGATGTGTTAGATCGGGACATAAAGTGAATTGATTTGGATTAATAATTCTGTCTCGGCAAATCGATTCACTTTAGACAGTCATTTGTATTGTATCTTAATCCTGAGATGAATAGTGGGCCCGTTGTCTCGACTTGTGTCTTTTGATGTACCAATGGGTGACTCCTACATCTCTATAATGGTATGCATGCCGGTACGTTGGAGGCATGACTTTTGATAGCGTAGACTTGTTATTCATAGATATGGAATCCATAGCTCCTCTTTAGGAGTAATGATATCCTCTTATATGCGTTGTCCTGTAATTGAAAAACTGGAGCGCTCAACCATTTGGATACATAGGTGTAACCGAATGGTATACTGTCTTTGGATGGTAAGTTTTCTAATGGTGAGACAATGGAACGTAAGATAAAAATAATCGGGAAGGTAAGACAGAACTTGTCCTTAAGCCGATTATGGATTATCATATGGGGATACGATACACTATGATATGTCGTGGAGACTTAGCTATACGAGCTTCGTAATTCTATAAAGTTCGAGAGTGCAGCTCCAAGCTTTTTAGTGGAGTAGCGTTGGAGTTGATACTTGTGAAATGTATATCTGGGATATTGGGTTTCATAATCGTCATGAGCTTGAACTTTACAGGTCCATTTTGGTCCCCTTTGTTAGCTCACAAAATCCTGTAACGACACGGCGTGCTTTTTCAATAATTGGTGACTAATGTCGGATTTATCAGATTGGTTTAAAATTTGTAAGAATCAAATAATTCATGTTTGTTTATCGATTGAATTAATTTTGTAAGAAATTAATTTAAGATAAACTTGTTGAATTATTGCGATCAGATAATTCTTGTCTGTTTATTGGTTGATTTAATTTTTGGACAAATTAGATCAAGATAAACTTGTAGAATTATTGTGAATTGATTTATTTTCTTAGAGATTATCTTGATAAAGTTTATTTTGATCAGAAAACTTCTCTATTGGGTTATTTGAATCAAAACTGAGACTTTATCCTTTAGAATCTCGGGTTGAAAATAAAAGATTCGCGGAGATTTTTTCTCGGGAGTTCGGCCTGTCGGATGATGTGGTCAGCCTGCCGAACTGGCTTGTTCGGCCTACCGATTAGAATGTTCGGCCTGCCGATTAGCGGAGATAAGATTACGCATTTTTCATGCAGATCTTATCAGATATTGATCCGAACTTGATTTTGTTTCGAGTTTTTGAGACCTAATCTAATATGGACTGACTCAGGACCAATAGGTATAAAAAGGGAGTGAGTCTCATGATTTACTTAGATCAATTAGAGAGATTAAGAGTAATACTCTTCTAGCGAGCATCTGAAAACTCCCTAAGAGCTTTTGTTCACGTATCACGAGCACTAGCTTTGGGTTCTCTCTGTTGGTTGGAAGGAGAGTCGCCGATGGAAGAGCTGTATGTGTGAGCCCACACTCACTCCAGTTGTGGATAGAGAATAGCAAAGAAGACCAGTTGGTTGAGGCTCTTCTGGAACGTTACTTCTCTACACGGATTGCGAAGGTTCTTCGGCACACTGAGGTTAGTAAGATCTGTTTAATTTATACATATAACATGTCAAACTTGTGTTTTAGAAATTACTCTAATGAAAAATTTTTAACATTCCACTGCGTACTTTGTTTCCAACAGCTTCTCAACTGCAAACAAAAACTAGGGACATCTATGAAGGATCACATGATTTTGGTCATGGTTTACCTCATCGAGGCTCAAACCTATAGAGCTGACATTGATACTAAGTCGTAGATGACTATAGTCTTTGAGACTCTTTCTAAGGAGTTCATCCCATTTAGAGCTTCCTATAACTTAAGCAATAAATAGGATGTGACCTTAACTGAATTGATGAAGCAGTTGTAAGAGTATGAAAAACTTAATCAGTGAAGCTCCAGCTGGTGGCAAGGCATACTTGGCGGTTGCATCTGGTTCCAACTCCAACTCTGGGAATGGAAAGAAGCAAAAGGCTAAAATATGAAGCCTTCTATTCCAACAAAGGGCAAGGATAAGAAGAAAAAGAAAAGGAACACAAAGAAACTAAAGTGTTTCTTCTGCGAGAAGGTTGGGCACATAAAAAAGAATTGCAAGGACTTTCAAGCTAAAGGAGTTAAGTACAAACTTTTGGTTGTTGAGACTTGTTTAATAAAAGAATCAAGTGACACCTAGGTCATAGATTCTAGAGCAACGAACCATGTTTGTGTTTTTTTGTAGAGGTTCAAGGAAATGGAAGTCTGCTACATGAGCACTTCATGTTATGGACGGGCGATGCATCTTTAATGTTAACTAAATAGGATCCAAAGGTTAGCAAAAGATGGGTCTTTAAGTCATTTAAAGGTGGAATCTATACCATAATATGAGTCTTGTTTGGAGGACAAAATGACCAAAAGACTATTTGGGTCTAAGGGCAATCAAGCAGAAGGAGTCCTAGAACTTATGCATGGTGATGCTTGTGGTCATATGAACATTAAGGCACGAGGAGGGTACGAGTATTTTGTTACTTTTATTAATGCCTACTCAAGATAAGGGTATGTTTACCTTGTGCATCACAAGAGCAAAACTTTTGACAAGTTCAAGGAGTTTCAAGTTGAAATAGAGAAGCAATTAGATAAACCCATAAAGACACTTCGATTCCATCGAGGTGGTGAGTACCTCTCTTATGAATTCTTAGGACCCTTACTAGAGAATGAGATTTTATCCCATTTTACTACGCCAGGCACTCCGCAGCAGCATGACATGGTCGAGAGAAAGAATAGGACTTTGTTGGACATAGTTAGATTTGTAATGAGTTATTTGACATTGCCTTTATCATTCTTGAGATATGCACTACAAACCGCTTATTATCTTTTGAACAATGTGCCTTCAAAATCGATTCCTGAGACTCCTCACGAGTTGTGTGCAGGTAGGAAGATATCTTTAAACCATATTCGTATATGAGGATGTCCTATTCATGTCCTGGACAAGGAAGCGAATAAGTTGGAAGCACATTCAGAGATGTGCATGTTTGTAGGAGATCCAAAAGGAACCAAATGTGTTTATTTCTATAACCTAAAAGAAAATAAAGTCATGGTTTATTGAATACAACTTTTTTTGAGAAAAGTTACATGAACAACTTGAAGCCTCGTAGTAGAGTGGTACTCAAGGAGTTGGTGGGCGATTCAATTACTCCAAGGGTTCTAGTTGAAACCAATCCAATCAACATAGAAAAACTGGCCGAACAACAACCTAGGGATCCTTAGCGTAGTCGAAGGATCTGGTGTTAGCCCGAAAGGTATATGTTCAATGGTGAAGTTTACTTTGGTAAACTGATTGATCATGACAAGGATTCTTACAGTCACAAAGAAGCCATAGGGGATGTTGATTCAAAGCTTTCGACAGAAGCTATGAACACTAAGATGAAGTCTATAAAGACTAATCAAGTCTGGCAGCTTGTGGAGCTTCCCAAAGGGGTAAAATCCTCCGGGTGCAAGTGGGTCTACAAAAGAAAGAGAGGTGCAGATGGGAAAGTTGAAACTTATAAGCTAAACTGGTAGCAAAAGGATACACACAAAAGGAAGGAATTGATTATGAGGAAATCTTTTTGCGTATAGCTATGCTTAAATCCATCCACATTTTCTTGTCCATTGCTACTGCTCTCGATTATGAGAATTAGCAAAGGGATGTAAAGATCACCTTTTTGAATTGCCATCTTTATGGGACCATATATATTATACAGGAGATAGTTTCAAAGCTAAGAGTCTAGAGAATAAGGTCTGCAAGTTGCTAAAGTCTATTTATAGACTTAAGCAAGCTTTCTGTTCTTGGAACATAAGATTTGATCAAGTGATCAAGACTTGTGAGTTCAAACAAAATGTGGATGAACCATGTGTTTACAAACACTAAGGATAGGAAGGTAGTTTTTCTACTGCTTTATATAGATGACATTTTGCTTGCTGGCAATGATGTTGGGGCGTTGTCATCGGTCAAATTATGGTTGACAAAGTAGTTTGACATGAAGGACTTGGATAAAGCTAATTATGTTTTGGGTATCCAAATCCTTCAAGATAAGAAGAACAAAATGATAGTTTATCCCAAGCTACTTACATAGACAAGATCCTCTAGAAGTATGCAATGAAGAATTCCAAGAAAGGTAGGCAACCGTTTAGGTATGGAATTACAGTTTCTAAGAAAGACTCTCCAAAGTCTGATGAAGAAAGAAAATACATGAAGAAGGTGTCTTATACTTCAGTAGTATGTAGTCTTATGTATACTATGCTTTGCATATGACTTGACATATATTATATGGTCGGGATTATAAGTCGATGCCAGCTGGATCTAGGACCCAACCATTTAGTTGCGGTCAAGCATATTTTCAAGTATCTGAAAAGGACCAGAGGTTATATGCTAGTGTCTATTGGTGAAGATTTAACACCTCTTGGATACACTAATTTGGATTTTCAATCCTGTTTGGATTCGAGGAGATCAACTTCAGGATCTATGTTTATCTGGGGAGGAGGTGCCATTGTTTGAAGAAGTGTCAAGTAAGATTTTACTTTAGATTCAGTGATGCAGTTTAAGTATATGACAACTAGTGAAGCTTCGAAAGAAGATGTGTGGCTCCACAAGTGCTTTGGAGATCTTGAGATAGTTCCTAGCATGGGTAAGGTGATAATGCTATTTTGTGATAACATTGCAGCAATTGCTAATGCTAAGGAACTAAGATTTCATAAGAAGAGTAAATATATACATTGAAAGTATAATGTGATATAGGACTTCATAGAGAATGGACATGTTGCAGTATACAAGATCACATCAAAGGACAATATAGATTATCCTTTCATGAAGACACTACCAACGAGGGCTTTCGAGACACACGTAGAGGCTATAGAGATGCATAACATGTCACATTTACTCCCTTAGGGTAAGTGGGAGATTGTTAGACCAGGTGCTCTAAGGATTAAATGGTGCAATAGTCTTTTGAAGATATTTAATCAATAAAGAGTTTATTAATTATTTCTTATATTAAGTATGTCCTTTTTATGTTCATTCCTATTGAATATATGATAAGCAAACTAAAAGCTTAGACTATCAATCTAAACCTTTAAGATTGTACATATGATGGGTAGATTATATGAAAGACATGAATCTTAAAGGTGATAGTTTAAATTAAAATATCTGCATTTGAGGGAATAAAGTTAGGCGCTTTATGCGTGTAAAAATTGTTTTGTTGTTTACATCTCTAATAGGAGATGGCTTATCTTGGTCATCAGAGTTGAAATCTGCTAATAAAAACATTGGTATAATATCATAGATGACGACATATTGGATCGGGATAAAAGTTGAATTGATTTAATTAATAATTCTATTTATTTAAATCAATTCACTTTAGACAATCATATGTGTCATATCTTAATCCTAAAGTGAATTAAAGGGCCCGTATTTCTTGACTTGTATCTTTTGATGTACCAAAGGGTGGCATCCAGAATTATATGAAGGTACGTATGCTAGTATGTTGGAGACATAACTTTTGAATGACGCATACTCGTTATTCATAGATATATAATACATAGCTCTTTTGTAGAATTAATGATATTCTCTTATATTTTCTTGTAATTGAAAAATTAGAGCATTCAACCATTCAGATACATAAGTGTAACTAAATAGTATACTTTTTGTATTGGTTATGAATAGTAAGTTTTCTAATAGAGAGATAATGGAATATAAGATAAAATTAATCGAAAAAGTAAAACAAAATTTTATCCTTAAGTCAATTGCCAATATCTTATAAGGATGTTATACATTATGATATATAATAGATGATTAACTTATTGGAGTTTTGTAATTTATATATAGTTTGAGAATGTAGCTCTAATCTTTTAGTGGAATACTTTAAGAGTTGATATATAAAATGAACGTATTTGGGACGTGTTATTTTATAATTATAGAAGCTTGATCTATATATGTTTATCGAGTCCCCTTACTAGCTCACAATTATTTCCTATAACGATACGACATATTTTTCTTACATATTGGTAACTTATGTTAACTCTTAGATTGGTTTTATTATGATTGATTACATTTAATAATTTATGTTAGTTTATTGGTCGAATTAATTTTTTGAATTAATTCAAGATAAACATGTGGAATTATTTGAATATATTTTATTTGATATGAGATTATTTGTATATGACTTAGTTAATCAGATAACTTCTCTATTGGGTTATTTAAATTAATACTGAGGCTCTATCTAAGATTACCATGTAGAATAAGATATTGAATTTTCCAATACTGAGTGGACTGGTAGGTCAGTGCCTTCGTCTTGTCGGCCGGTGGAACATAACTTAGTTACGCAAAATAGTACAACCGATACGCTAGTAGATAGGACTGGCAAGCTGGTTGTGCATAATCCTATTAAGCATCTTTCACGCATTTTGATTTGAATTTTGACCCAGCTTGAAATTTGGAAGCCCTATCTATGTAGAATTGACTCCCTACTAGCCACTATAAATAGGATACTTGTTCCTATTATTATTTAGATCACAAGAGAAATTTAGAGATGGTATTCTAGAGAGAAAAACTCTGAAAGTCCTATAGGGCTATTGTTCAACATCCCAAACCTTAGCTCTTGGTTTTCTCTTATGGTTGGAAAGAGATGTTACCAAGAAAAGAATTGAATGACATGTGCCCACTTGCATTCCGTTCATGGAAAAGAGAATTGCAAAGAGGACTTGTTGGTTGAAACTCTTCTAGATGCAATTCTTAGTAGTAGTTCCGTCAAAGTTTTTCTTATCAAAAGTGTGGTTCCAATTCTAAAAGGTACGTAATGTCCTAATTAATTTATATACATAGCATGCCTTACTTGTTATTTAGAAAAAATCTTTGATTTAAAATTTTTAAAATACTGGTGTGTTCACATTTTTCCAACAAATATGACCTTAGAATTCAATGTTTCACATGACGCAAACTCCTGCTAGTAAGTGCGAAGTGAATTTCCTTGAGGGAAGTACATCTGAAACATCTACTGAGTTACATGATCCCTTAGCTAACTAGATTAATATCTTTGATTCAAATGTCTCATCGATAGTTGAAAACCATCCCATGCATATTTTATTTGATGAAGCCTTTTAAGTTGAAAATTTGATTTTCAAAGAGAGTAACATTTGGAAACCTGATTTTGGAAAAAATTTCTTTGAAGATGAACCCAAGGATGAACTTATGTATGAATCTATGGATGAAGAAAAGTTTCAGAAAAGATTTTTTTTGAAGTAACGAGCAACTTAAGTGTTTGTGATTGTTACCTTCTTCGAAGATATAGGGCAAGAAATTTTCCACCACCAATCATCAATCTTATTGATTTGGATTCTGAAGATGAAGTTATAATTCTAGTTGGTGCATATATTATGTTTTCACTCTTGTTTTTATATTTATGTATTTTTGTAACTTTGCTTCAGTGTGTTGTATTTCTATTTGCTATGTTTTCCTAAATTTCAAAAAAATAATTTCAAAAATTTTTTAAAGTGTTTGAGATTATGGAGGTTGAAGTCATTAGGATTAGTTTGTACTTTGTATCAATGGCCTCTAATACGCATTTTAATGAAATAATGAAAATGACTTTTTGATTTTTAGAATTTTTCTTAATAAATAAAATAAGACACAAAAAAATAAAAAAAAATGTTTAAAACAACATAAAATTAAAAAAAATTAAAATCACAAAATTATTTTATTTTTTTTTAAAAAAAAATAAGTGTTGTTTCTTTTCTTTCACCAAAATTGTGAGCGTAAGTGTAAATCAAAAGGTTTTACATTTGTTAATAAGAAAAATAAAATATTGTTCTATAAGAATGGGCTTTTTAAAGAAAACTTAAATGAACTTTAGGATTTTCTTTTAGACCATCCTAGTGGGTATGTTCAAGGAGTGATTTGTAGACTTTGACCTCAATACCTCAATTTCGTACAAAAAAGGAACATCTAGGGAATGTGATGTTAAATGACCCAATTGTTTAGTTTGCAGGAAAGGTAGATGGGAAACAGCCCATCTAGTTCTAAACAAAATTTGTAAAGTATTTTTAGTTTTTGTGTGTTTTTATTTTCTTGAAACAAATTGTTGAGAAATTATTTGAGATATGAATTTTGTTTTAGTGAAAAACCATTAGAATTGCTTAGTAACGAATTTTCTGGAAATGCATTTTGATGAACTTGTGTTTTTATTCATTCTTGAATAAATTTTCATAAAAAAATAAAAAAAGAATAAAAATGAAATAGATTTTTGTTTTTTTATGTGATTGTTATAGTGTTCATTAAATAAAGGTGTTTGTCATGTTTATTTTTAATATTTTATCATATCTGTCATATGCATTTTTTTATTTGGTAAGTATTTTATGTGTCGTGTAAGTCTTGATTTGATCTCATTTTGTCAAAAGTTGTATAGTAATGTTTAATTTTGTCAAAAGTTGAATAGTTTTTGTCAAGTAAAAATTTTCAACAGTTGGTCTTTACCTGCCCATTTGTCTGTTATCTTGCTCAATCATGTATTATATCTCATTCGTAAGTTAGACTTTTAATAAGAGTGATGTAAATGCAGTTTTCGAGTCATTAAAAAAAACATAAAATTAACAAAAAGAAATCTTAGTTCTTAGAAACCATATGGATTCCTCATCCTAATCATCTTTAAATTTCAAAAACATTTGTGTGTTTTGTGGTTCTAATCCAATAAAGGGTACTGACTATTTAAATACTGCATTCTATTTAGGACAAGTCTTGGCTAAGAAAAAGATAAACCTTGTGTATAGAGGGGTTAGTCTTGGTTTCACAGGAATTGTCGCAGCTGGAGCCAAAATAGGAGCAGTCTTAGGTATTTTCAAGATAATCTTTATAATGAAATAATAGGAACTGAGAAAATAGTCAAAAAATCCCAGAGTGTATTAAAGCTACGATTTGTCATTCGGATGCTTTATTGTTTTACTGGGAGATTTAGGAACTTTAGAGCTTACTTGGCACACCATATTGTATTGTATTGTATAGTATTATATTACATAACATTTTCTGTATATAATACAATACAATACGGTATGCCAAACATGTCCTTAGAAGAAATGTTTGTCATTGCTAGGTGGAGTCTGTTAGGCATTCATACTAAACTAATGGGTGTGCTTAACGTTAATGGTTTCTTTAATGATCTTTTAAATTTTTTAGATAATGCTATGGAACAAAACTTTCTTGTATAGTCAAGAAGAACAATTTTTATCTCTATTCCTACTGTTGAGGAATTGGTTGAGAAAATGCAAGTCATCACTCTTGAGATAGACATTGCAACTTCAAAGCTCAGCAAGAAGTGCAAATTAGATTTGGATCTTTCTCTCCAAATTCTTTGATCTATCAGTTTTACCTATAACATGTTCATTTATGTTTATGTTTATTTTTTTTTGTGTTTTGAATAACTGCTCTTGTACAAGTGTTGTTTCTTTTTCTTTACAATTTTATTAAACATTGATGACAATGTTCAATTTAGGTTGAGGGAAAGGGTTTGTGTCAAAATTTTTCAAAATTTGCTAAAATTTTTCGATTTTGAGTATGTTTTTGTGAGTTTAAAATGGAACTTGTTCTAAAACCAAGCGTAAAAAAAAACTTAAAAAATCAAAAAAATTGAAAACTTAAAAAAATAAAAAAAAATGATGTGCTGTATGTAACGCTTTAAGATTCTTGTTTTAATATCGAGATGGCTGAGTGAAGGAGTTAGTCTTGAAATGCATCTCGTTTTGGCCTGAGATTGTGTGTTCATATGATTTCATTCATACTTATATTCTCCATGTCATACGCATACATGCATGTTTAGGATAGTTGAGTTATGGAGTCTTTTACTATTCTCAAGATGTGTTCTAATTATGTTTGCAACATGTTTCATTCTGATAAGTTTATCTACATGTGCATCAGATACATTAAAAAGAAAACTAAAAATTGAAAAACCTTAAAAAATTTTAAATTAATTGTATTTATTGTTGAAGTTCAATTTTTAATTTAAGTTGTATTTCTTTGTTATTAAAGTTTTAAAATAACGAAATTCTGAAAATAAAAAATGCCGTAAAAAATGTGTACAATATTGTGAATGTATTTTGTAAATAATAAATATTTCTTCGTATTTTTCAGCTTTTAAATAAATAAAAAATATAATAAATGTATTGTAACTAAAGAAAATCCTTCTCTGTAAGTTCAACATCGAATTCATCAAGCATTTATTCTCTTAGACAACTTTATACTTAATATTTGAGGTTATATTAGATTATATATTTTTAGACCGAGTCAATTGCTTTGCATCAAGGGTCTTTGAATGTTAATTCCGATTACACGGCTTAAAATTTTGTGGGATAAACTCAGATTATCAACCTATTCCCGTTTGTCATTGTAGCGGTATGCATGAATGCGTTGAATATCAACAGCATGAGTACGTAATGCAGTTTCTATGGGGCTTAATGATTCTTATACTCAAACTCGGGCACAGATCTTGCTAATGGATCCTCTTCCTCCCATTAGCAAGGTATTTGCTCTAGTTATTCAAGAGGAAAGGCAACGAGCTATTGGAAATAGTCTTCTGCCATCTTTGGAACCACATTTGCAGAATAATCTGAATTTCACAGCTCCTGTGACCGACTTTTCTCCCAAATCCAATAGAGACCGACCCTTGTGCTCTCGTTGTGGTTTGCAACGACATACCGTCGATAAGTGCTACAAACTACAGGTTATCCTCTTGGCTACAATTTCAAGACAAAGCCATTCAGGTCTCTTGTGCAATTGGAGATAAAGCTGATAAAGCTGATTCAGGACAATCAGACTCGCCTTTAAGAGCTCTCACTCCAAGTCAGTGTAACCAGCTCATTTCTCTTCTGAGTGCACAGCTTCATTTCACACCTTGAGTCACTCATGATCAACAGCAACCTGATCCTTTTGTTTCAAGTCTCAGCAGTATATTTTCACTCTACTACCTCATTATTGTCTCCATCTCCCTCTTCGGGGTGCTTGAGACTGGTGCTACACACCATGTGTGTTGTTCATTAGAGGATTTTTCATCTTCTTTTCCTACTTCTAATTCCTTTCTCACATTGCCTAATGGTCAAACTGTCACAATTCATTGAATAGGTTCTGTGCAAGTCTCAAATCATTTAATTCTTGACAACGTTCTGTTTGTCCCTCAATTCCATTTTAATCTCGTTTCAATTAGTGCTCTTACCAATAGCCATCGTTGTTCTGTTAATTTTCTTCCTGATTCTTGTTTAACTCAGGATACTTCACAAGTCAGAACGATTGGGATGGGTAAAAGAGAAGGCAACCTTTATGTCTTGGATTCCAACAATTTTGTTTCTAGTGTCAATGCTTTTCCCAATTGTAATAATGATTCTTAAGTCTAAAACTTTTGTGGCATTACCGTTTGGGCCACCCCTCCTTTGTAAAACTTCAAATTTGCAAAATGAATTGAAGGTCAATCGAAATTTTGCTCATCATGATCATTGCACTGTCCGTCCATTAGCAAAACAACGGCGCTTGCCTTTTCCTTCTTCAAATAATTTGTCTGACTCACCGTTTGATTTAATACGTTTTGACATATGGGGTCCGTTTACTATTCTTAATATAGAAAGATACAAATATTTCTGGACCATTGTTGATGATTGTACTCGTCTTATGTGTCTTTTTTTTTTTTTTCTGTCTCTTTTTGTGTCCCCTCAATTTAAATATTTTAATTGACATAATTAGTGATATAATATTTTAATTGATATGATACTTTAATTGATATGGTATGATGTTATTGGAGGGACATAAATAGGGACATGAATAAGGGGACATGGGAGTCAGAACCTCGTTTCACTTGGGGTTTATCTCCTTTGAGCTAAAAATGATGTTCAAACTATTTTTCCTGCCTTCTTTCATTTAATTAAAACTCAGTTGGCAAACAAATTAAATCAGCCCAATCTGATAATGCTCCAGAATGAGTTTTTTCTGAGTTCTTTAGCACAAATGGAGTCCTTCCTTATCACTCTTGTGTTGACCGTCCTCAACAGAATTTTGTTGTGGAACGCAAGCTTCAACACATATTGAATGTGGCTCGTGATTTGCATTTCCAATCCAATATTCCCTTGGTTTATTGGGGTGACTGTGTCATGACAGCAGTTTACCTCATAAACCGTCTATACACTCGTCATGGAATATATATATATGTACACTTGTCAAAATTTACACTCGTCTTGTAAAAGTAAAATTTTAATATTAAAATAATTATAAAGTAAGAATGCTGTAATTATTAAAGCAAAAAAATCAATCTACTAATATATAAGAATCAAATGTCAAATTCACTATACGCTAAACTTTATGACAAATTTGTCATAAAGTTTAACATATAACAAATTTTGCATTAAAAATACATTATATTGGAGAGTGTTTTTTACACTCAAATGCTAAATTTATCATTGACACATCAATTTAATATTGCATTAAAGATGCTCTTAAACCACATGAAGCCCCCATTTCACATTATTTAATAAAAAGAAGAAAAGAACGACCCACATGTGCAAATAAACCAAAATAAAGAAACCCTAAGACTATTTTCAATGTAAATGTCAATGCTAATGTTATATTTGCCACAAAAAAGTATAAAAATAGCCTATTTAATATGTTATTTTATTTTATACTCTAATGCATGATGCTATTGAGAATACCATATTTGTCTTTTATCATAAATCTTAAATCTTGAAACTTGTAAAAGTAAATTTTTAATTTTAAAATAATTAAGAAGTAAGATTGTCGTAATTTTTTTATATGAGAATTTGCACTTATTAAAAAAATTAGTTTATTAACCAATAAAAATCAAATGTTAAATTTACTATATACTATACTTTGTAACATAGCAAATTTGACATAAAAATAACATTGCAATGAAAAATGTTTTTTTACACTCAAATATTAAACTTGATACTAATGCATCAATTTAACATTACATTAGAGATGCTCGAACAACTAGATAATCCTAAGAATACCAATAGTAGGAACAAAGACAAGCAACAAATGCTAAATGTCTTTGAAAATTAGTCTTTTTGATAGGTCTCCTTAAAAACCTTACCGGTAAATCCTGAAGGGAAACACTTAATGAGGGAAAAAGACCTTCTACACTTGTAATACGAGAATCCCACAAATTAAATGAAAAAGACAAGAACTAGAGATATGGTAGTAATCCTACTCACAAATGTCTAGAAATGCCACTGGAAGAGTGTATCCGGAGCAATGATAGATGGTAGAGGATGCTGGTAGCGAAGTCCTAGAGAAACCCCAGCAGATATAATACGAAATCTCCAAGGAAACTGCAAACTCTGCGAATGAAATAGAGGAACGACATACGATGAACACTATGAATAGAGGAGCAACAATTCTACCCTTAATAAAACCACAGCAAGGACGAAAAATAACATTACAACTAACTCCATGTAAAATCAAAGAGAAACCATTCGTATTTACTTTAATTCACTAGGAGTAGAGGGGGAACCATTAATATTGGTTGATAGGACGAGCTAGATTATAAAAAGTAAGCATATTCCTTTCTAAGTTTTCCACCAGGATGCAAATAAGTCTGATAGACCGTTTGAAACAACGGTTTCAACCAATAGTTACAAGTATAAACAATATAAATTTTTTACATACTACAATAAAAAATATAGTATAAAATTCTTATATGCTACATTTTTCAAACTAAAACTATTAATTTCAATCGTTCTTTCAAATATCCTATAAATGAAGGATCTTGAAAAAGAAATTAGGAAAAATAACCCAAAAATATTCTAGGGAATTTTTTTCATTTATAAAAGGATTTCATGCCTTTTTATTTTAAGTGAAACTTCTTTCAAACTGACAATAATACAAATAAAGTCGAATGTGACCATCCACCATGGGCAAACCTGACCCCAAGCAATGACTAGATCTATTAGTAAAAATAGATGAAATACAAGAATATATTACAAGTCTCAATATTCAAAAAGGAAACACTTGCTCGACACATAAAAGAGAGTACAACTTGTTACAAAATACTATCACAATCGATTGAGTCCGAACCCTCCCTACTGAGGGAACATACAACTTGGCATAGAGATCTAGTGACGTCAACACACATCACTTCTAACAAGCGAGGTATTTCATGATTTTTGTTGAAGAACATAAATACCAATTCATATCATCCCAAATGAACTAATTATATAAAATGGGAAAACAATCATGGGGCACCGTAATATGAATTCCTTGAAATTGTAACCCTCTCTTTTGTACCTTTGATGCATATGTAATGCATAGATCCGACCGGGTTTTGAATGCTTTTGATGTACAACCTTTGAAAAGAACATATTGTTTTAACAGAAACCATTTTCATGTCTCTTAGTTGAAAAGGTTTGAGTCAAAGGACAGAGAAAAAAAAAATGGACAGTGATAATCAAACAACTGCCCTAAGCTCTTCTCTGATCATACAAACACAAGAAAATATTGATGGGATATCTGAGGTATGTACTCATGAAAAGGGTAATGGCAAAACGGAGGTTTTAGAGGAAGTGGAGAGACAATTATGGCTAGCGGGGCCTATCGTTGTTTCGAGTCTTTTAACGTATTGCATAAAGGTTATATCCGTGATGTTGGTGGTCATTTGGGCGAGTTGGCTCTCTCTGGTGCTTCAATGGCTACTTGCTTTGCAACTGTCACTGGTTTAAGCTTATTGGTATGTTCAGCTTCTAGATTTACTTATACTTCTGCAAGCACTGGCAAAGTGTTGGAATTAATTTCAATAATATATGGACTAATATATTAAATAAATGTGTATTAAGGCTATCAAATAAGATTGGTTTAATTAAAGTGATCTAATAAAGTATAGAGTTTTGAGTCTTAAAGCATCTCATAAAGTGTGGGCACAAAATTATATGTAGAAACTTAAAGTCTAATTTCTATTTTTATGATAGGCTAAAATAGAAATAAGACAAAGTTAAATATTATTGTCACGCCCCGGAGTACGGGAGGTGACAGAATGGTATCAGAGCTCAAGGTTATGAACCTTGGGAATTGTGCACACATAGGTTTGACAATGAAATACCTCTGACAATCCAAATTTTGTTTTCAGAAGTGAGAGGATGGCACCTAGACGTCGTTCGACTGCTGACGCCGAGTTCGGAAATGATGAGGGCCTGATGAGGTCTATGATTGCGGCTTTCCGGCAGATGGCAGCCAGGACTAGACCGGAAGACTCCAGTGTTGGTAGTCGGCATGCCTTCTTTAAGGAATTTCGGCGGGCGTCTATTCCTACTTTTGATGGCAATGGGGATCCGCAGTTAGCAGAGTATTGGTTGGATTCGATCTTGAAGCATCTGGATACCCTTGGTGTGCCTGAGGAGTATCGTGTGGAGTTTGCGGCGTATAAGCTCGAGGGTGGCGCTAACACCTGGTGGAAACAAACTAAGCGTCTGGAGCGCGGTGGCGATATCGGTTGGGACAAGTTCGAGGATCTGTTCTATGATCGGTATTTTCCGCAGGGATATAGGGATCAGAAGGCAGCTGAGTTTTATAGATTGCAGCAGGGTGATATGTCAGTTCGGGAGTATGAGGCAAAGTTTAGTGAGTTGGCTAGGTTTGCTCCATCAGCTGTGGCATCGGAGCGCGAGAAATGCATCAAGTTTCAGGAAGGACTCAAGGCTCCTATTCGACGGCAGTTGGTTGCTCTACGGCTTAGGAGTTTCGGAGAGCTTGTGTCGTCGGCGATCTCCGTGGAGAATGATTACGTGCAGTATTGTGAGGATCGAGCCAAGGCTTCAGGAGGACCGCAGAGGAGTGGCAGGAAGAGCACCAGTAGTCGTCCAGCTCCGGGGAAAGGCAAGCAAGGCGGTGCGACCAGTGGCAGTAGCAGTTCGTCTGGCAGCGGGCGTAGCAATCCCTACAGCTTTCATTGTCATTTCTGTCAGCAGCCCGGACACATCAAGAGGAATTGCCCGATCAGGAGTGCTCGTCTTGGATCGCAGACCGGGGAGGATGCCAGTCGTCAGTCTCAGCCTCAGCCTCAGACCCTACCTCCGCCTCCGCAGTACCCGCAGTTGCAGTATCCGTAGTTTTCTCCTCAGCAATTCTCATATCCGGCACGGGGACAGCAGCAGCAGTATTTTCAGCGCAGTGTTCCTCAGTATAGAGCTCCGAGTACAGGTAGTGTGCAGTCATCTCCATCTCAGCAGTATCGGCCGAGTAATGCAGGACCCAGCAATGTCGGTAGAGGAAAAGGGAAGGCGCCAGTGCAGGTTCATGCAATGGCATCTGGAGGGTCAGATTCTCAGATTGGTAACGCGGTTGTCGATGGTATGGTTTTGGTTTCTAGATCTCTAGCTCGCGTTTTATTTGATACCGGTGCCTCTCATTCTCTCATTTCGAGTTCCTTTGTACATGCCTTGGGATTAGAAGTAGAAGAGTTTAATGAACCCCTAGTTATAACTTCTCCCTTGGGGCGGGTGTGTGTAAATTGTGTGTGTAAATCTTGTAAAATAAAGATTGGGGATGAGATTTTGAAAAGTGATTTGATTGTACTCCCCATGAGTTCCTATGATGTGATTTTAGGGATGGACTGGTTGTCCAGGTATAGTGCAGTTGTGGACTGCCAACTTAGAAAAGTGACCCTAGTGTCTGATAGGGGAACGGTGATCACTTACCAGGGTGGTGGTGATTGGCTAATGAGTGAGCGTCTCATGAAGTCATGTCTAGGAGGGCGAAGGAATCTAGATTGTTTTGCTTTTCTTGCCAATCTAGATTGCGAGCCCTATGTTTCGAGTAGTAGTGTAGCGATTCCGGTGGTTGGTGAATTCGAGGATGTCTTCCCCGACGAGTTATAAGGATTACCACCGCATCGGGAGATTGAGTTTGGTATCGAGTTGTTTCCAGGGACATTACCGATTTCTATGGCACCTTATCGGATGGCGCCGGCAGAAATGAAGGAATTGAGGAAGCAACTTCAGGAGCTTGCTGATAAAGGATATATTCGGAATAGCACATCTCCGTGGGGAGCACCAGTTTTGTTCGCTAAGAAGCACGATGGGACTCTCAGGTTATGTGTGGATTATCGGCAGCTGAATCGTGTTACGGTGAAGAACAAGTATCCTTTGCCTAGGATTGATGAGCTATTTGATCAGTTGGGAGGTTCGCGATACTTCTCGAAGATTGATTTGCGGTCAGGTTATCATCAGCTCAGAATCAAGGAAGAGGATATTCCCAAGACAGCTTTTAGGACTCGGTATGGGCACTTCGAGTTTCTGGTTATGTCTTTCGGGTTGACGAATGCTCCAGCAGCTTTTATGGATTTGATGAACAGGATATTTAGGCCATATCTGGATCAGTTTGTGATCGTGTTCATCGATGATATTCTTGTGTATTCTAAGACACGGGAGGAGCATGAGCAGCATCTTCGGATCGTGCTTCAGACTTTGCGGGAGCACCAGTTGTATGCTAAGAGAGAAAAATGTGAGTTCTGGTTGACTAAGGTCAAATTTCTGGGTCATGTCATCTCGGAGCATGGTATTTCAGTGGACCCGTCCAAGATTGAAGCTATATTGGAGTGGGAACGACCAAGGAATGTAGCGGAGATTCGCAGCTTCTTAGGTCTTGCTGGATATTACAGGAAATTTGTAAAGGACTTTTCGAAGATTTCAGCTCCGTTGACGAGGTTGATCAGGAAAAACGTCAGGTTTGAGTGGGATGAAGACTGTGAGTCTGCTTTTCAGGAATTGAAGAACCGGTTGACTTCAGCTCCAGTATTAGTTTTTCCTAATAGTGACGAGCCGTATAAGGTTTATGCTGATGCTTTAGGGCGCGGACTTGGATGCGTGTTGATGCAGCATGGACGTGTGGTTGCGTACGGATCGAGACAGCTACGACCTCACGAGCGGAATTATCCTACTCACGATTTAGAGCTTGCAGCGGTGATCTACGCGCTGAAGATTTGGAGATGTTACTTGTATGGGGCATCGTTTCAGGTCTTCTCCGATCACAAGAGTTTGAGGCATTTGTTCACTCAGAGGGATCTCAACTTGAGGCAGCGCAGATGGGTGGAGTACATGGAGGATTATGATTTCGCGTTGCAGTATCATCCCGGAAAAGCTAATGTGGTAGCGGACGCGCTTAGCAGAAAGTCTTCAGGGATTCTCGCTTGTTTGATTTTTGAGGACTGGAGCAGGGATGCGACAGTGAGTGAGTATCGGCTACAGTATCATGACGACGGTGATCGAGTTTTGTTATATCATGTGGAAGCGACTCCAGCTCTTGTTCGGATGGTGAAGCAAGGTCAGTGGCAGGATCGACATTTGCAGGGGATTTGGTCGCGGATTCAGAACGGGGAGCAGTTCGAGGAATGGAGCGTGCATGCAGATGGATCGTTGTACTTCCGGGAGCGTCTTGCAGTTCCAGTTATCGCCGAGGTGACGAAAGTCGTTCTAGATGAAGCTCATAGGTCTCAGTTCGCTATTCATCCGGGGAGCACCAAGATGTATCGTGATTTGAAGAGGCACTATTGGTGGAGAGGCATGAAGAAAGATGTTCGTGAGTACGTAGCCAAGTGTTCGACGTGTCTTCAGGTGAAAGCTGAGCATCAGAAGCCTGCAGGTCAGCTTCAGCCGCTTCCTATTCCAGGGTGGAAATGGGAGCATGTGACGATGGATTTCCTCACAGGTTTGCCGAGGACGGAGCAGCGGCATGATGCAGTTTGGGTTGTGGTCGACAGGTTGACGAAATCGGCGCATTTCATTCCGTTTAGGTCGACGTGTTCGAGGAAGGTTCTCGGGGAGTTGTATATGCAGAACATTGTGAGGTTGCATGGAGTTCCTTTGTCCATCACCTCTGATCGAGATACCAGGTTTAATGCTAAGTACTGGAGGAGTTTTCAGGAGGCTTTGGGTACAGATTTGAACTTCAGTACGGCGTTTCATCCTCAGACTGATGGGCAGTCTGAGCGGGTTATTCAGGTTCTCGAGGATATGTTGCGTGCTTGTGCGTTGGACTTCGGCGGGAATTGGAAGCAATATTTGCATTTGGCAGAGTTCGCGTACAACAACAGTTATCAGGCGAGTATCGGTATGGCACCATTTGAGGCGTTGTATGGGCGACCGTGTCGGTCACCTGTGTGTTGGGCCGAGCTGGAAGATAGAGTTATTCTTGGGCCGGATGAAATCCGTGACAGCAACGAGAAAGTCGCGGTGATTCGGGATCGGTTGAGAGCAGCTCAGAGTCGGCAGAAGAGCTACGCGGATAGGAGACGTAGACCCTTAGAGTTCGCGGTTGGAGATTTTGTTCTCTTGAGGGTGTCACCTCGTAAGGGAACTATGCGGTTCGGAGTGAGTGGGAAGCTCGCGCCGAGGTATATTGGGCCGTTCGAGATCACTCAGCGTGTTGGTGTGGTCGCTTATCGGCTTGATCTTCCGCCCGAACTTTCTCATGTGCACGATGTGTTTCATGTGTCTATGCTTAGGAAGTGTCCACCTGAGCAGGGTAAGATAGTATCGTTTCGCGATGTGCAGGTTCAGGAGGATACGACGTACGAAGAAGTGCCGATTCAGATCATCGACCGAAAAGTGATTAGCTTGCGTCGTCGTGAGATACCGTTGGTAAAGGTCGTGTGGCAGCATCACGGTGTTGATGAAGCCACTTGGGAATTAGAGTCGGGTATGCGGGAGTCATATCCGCATTTGTTTTGCTTTTGAGATGAGTTTTAAATTTCGAGGACGAAATTTCTTTTAGGAGTGGAGAGCTGTAACGTCCCGAAATTTATTTAATATTAATATAATGTAAATGATGAATTAGTGTGCCATAATTAAAGTTCTAACTTTAATTAGATTATTTGGTTGGATTTTTAGTTTTTGGTTGTTTTGTTAAATTGATGTGTTCAAAAGATTCCTTGTTGATTTAAAATGATGTTTTGAGTTTTAAAACACAACAATTTGTAAAATGTTAAAAATACTCTGTTTTACAAAACTGTGGGCGGCACATGGTTTTCGCACAGTAAAACCGCCCACCGATTTTCTCTATTTATTTCTCTCTCTCTCTCTCTCTCCTCACTTCCACGCCCATCTCTCTCTCTCTCTTCTCTGGACTCTCTCGGCAGCCCCTCTCTCTCTCAATCTCTCTCTCAAATTTTTGATTTCCATTCGAATCCAAGCTTCGGAACAGCAAGGAGGAAGCTCGGGGACGTGATTCGGCGACCGAGAACGCGGATTAAAGCTTCGATTCGAGGTTAGATTCAAAATTTCTAAACTTTTTACAAAATTTTCAATTTTGTGTGTTTTTGAAATCTAAGTTTGTTTTAGCTTAGAAAACCGTGGATTTGTGTTAAATGAGCTTAGAACAACTAGAATCTAAACCTAGATTGAAGAAAAACGGATTGGATTCAAGATTTTCATTTTTCTCCTCTTTTTCTCATTTTCGGATTTTTGAAGATTTTGAGTTCAAATGTTGTTTAAATGATTCCAAACATGTTTTAGAATGTTTTTCTATCAACTATAGTTATTTTTCATGCCTGGGAATTGAGAAAAACAGGTTGGAATTCAGATTTGGATTTTGGGGATCGAGAAACCCGTGGCTGGGATTTCTGGATTTTCCCAGTTCGGCAGGCCGAAGTTCATGTTCGGCAGGCCGGAGTGATGATCGGCAGGCCGGTGTTCTTCCGACCGGCAGGCCGAATCTGGGGACATGTTCGGCAGGCCGAACTTTGCTTCCGGCAGGCCGAACTGTACAGTTCGGCAGGCCGAAGCAGGGCGTCCGGCAGGCCGACCGAGGCATGGAAAATTTTGTGATTTTTACCCGATTTCACTGTTTTGAACCCTGATTTAAATCCCAACCTTATAGGATGATTTTAATGATACAAATGGCACACTAGGACATCATGAAATGATTTAGTAATATAGAATGTCTCGAACTAGATATTGATTGACTTAGTTTGTATCTAGGATCGTTCGTGGTTCCGTGGAGCTAACGTATAGCGGACCGGGATTACGGTGTGGGGTACCGGCACGAGTACTGAGGTAGGACTTCTATCCTATTTCTTTGGTAGCCTGGTTTTGAAATGATTTGGCTTTGAAAATGATTTCTATCAAAATGTTTTCAACGGTTGTTTGAAAATGGTTTTATCGGTTATATTTTTATATATACCGTGACATGAAATGAATTTCATAATGAATGTAATTGACAACACTCGGTAAATGGGTTTTGAATGATAATGATAATAAACACATGGGCATGATGCCATATCAGAGATCGGGTCGTGATCGACCTTGGGGGCAGGTCCCGAAACCCAGCTGGGCCACTACGGTGGTGATATCATGGTTTGCCTAGGTAAAAGTAAACTGGTGTTTGGATTTGACGAGTAGACTGTTCTGTGTCAGAACGGTTCTACTCAATTTATTTATTTATTTATTCAAGTTCCTTTTTGTATAACTCCTGATAATGTTATGTTTCTTTGCATTAAATTATTTTATAAAACTTAGTCCTACTGAGCCTTTCGCTCACGTTTTATCTGTTTTAAATCCCCCCCCTCTAGGTGGTTTCCCATTTAGGTTTGGAGAAGATTCTTCGGACCGAACTCAGGAGCAATAGGAGAATTTATTTACATTCTGTATTTATTAATCAAGGCATGTAAGGCTCAACTTTATCTGTACTTGGACTGTAATTGTATTTGTGATATTGTCAGATCCATGTGTGTGCACAAGTTGTGGGTTGTGGAACCCATATTCGCGGTTTTTATTCAATTATTGTTATTTGTTTAATGATTTTAAATTCTTTATCAAATGTGGTGGAAAAATCTCTTTATTTCTTGCTTAATTGGATTTTTAAACCCTTAATTTCAATTAAATTCTCTTTTAATTAATCTAAATATTCCGCCACGTCACCTCCCGTACTCCGGGGCGTGACAATTATAAAAGGTTATGGTCCCTGGGTCATATGGGATGTATCTTTTCTGACATCCCATCATTAGAAAAGAGAAAAAACTTCCTCTCAAAGAAACTGTACTGACTCAGAAGATCAAGAACCAAAATTCAACCATTCAAATGGATTCAAGTATGCTTCTGTTAAATTCTTAGATGAATTAATATGAGTTTTGTGATTTAATGTTAGTTTTCATCTGTAAAGTTTCTTTCAACAAGTGGTATTAGAGCCCCTCACGTTGAATCATTGAGAAATATTTTCTCAAAAATTTCGGTTGAATTTTGGTTTTATATATATATTTGTTGACATATAAAACAAGATGTTTGATTTGTATAAACGATTTCGTTCAAATCATTAGACCATTGTTTCTTTTTGTTTTACATATCGATATGTATATGTACATATGTGTATTCGTCTGTTTGATACGGCAAGTCTACCGAAAAGAATAATAAGAAAAAAAAAACTTATTAGTTTGTGAATTGGTTTTATGTGTGTGAATATATGTGTGTGTATATGTATACAGATGATTGAGAACGAAACCATGTTTTAATGACATTGTCCTGGCACGCATGGATTCAGTAATCATTAACATGGCTGCTGTTCATATTGATTGAATTATTGACTCTCACTTTGATTCATAGTTATACGGCACATTTGCCCAAAAGAACGATCAAAAAAAAAAAAAAAAAAAAAACTGATTTGTGTATATGTGACAAAGGCCATTCAGTCATTAATGGGACAGGTGGCCATTCATGGTTGCCAATTAAAAAAAAACTGATGCAAGGACTGCATTGGTTCGCCAAATCAAGTTTATTTCAGTTCCTAAAGGTTTGTTGAGCCCATGAGCTAATAGCGGGTTAATGAAATAATTGACTTAATTATATTTATTAAATTAAAATATAATTTTAATATATAAAAATTTTATAAATATCTAATAATGATATCATTAAAATTATTTATATGTAATTATATAGTACAAAATATAATATTATTAAGATAATTACTATATCATTAAAGACATTTTTAAGATATTTTAAATATTGTGTTAGATTTTAATTTCATAACAATAATTTGGATAAGTATTGTAATTTTTTCATTATACTAGAATGAATTATGCCTGGGTCATATTTTGGGTTGGGTTTAAATATTGGTCAAATAATGGGTCATTGGGTTTGGGTAATTGAGTTTAGGTAAAGAGCTGGATAAGGGTAACCCGTTTCGTACAGTACCCGACCCGCAGGGATCCAACCCAAGTTGACTTTAAGATCCTACTTTGACTGCTGACCTTTGACCAAAAAATATTTTTTTGTTTTATTTTTTTAATTTTAATTTTGGTTAATTTTTGGTGCAATATTAAATTTAAATATTGGTATTTTATATGTATTTTGAGATGAATTAATTGAAGCAACTTGTCACCAAAGTGACCTCTCTTGTGAAAATATTTCACAAAAGTGCATGTACACCTGTGGTAATAAAAATGTGATAATTATATGGTTTTACATGTGAATAATAAATCAGCCCAAAGAAAGATTTATTCTTTGACATGTACTTATTGTCAATGTTTGATTACTTCACCAAGAGTACCACTTACAAGTTAATATTTTTGTCCAAAGACTAAACATTAATGTTGTGCTCGGTATCTTGTGATGGGCCCTACCATTATTTGAATTTATTTAAGTATGATATGGAACTTATGTGAGCTTCTTGTTTTGTTGTTTTGTTCTCTGTTCAGTTGCAAGTTCTGCTTCTAATATTTATGCTAGCATCAATTCAATTCCCATGCTTAATGGCATAAACTTCAAGGCATGGCAAGAGAACGTTATGATTGTTCTCGAAGTCATAGATTTAGACCTTGCGTTGAGGGTTAAACGACCTCCTGACCTTACAGATAACAGTTCCTCTGATGATAAGAGGGACATGGAAAGGTGGGATCGTTCGAATCACATGAGTCTAATGATCATAAAATGTGCTATTCTGAAAACTTTCAGGGGCACTATGTCCGAAAAGGTTACTACAGCCAAAGGTTTTCTTGAAGAAATTGAGAAGAGGTTTGCCAAGAACGAAAAGCCTAAAACAAGTACGCTTTTGGCAAACCTTATTTCATGAGGTATAAAGGAAAAGAGAACATGAGAGAGTACTTCATGGAGATGTCTCATCTTGCTTCAAAACTAAAGGCACTTAAGCTAGAGTTGTTTGAGGACTTACTCTTGCATTTTGTTTTGATATCCCTTCCTGCATAATTCAGTCAATTTAAGGTGAGCTACAACTATCAAGTGTGCAAGAAGAGGAAAGACTGAAGCAAGAGAAGGTAGAAAGTGCTCATTTGGCTACAACCTCTAAGGACAAGAAAAAGAAATGAAAGATAAGTAAGAAAGTTGCAGGTGCCACACCACAGAAGAAACAACAGAAGGGACAAGGCAATACATTTGCCTGTTTTTTCTATGGAGGTACGGGACACAAGAAGAAGCAGTGTACCAACTACACGGATGGAGTGCAAAGAAAGGTACACTTCTCAATCTAGTTTGTTCTGAGGTTAATTTAACTTTGGTACCAAGACACACTTGGTGGATAGATTTCGATGCTACTACTCATATAAGTGTGTCTATGTAGGGTTGCCTAAGCTACCAAAAGCCAAGTGATAGTGAAAGATACATCTATGTGGGCAATGGCAAATTAGTGGAAGTTGAGGCAATAGGAACATTTAGGTTATTATTAAGGACAGGATTTTATTTAGATTTGAATGAGACTTATGTTGTACCGTCATTTAGACAAAATTTGGTTTCTGTTTCTGCATTGTGCACATTTGGTTATTTTTGTTCATTTAGAAACAGTAAATTTAGTCTTTTTCAAATTTCAAAAGTTATTGGTTCTGGTTCTTTATCTGTTTATGATAACCTTTATTTGCTTGATATTGTTGCCTCATCTAATAAAACCTTGCATATAAGTACACATGGTGTAAAACGAAAATTAACCAATCAGAATTCTGCTTCATTATGGCACACGAGATTAGGTCATATCTCCTAGCAGAGAATTGAGAGACTTGTGTTTGACGGGATTCTTGATCCCCTTGATTTTATAGATTTTGAAATTTGTGTTAATTGCATAAAGGGGAAACAGACAAATATAAGGAGATTAGGTGCCAACAGGGCCTCAGACGTCTTAGAACTAATTCATGCAGATATTTGTGGGTCATTCCCTACCGCTTCTTGGAATGGTCAACAATATTTTATTACGTTCATAGACAATTTCTCACTATATAGTTACCTGTATCTCATTCATGAGAAGTCCTAGTCACTAGCTGTGTTCAAGAATTATAAGGCTAAAGTTGAGAACTAACTCAGCAAAAGGATTAAAGGTGTCAGATCTGACTATGGTGGAGAATACTATAGTAGATATGACGGATTAAGTGAACAACATTTAGGATTGTTTGTTAAGTTCTTAGAGGAGTACAGTATCATCCCACAGTACACCATGCCGGGATCACCTAGCATGAATGGTGTTGTTGAGAGGCGAAATAGAACACTTACGGACATAGTGAGGAGTATGATTAGTCATTCTACCTTGCCAGAATCTCTCTGGGGAGAAGCCTTAAAGACTGCAACTTACATACTCAACAAAGTTCCAACTAAAGCAACTGCCAAAACCCTTTATGAGCTTTAGACAGGCCAAAAGCCTAGTTTAATTCACTTGCACATTTGGGGTTGTCCAGTTGAGGCAAGGCCTTATAGGCCAAATGAAAAGAAACTAGACTCTAGAACTATCAGTTGCTATTTTATTGGATATTCTGAGAGGTCAAGTATGATCCCACGACTAAGTCGATTTTTGAGACGGGAACTACTCAGTTCTTTGAGGATGTCGAGTTTACAGGGGGAGATAGGGTTAAGGACTTTGTCTTTGAAGAGGAATATATTGATATTTCCACAGCTATTATTGATATTGATCAGGTTCCTATTCCTAACATTGTTCAAGAAGCAGATCCAAATCAAGATAATCTCGGAGAACCTCCCATTCCAAAAATTGTTCCAGAAGAACAAACTCTACCACCTCAAGAACCTATGCCATTAAGAAAATCCACTAGAGAAATGAGAAATGCGATTTCTGATGATTATATCATATTTCTCTAAGAACAAGAGGTTGACATTGGAGTGGTGGAAGATGATCCAATCAACTTCCGTCAAGCCATGGAAAGTTCTAAATCTCAAGAGTGAATTAATGCCATGAATGAGGAGATAAAGTCCATGAAAGACAATGACGTTTGGGATCTTGTCCCATTGCATGAAGGTGCGAAACCCATTGGTTGCAAATGGATATTTAAGACCAAGAGGGATTTGAAGGGCAATGTGGAGATATATAAGGCTTGTCTTGTTTCAAAGGGCTTTACTCCAAAGGAAGGCATCGACTATAAAGAGACTTTCTTTTCGGTTTCTTCGAAAGACTCTTTTAGGATTATAATGGCATTAGTGGTACATTTTGATCTTAAGCTTTGCTACATGGATGTTAAGAGTGCGTTTCTCAATGGCGACATTGATGAAACGATCTATATGGTGCAATCAGAGAACTTTGTATCACGAGATGTAAAGAAGATGGTTTGCAAATTAAAGCAATCCATCTATGGGCTTAAGTAGGCATCTCATCAGTAGTATTACAAATTTCATCAAGTTATCATCTCGTTCGGTTTTGAGATGAATATGGTCGATGATTGTATATACCATAAGTTCAGTGGGAGTAAGTATATTTTTCTGGTTTTGTATATCAATGACATATTGCTTGCCAATAACGATATAGGTTTATTGCACAAAACCAAGAGATTTCTATCAAAGAAATTTAAGATGAAGAATCTTGAGGACACCTCTTTTGTATTAAGCATACAGATACACCGGGATTGCTCTCGGTGTATACTTAGATTATCACAAAAGAGCTATATCGAGAAGGTACTTAAGAGATTGGCATGCAAGATTGTAAACCAGGTGACACCCTTGTTGCTAAGGGAGACAAGTTCAATCTCAGTCAATGCCCCAAAAATGACTTTGAAGTTAAAGAGATGTAGAAGATTCCTTATGCGTCAGCCATAGGGAGTCTGATGTATACTCAGGTTTGTACGCGTTCGAATATTGCATATATTGTTGGGATGCTAGGCAGGTACTTAAGTAATCTAGGGATGGATCATTGGAAAGCAGCCAAACGAGTCATGCGGTATTTACAGAGAACAAAGGATTACATGCTCACATATAGAAGATCGGATCAATTGGAGATCATTGGGTATTCTGATTCTAATTTTGCTAGATGTCAAGACAATCGGAGATCCACATCGAGCTATATTTACTTGCTAGCTGGAGGAGCTATTTCCTGGAAGAGTGCTAAGCAGACACTAATAGCTTCCTCCATCATGGCAGCAAAGTTTATAGCATGTTATGAGACATCCAACCATGGGATATGGCTACGAAATTTTGTCACTGGGCTGCAAATTGTGGATAGAATTGAAAAGCCACTTAAGATATTTTATGATAATAAGTCAGCAGTGCTATATTCCAATAACAACAGGAGCTCAACAAAGTCGAAGCATATAGACATTAAGTTCGTCGTTGTTAAAGAAAAAGTATAGAGTGGTCAGGTGTCTATAGAGCATATTGGGACAAACTCCATGGTTGCGGATCCACTTATTAAAGGAGTACCACCCAAGGTCTTTCATGAGCATACTGCTCAAATGGGTGTTGTATCTCTTAAGGATATGTCATTTTAGTGGGAGTTTGTATTTTGGATGCTTTCTTGTTGAAGACACATTTTAAGGTTATTTTCTATAGAAATAAAGTTTACAGTTTATTTTCACTCTGAATGTGTTTGATTTGATTTCACTTAAGAATAAGATTAGACCAGTAGGAAATAGGCATGTTAAGATCACATTGCATGAAATTTCCTTGCTACACATCCATACTTGATCCATGTCGTTCGTTATATTAATATACGTTACTATTGATGGGTTTAGTTAAGTTGAATGTAACAAAGACCACTTTGATCCTATATTGATAGGATTGATGGACCGGATTAATTGGAGATGCTTTTGGTAATGATAGCAGAATTCATGAGCTCATAAGGTATAATTCACATTTATAAAGTTTCATATATAGCCCAAGTGGGAGATTGTTGAAATTAATTCCAATAATATATGGGCTAATATATTAAATAAATGTTTATTAAGACTATCAGATAAGGTTGGCTAATTAAAATGATCTAATAAAGTATAAAGTTTTGGGTCTTAAAGCATCTCATAAAGTGTGGGAACAAAATTATATGTAGAGACCTAAAGTCTAATTTCTATTTTCATGATGGGCCAAAATAAAAATAAGACAAAGTTAAAATATTATAAAAGGTTATGGTCCCTGAGTCATATGGTACGTATCTTTTCTAGCATCCCATCACTGGAAAAGAGAGAAAACTTCCTTTCAAAGAAACTGTACTGACTTAGAAGATCAAGAACTAAAATTCAACCGTTCAAATAGATTCAGGTATGTTTCCACTAAATTCTTGATGAAATAACATGAACTTTGTGATTTGATGATGGTTTTCATCTGTAAAGTTCCTTCCAACACCAAGATCCCGAGGCATCAGCAGCAGCAGGACAACATGCTCGAAACATGATCCTGATAATTTTTGCGTTCGCTATTGTTCAGTGCCTTGTTAGATTCTTGCGCGCACAAAACATCGTTTTTCCAATGATGCTCTTCTCTGGAATCACGGCCTTATTGCACATCTTTGTCTGCTGGATTCTGGTACTAAAACTGAACCTGGGATATGCTGGAGCTTCTTTGGCCAATTCGATCTCGTCATGGATGATGGTTTTATTGCTTCTGTTGTTTGTGAAGTTCTCAGATTCTTGCAAAAGAACTTGGACTGGCTTCTCAAAGGAGGCCATCCATAACATTTATGATTTTCTAGGACTTGCTATTCCCTCAGCTATTATGGTCTGGTAATTAAACCAAAACTGGTTTTTGGTTCTTAATTATAGCATGAATTGAATTTCAAATTATCTATTAAAATTATTAAGGTTTTTAAACTTCTATTGTATGATTCTTGCAGCTTTGAGATGTGGTCATTTGAGTTGATGGTTCTCTTATCTGGTCTACCCGAAATTAGAAACTTCTGTGCTTTCTATCTGGTTAGTGTTTCTATTGTATGTTCACTCACTGCACCATTAATTTGAGAACATTAACCATTACCAAGCCATGTCGTAAGGTTAGCTATGCTGCACTAGTTAACAAGTTTACCCCAAACATTCTTTTTTTACTATCCCTCAATTGTGTTTGCCGTTTGTCTGCATAGCACTGGGGTTTCGAATAAATTAGGAGCAGGGAATCCACGAGCTGCACGTCTTGCAGTACGTGTTGTCCTTGCCATGGCCATTTCCAAAGGCATTTTGGTGGGATTATTCGTGATACTAATAGGAAACATGTGGGGTCACGCATTTAGCAATGAATTAGATGTCATCAGCAGTGTAGCGGGAAATGATCGATCGCTAATCAATCTAAAAAAAAAAAAAAGAGTAAACGGTCGTTTTTTAAGCTTTTCTAAAGTAAATGACCAAAGTTTTTTAAAATCAGAGAAATGGCCATATTTTTAAATGGTTAATCAAGTGGCGTATTGATGTTAGTCATTAATGTGTTTATGTTAGTCAATAATATATTTATTTGTCATTTATTACTAATTAACACGGTGGCTTATATTAATTAGTGATTAACCAATTTCACTACCGATATATCAATAATAAATCATTAGTAATTTAATGATAAATTAGTTTATTAAGGATGTATTGATGTAAATAATGATGTATTAATGTTAATTAAGGATATACTACTGAGAATGAACAATCATTTCCTTAATTTTTAAAAAGTTTGGCCATTTGTGTAAAAAAATAGCCATTTATATATATATATATATAAAGTGGCCACGATAGAACATTTGGCTTAATTTTTCTCAATATTAAATAGTAACCATTGTTATGTGGGTCAAACAGTGATTAACCACTAAGCCAATTAGTTAATCACCAATTATGCATTTTTTAACAACTATTTTTCTAATTTAACAAAACTTAAAAATTTATTAAGACAGTACTTTGAAAAAAAATCCCCTTCGCAAAAAAAAAATAATAAACATTTTCCCGCATGGCCCTTTAATATTTAGTGCAATATAGGGAGTAATAAATATGAAAGATTATAATTAAGGGAATGATTCAACAGTTAAGACGCTCAAGCGTATGCAAACCTTGCATTATCCCGATTGCTTGAAAATTTGTCGACTTTTTCTGTTGTTTCCTTTGCAATAAAAACAAATATATAGGGATGAAACAATAGAATACATGAAGACGGCTGAAGTTGTGATTAGACGGCTATTGCAAGTCCTGCTAAAGAGAACGACTGTGAAGCACACAGACAAAGAGACGGAAGATTTGTTGATGGGTGCTACGAGGCTTAGCTTCAATTACTATCCAAAGTGTCCCAACCCAGAGCTCACAGCAGGAGTCGGCCGCCACTCAGATGTATCAACCATCACGGTCCTCCAAGATGACTCCGGTGGGCTCTATGTCCGCCGAGAAGGCAATGGAGCTGATAGTTGGATCCATGTATCGCCCAGTGATGGTGCATTGGTAATCAACGTAAGGGATGTGCTGCAGATACTGAGCAATGGCCTGTACAAAAGCGTTGAGCATCATGCAATACCTAACGAGGACAATAGCAGAATTTCTGTTCCGATATTTGTGACTCCTGCACCTAGTGCACTTTCGGACCTCTGCCACAAGTGTTGGAGAGTGGAGAGATACCTCTTTACAGGCAGGTTCTATACTCTGATTACCAAAAGCATTTCTTCGGTAAGCCTCATGATGGGAAGAAAACTATGGATTTCGCACAGATGTGTGCTTGAGAGAATAAAGAGAAGAACATGAGCATGGACATACCATGGCCAGATATTACTGGCAAAAGCAAAAGTCAGAATGCAGCTCTATAGGAATTTATTAATTTTACAATTCTAATAAAGACCACGGTTTATGTTGATCTCCATGTAATATTGATGGAAGCAACAGACCTCCTATTCGCATCACCTATGTGAGGAGGAGGCAGAGGAAGGAAATTGAAGCTGGGAAAAGATCACTTAAATTGGCTGAGGTGGAAATAAGTCATAATGCTGAGGAAGATAGGTCTAAGAATGCTGACGTGGAAAGAAAAGAGGAAGAGGTGGCTCCGGAGCTGTTAAAAGAAGGAAATCACGTGGTAGGAGTGATCTCCGAAGAAAGTGGGATCGTGGGCGTCTAGCAATTGGAGGTTAGTTTGTTAGCATAGGGATTGGGGAAATTCTATTAAGGAAAGGGAATAAATAGCAGAGCAGGGAAGGGAGGGAATTATGAAAAGAGTATCTGAACAATAGAGAGAGTGAGGAGTGAAGAAGGTCACTCGAAAACCTTCTATTACTATTTCTATTTCTAGTTCTAGTCTTTGTCATCTGAGACAGCATTATTCCATTCAATTCTAATAAAATCATTGTTCTACAGCAATTTCATAGAGAAAGCTCAATCCGAGACAATTAGTACCTGTCAATTTCAGTTTAACTTTCCTCTAAATTCCGTAGGATATACCAATTGGTATCAGAGCGGTGACGAATCCACCATGATGACGAGGAAAACAGAAGACCGACGGATGGAAGAACGCATGGAACGAGTTGAAGCAGCAAGAGGTGAATTTCAGCGTGACTTGGGAACAATGAGTGGTGAACTTGAATCACTGCGAGAGGAGCTTAAGAAAATACCTAATTTGGAACATGGCTTCGAACGAATCTTAGCCAGTTTGGAGGAGTTGAAACAGTCCCAGAGGAACGATCACGGCCAAGAAGGTACTTCAGCCAAAGGTGAGCAGACTTCGGTTCAATGGGCCCAAACGCAAGGGAGTGAAGAACGAGCTCGAGAACATAAAGGGGAGGAGGTTGATACGATGGGTGGCACACTTGAATCATGGCGTGAACGGTAGGAAACAGGGCGATTGGAGTGCAGACCACGCCGAGTTGAAATGCCGATCTTCGATGGCCTTAATCCCGATGGATGGGTGTTTCGGGTGGAGCGTTACTTCACCTTAAACCGTCTGAGCGACCCTGAGAAATTGGAGGCAGCAGTTATCAGCCTCGACGGTGACGCCTTGGCTTGGTTTCAATGGGAGGACGGGCGGCGCGTCATTCGAAGCTGGCCTGAGATCAAGACCATGTTGTTAGAATGCTTCAGGCCCACGCAAGAAGGAACACGATATGAGGAATTTCTTGCACTTCGGCAGATCACCACTGTGCGCGAGTTCCGCCGGCAATTTGAAGTTCTGGCCACGCCGCTGAAAGATCTCTCAGAGCAAGTTTTGGAGAGCACCTTTATCAATGGATTGCGATCCGATATTAGGGCAAAACTAAGGATGCTAAAACCTCAAGGGCTGGGCCGAATTATGGAGATGGCCCAACGCATTGAGGACAGAAACATACAGTTGAAGACTAATAAACCTCCGGGTTATTCCAGTATTGGGCCCAAACTCGGTTCTTCCAATTCTCCTTCGTTTCAGAAGAATTTCTCAACAAGAATTGGACGATCTAATCAATTTCCTCTAGAAAATCCTCAAAGCACCCCGACGACGCCCTTCCGTCGACTCACCGATGCCGAAATACAGCTGAAAAGAGAGAAAGGGCTGTGCTATCGGTGCGATGGGAAGTTTTCTATAGGACATCGTTGTCCAAACAGAGAACTGCAGGTCCTTGTCTTCCAAGAAGACGATGCATTAGAAGATGCCGCTGAGGAGAGTCATTGTGAACAACAACCAGAGGAGTGCGTGGAGATCTCCTTGAATTCGGTGGTGGGTTTGACTACGCCGCGAACAATGAAACTTAAAGGAACAATTGGACTTCATGAGGTAACGGTTCTTATTGACAATGGGGCTACTCACAATTTTATCTCTGAGGACTTAGTTAAGAAATTGGAGTTGCCATTAGATAAAACAGGGGATTATGGGGTAATTATGGGCACAGGGATATCAGTTAAGGGAGAAGGAATCTGTCGGGGAGTGGGCTTGACCCTTCAAAATTTAGAAATTATAGAAGATTTTCTGCCATTACAATTAGGAAGTTCGGATGTGATTTTGGGTATGCAATGGTTGGCGACTTTGGGTGCAATGTAGGTTAATTGGGGAACTTTGTCCACAAAATTCAAGGTGGGAAGCGAACAAGTATGCTTACAGGGAGACCCTAGCTTGTGCCGAACTTCAGTATCCTTGAAATCTATGATGAGAGCGTGCGCCATAAGGGCCAGGGAATACTCTTAGAATGTGGGAATCTCTCAGTACTTCCAGCGGATGAATCAGGATCAACCAGGAAAGTTCCTACTTTCCTTCAGGAACTATTATACAAATGGTCGGAACTGTTCCAGACTCCAACCGGCTTGCCTCCCTTCCGCGGGAAGGAACATGCTATTGTGCTTAAGGACGGGTCTTCTCCGGTCAATGTACGACCATACCGGTATCCCCAAATTCAGAAGGCGGAAATTGAAAAGCTCGTGGGGGAGATGTTGGCAGCAGGAATCATACAGCCCAGTATAAGTCCTTTTTCTAGCCCAGTTCTATTGGTTAAAAAAAAAGATGGCAGCTGGCGTTTTTGTGTTGACTATCGGGCTCTTAACCGAGAGACGGTGCCGGATAGGTTTCCCATTCCGGTTGTTGATGAACTGATTGATGAATTACATGGCGCAACTGTTTTCTCTAAAATCGACCTCAAGTCTGGATATCACCAAATCCGTGTACGTCCCGAAGATGTTCCTAAGACAGCATTCCGGACCCATGATGGACATTTTGAATTTTTGGTAATGCCCTTCGGTCTCTCCAATGCTCCAGCTACATTCCAATCATTAATGAATGAGATATTCCGACCTTATCTACGGCGATTTGTATTGGTTTTCTTCGATGACATCCTCATCTTCAGCCGAGATCATGAAGAGCATCTAAAACACTTGGAAATGGTGTTCCAAGTATTATGGAAACATGAGTTGTACGCCAACCTTAAGAAGTGCAGTTTCGGGCAGCCAGAAGTGGAGTACTTGGGGCACATTATTTCTGGTCAAGGGGTTGCTGTGGACACCTCAAAAATAGAAGCAATGATAAAATGGCCGGTTCCTACATGCTTACGGGAGTTACGAGGATTCCTTGGCCTCACAGGATACTACCGCAAATTCGTGGCAGGATATGGTACCATTGCTCTACCTTTGACTAATTTGCTGAAAAAAGATAATTTCATTTGGAATTCTGAAGCCGAGCAAGCTTTTCATCAGCTTAAACAAAGAATGGTGGAAGTTCCGGTGTTGGCATTGCCGGATTTCACTAAGGAATTTGTTATTGAGGCTGACGCATCAGGAATAGGAATCGGAGCAGTATTAATGCAGGAACAACGACCTATAGCATTCTTTAGCCAAGCCCTCTCATCTCGGAATCGCCTTAAATCCGTGTATGAAAGGGAGCTCATGGCAATTGTTCTGGCGGTACAAAAGTGGAGGCCCTACTTGTTGGGACGGAAGTTTCTTATTCGCACTGATCAGAGAAGCTTGAAATTTCTATTGGAACAAAGGTTACTAAGTGAAAATCACCAAAAATGGCTCACCAAACTCCTTGGGTATGACTTTGAGATTCAGTATAAACTTGGTTTAGAGAACAAAGCTGCTGATGCATTATCAAGATTGCCTGCTGCAACTATTTTAGGAGCCTTGTCCGCACCTATGGTACTTAACACGGAAGAACTTGAACAACAAGTTGCCTTAGATGATCGTTTGGCTCACATCAAAGCTAGATTGCTCGAGGACCAGCAGACACACCCCGGGTTTGCTTTGGAACATGGGCGGCTTATGCATGAAGGGCGATTAGTAGTGCCAAGAGAGTCACCCATGGTGGCCGAACTACTACGAGTTTATCACGATAGCGCCATTGGAGGCCATTCAGGAGTTTTAAAGACCTACCAACGGCTAGCAGCGGAATGGTTTTGGTTCGGAATGAAAACCGATGTGATGAATTATGTGGCCAAATGTGAAGTTTGTCAAAGAAACAAGTACATGGCCCTAGCTCCGGGAGGCTTGCTACAACCTTTACCCCTGCCCGAACGAGTGTGGGAAGATTTTTCTATGGATTTCATTGAAGGTTTGCCTAAATCGGACGGATATAGTGTGATTTTAGTCATTGTTGACCGACTCAGCAAATATGCTCACTTCATTCCCTTGCGTCGCCCCTTCACAGCCGTAACAGTGGCTGCTGCTTTTGTTCGAGACATCGTTCGTTTGCATGGAATTCCCCGGACCATAGTTTCAGACCGAGACCGAGTGTTTTTTAGCGTCTTTTGGACGGAGCTTTTTAAACAATTGGGGACTACCCTCAACCGTAGCACTGCATACCATCCGCAAACGGATGGACAAACTGAGGTGGTTAATCGGTGTTTAGAAACTTACTTGCGTTGTTTTTCCTCAGATGCTCCCAATAAATGGGTGAAATGGCTACCGTGGGCAGAATTTTGGTATAACACTTGTTTCCATACCGCAGCCAAGACCACTCCATTTCGTATTTTGTATGGACGTGAACCTCCACCATTAGTTCGTTATGAAATAGGGGTATCACCAGTAGCTTCTGTAGATCAAGAATTGATAGCAAGGGATGCAATGTTGGAGTTGCTTAAGCAGCATTTACTTCGGGCACAGCAAAAGATGAAGGCAGTGGCTGATGGTAAACGGCGTGATGTTAAATTCTCGGTTGGAGATCTGGTTTATTTAAAATTGCGCCCGTATCGTCAACGTTCCCTTGCGCAGCGGAAAAATGAGAAATTGGCACCTCGTTACTATGGTCCATTTGAAGTAGAGTCTTGCATTGGGCCCGTTGCTTACAGATTGAAGTTACCACCATCAGCCGTAATACATCCAGTGTTTCATGTGTCTCAACTCCGTAATGCAGTTGGAGCTACTACACCAGTTTCTGGCCTGCCACCACAACTTAACTCGGACTTGGAGCTTAATTCCTCTCCGGCAGCTGTTCGTGGAGTCCGTCACACCACTAAAGGAGGTAAATTGGAAAGGGAAGTACTTATACATTGGGAAAGTCTTCCAGATCATGACGACACCTGGGAATCGTTTGATGTTATTGCTGACCGTTTCCCTGAATTTCACCTTGAGGACAAGGTGCGACTCTGGGCGGGGGGTACTGATGGAAGCAACAGACCTCCTATTCGCATCACCTATGTGAGGAGGAGGCAGAGGAAGGAATTTGAAGCTGGGAAAAGATCACTTAAGTTGGCTGAGGTGGAAATAAGTCAAAATGCTGAGGAGGATAAGTCTAAGAGTGTTGACGTGGAAAGAAAAGAGGAAGAGGTGGCTCCGGAGCTGTTAAAAGAAGGAAATCACGTGGTAGGAATGATCTCCGAAGAAAGTGGGATCGTGGGCGTCTAGCAATTGGAGGTTAGTTTGTTAGCATAGGGATTGGGGAAATTCTGTTAAGGAAAAGGAATAAATAGCAGAGCAGGGAAGGGAGGGAATTATGAAAAGAGTATCTGAACAATAGAGAGAGTGAGGAGTGAAGAAGGTCACTCGAAAACCTTCTATTACTATTTCTATTTCTAGTTCTAGTCTTTGTCATCTGAGACAGCATTATTCCATTCAATTCTAATAAAATCATTGTTCTACAGCAATTTCATAGAGAAAGATCAATCCGAGACAATTAGTACCTGTCAATTTCAGTTTAACTTTCCTCTAAATTCCGTAGGATATACCAAATATCTACAACGTAAATCAGACTCTACAATAGCGAGTTTTAGCGCTCGGTTTTGAAATAAATTGGGAACGTCATGTGCATGCACAATGAAAGAGATGATTTCTGGCTTTTCCTTGCTTGTGGTTTTATCTCAACCAGTAAAGAAGCACCTGTATTATGTGAACACTTGCTCACAAGATGTCCTCGGGTGACAGAACTGATCACAACCAAACAAAAAGCTAATTGTAACATGGTAGATACTAGATGGGAAGGAGTACTTTGGTTCAACCAAATTGTTAATAAACATGCAAGTGAAACCAATAAAAAGCTTATTTTTATTTTATTTTGGGAGCCGCAAAATTGTTTTTTTTATTTTATTTTTTTATTTTTTTGGGAGCCGCAAAAGGTTTTTCTGTTCAGAACGAAAGCTCCAAGGAACAAAATCATACAAATCACAAATGCAAGGATATTGCCCACGTTGCTCATAATCAGTCTTTTAAGTGACCCAAATCGATCCACATAGCAACATTGTCCATCATCTCATTATTATGTCAAAAATGCAGTAAAATAGGTAATTTCATGTTTTCATAGACTATAGGGAAAAAAATAAAAATAAAAATAAAAATTGATAGCACTTGGAGTTGTGATATAAATCTGTAATAAGCACAACATCACAACATTCTACTCAACAAAAAGAACGTTCCCTTTGGAGAAGTTTTCACCAAGCATGAAGAGAGGTTTAAATGATAAAATTGACTCTATTATCTATACATAATGCATAGTTATACTTATGACGCAGATTTAAAGCTATACATCTCACATTTTCAATTGAAAAATAGCAATTATTCAAAGAAGGTAAGAAGATTAGTCCCTTTCCCAACAAAAAGCAACATTTGAAATGTTATTACTACAAACTTTATTTAAGTATAGGCATCCAAATTGGTAAAAAAAAAAAAAAAGCACAATAGGCTGCGTAGAGAAGTGATGGCTCTACTTAAAAGAGTTAAAGAAGCTGACTGTATCATTTAGGGCCTGAATGAAGTAGTCGACATCCTCTTTAGTATTGTACAAGTGGAGGCTTACTCGAGCACTTGCACTGATTCCTAAACTGCGATGGAGGGGTTGAGCGCAGTGGTGACCCGACCTGATAGCCAAACCATGCTGAATTTACACATGTCAGTGGTCATTCAAGATCCCTTTCACAACAATTAGAGTGCGTTCTCATATCTCTTGTTTATAATTATCAAAATGGTAAATCTTGTTATTTAAATACCTGTTGATCAAGAAAAGTAGCAATATCCGTTGGGTGAATGTTCTCAACATTGAACGAACAAAGTGCAGCACGACGGACATTTTCTGAAGGTACAGGGCCATAAATACGAACATTGGGAACTGATCGGAGGTTTTCATGTAGATAGTGTGCCAGCTCTACCTGTAAACAATATAAAATCCCAAAAGATTTAAAATCAATGACACGGAGGGACGCAGTGGATGACCTATTTCCTAGCTTCTAGAGGTAATGAGGCTAATGTCAGCCTTCTCAAGTGTAGGAAAACATGAGGGAAAAAAAATAGAAAAGTTTAGCTAACCTCATAATCATGTATCTTTTGCATGCCAATTGCCGACAAATAATCGATTGCGGCTCCTAATCCTATTGCTTCTCCGATAGCTGGTGTTCCAGCCTCAAATCTGATATATAAAAGGTTGATGAATATACTCACACGTATATCAGAGAGTATAACAAATTCTAAAAACAAGTTCCCACTAACCTAGATGGTGGTTCTGCATAAGTGGAATGATCTAGAAATACATCAGAGATCATCTCTCCACCACCTAAAAAATGTGAAACCATTAATACTAAAATAACTGCAATTACCAAAACTCCAATCCCAGAATTGTGGATAGAGGCGTGAAAAAAATTTAAAACACTCAGATTCAACTTCAAAACAACGTTAAGTTACCTAAGAATGGAGGCATTGAAAACAAGATATAGCTCTTTCCATATAAGAATCCGACGCCTGTAGGCCCACACATCTGAAGCATTTCCTTAACTTGATATACTCTCCCATAAGCCTAAAATTTCAGAAAGAATAAAGCAGTATCCTAACCTTATGAGAAGATGCGACAAGAAAATCAGCATCAAGCTTTTGAACGTCTACCGGCATATGAGGAACACTCTGACAAGCATCAATTAGTACTTTTGCTCCAACAGCATGTGCCCAAAGCACAATATCTTCAACTGGAAGAACGGAAGCTACAAAAAGAAAGAGAAATAGTTAATATGAAAATATGGCCATGCAACTTGCAATTTGTTTAATTGGGCAAAACATATACAAGCATAATCACAAAAATTGAATCCTACACCTACATTCAGAAACATATAAGCCAACTACCTGAGTCTTATAAAGAGACGGAAGAACGGAATATACAAACAAACACATGTACATAAAGGAGAGAAACATACCAAGCACGTTTGAGACATGATGTACTACTACAAGTTCTGTCTTTGTTGACAACAAATTTTTCAACATGTCTAAATCTGGAACCTCATCCTGATTTAAGCTCACAAATTTCAGAACAGCACCAGTCTTTTGGGCTACAAGTTGCCAAGGAACTATAGCACTGTGATGTTCAGCTATTGTAAGTACGATCTGCAAAAAGGTAATGTCATATAAAAATAGATTAATAGATTGCGAAAAAGTTCCATTCCATCTCATGTCAAACAGAAAAGCTTACAAATTCAAAGTGGTTAAAAGAGCATGTACATGTTAGTGATAGGATCCAATATCTAAAAGAGATAAAATCGCATTGTATTCATGTTTTTGGTGAAGAAATAAAAGGAAAACGCAGATAGGTTGCAGGTAATCAAGAGACTTGCACTCTCCCAATGACCAAAGCTCACTAAGCACACACTCGCTAATTGCCTGCCTTTCCCAACGATTACTACTCCCTATTTATTAACCTTCCTTGGTAACTACTTACTAACAACTTCTCTAACAGCCTGATACAACTAGCTGCTCTAGTCAGAAAAACAATTGCTAACAATAAACAACTCAACACATAACAACTAGTGAGCTACAATACCGCCCGCACAAAATTCACCTTGTCCTCAAGGTGAAGACCAAGAAATCAAAATTGTAAAATTACATCTAAATGATCAAGAACAAAACTGTTGCTAACTCCTTCAGTTGTGAAACCTAACTCAAGTTGTCAGTGGACATCACAAATGCAATTTTGAGAAAATCTGGAATCTTGTTTTCAAGCTTACTAGTGTTCTGGAAAAACACCATGAAGCTTTCCAATTCTTCAACTTCAGCAATAGACCCTGAAATTTTTCCCTCTTCAAATACCTTGAACCAGTCCAGATTGCCTTCTTCCAAAGCCTGCTCTGCAATGTCCTCCATTTCTTGCTCTGTAAAACTCTTTCCCAAGTACTTTTTGGTCCTAGAAATCCAGCCAACAGAGTCCTTTCAAAAAATAAGGGCCAAGTTCCCACAATATAGCATGTGTGGCAATAGCTTTTCTTCCTCAAAGAAGTGATTAAAGGAAAAAGATAGCGAAAAAAATTATTCCTAGAGTTGAGACTAAGAGGAATGTATAAACCAATGCTTCCATAGATTCGATCGTGGTTTACAATTATAGCTTCCATACCTGTTCATTTGAGATTGTCTCCCGGATAAAGAAAAAAAAAGAACAAGGCAAGAGTCAAAGAAAAGACAGGGATTCAAATCAAGATTTATCCGGTAGCCTATATCAAATCACAAAACTAAAGACAAAAAATAAGAAAACAATATTGTATCAGACTACTTGTCTTCTTGTAGTTGGATCTCCAAGTTTTTGGAATGCTCCAAATTCCACTTGAGCATCCAAATCTACCTCTTTGTTCAGGCAGCCCTTTTGTTCGAATCATCGCCCAAATAAATGGAATGATTAGCCAAATTTGAAACCGACTCGCCCATCCAACTCTACCCAAGAATAGGCTCTGTACTCGCTCATGCCACCAGAATGATTAGCCAAATTTGAAACCAAAGCTCCATTCTCAACTCTTGCACCTGCACCACCGCACACTGCCGTTTGCCGATTGCCTTCGTCGCGCGCCCCACGGTCGTCGTTTGTGTTGCCTCTAAGCCCAATCTCGCCGAAGTTGCAAGACCCATTCCTCATCAAGCTTGAATATGCCCTAGAACACTAGATTCGCAAAACCCCGCTCTAATCTTGGCAGACCAATCTCGCCAAAGTTACGAATCCCAGTGCAAATCGAATCGGTGTTCTCAAATTCTGTCCCCAATGCGTCATCGTTCATCTCAGATTTGATCAATCATGCATCAAATCACAAAGAACCACTCAAATCATGTGATTTTGCCAAAGCACAGCACGAATCTTTTGGATCAGACGTCAGACCACCGTTCGCTTCCTCCGTCAGCGAACCCAGTTGCAACTTGCCTTCATTCGAAACTCTAGGGTCAACGAAGTCCTTAGCCTTCAAATATGTGCAAATCATTCTTGCTTCAAATTCGCAGTCGCTCATACTCCCAATGGATCCAAATCCAATAAAAAAATACAACAATTCATCATTTCATTTTTCTGTTCTATGAAAGGGAGCACAAATAGTAGAATTTCATTGACAACATTCTCGCCAAACTTCTCTGAATCAAGAGGATGCTCAGCATTTTTGGTCTCCTCTGTCGACATCGCTCGACATCACACCATCACCGGAGTAGTTGTCTTGTCGTGCTCGCTCGACCAATCCTTGACATCCTCACAGCAAGATTTGGAATCGTGGCCAAATCTGCAATCGAAAAAGGCGTTGCCTTCTCCGTCGCTTCCAAAAAAGGCATCGTCCTCTTCAACATCATCTCCTGGTCTCCCAACCGTTGTTTTAGCCAGTTCAAAATTTCCAAAATCCTCTCCGTCATCTTTTGCATCTTTGTCACACTCTTTCCTACATCCACCCTTTCTCTTTCCCCGCCCATTTTTCTTGCTACCAAGCCCTAGAACCGATGCTATGATACTTGATAGGATCCAAGATCTACCAAAAAAATAAACTCATATTGCATTGATGAATTTGGTGAAGAAATAAAAGGAAAATGCAGAGAGGTAGCAAGTATTCGAGAGACACACTCTCCCAATGAGCAAAGCTCACTAAACACACTCACTAGTTGCCTACCTTTCCTACTAATTCCCACTTGCTATTTATTAACCTCCCTTGGTAACTACTTTACCAACAGCTTCTCTAACAACCTGATGCAACTAGCTACGCGAATTAAAATAACAATTGCTAAAAATAAAGAACTCAACACATAACAACTAGTAATCTATTAGTTTTCTGCTATGAAACAAAGTGCATTTAATTAATATGTTTTTCCGACCTCAAAGGAAAAGACAACTCCACATAATCATAATTAGAATGTCTAGCAAGTACCCGGTTGACAACTTGACTGATGTCTTGGCAAAGCTACTCAAGTGAAAGGGCCAACTTTTATGATTCTTGGAGTCAAAGAAAGCAGAATCGGAGACTGCCAACGATCTAGTGTGTTTCCCTTCTCGCCTCGCCCAACTGGACACCATATCTCGTCCTCAACTCATTGTGACACTGTGAGATCCTATGGTCATGCCTTAGTCCAAAGAGCAATAGGCCTTTTGGGCATTATTAAGAAAATGGACTCTAAACCTATGTCATTGTGTGCAAGAAGCCCGAAAGCGACTCTACCACGAGATACAATGATAGGGAGGGAATATGGTCAGGATAGATAGAATATGGTCAGGATAGATAGAAAAAGGTTGGTAGGCTCCTTTCTTTCTTATGAGAGGGGTTCGCATCCAACCCTCATTGTAACCCTAGCTGGGACATTTAAGTGAGTCGGGTTTCAATCCTATTTAGAAGTGAGGCAATGTTACCAATGCCCCGCAGCTACCGAATGAAGTTTGTCATCAATGGCATAGTATTAAGAGATAAAGATCTTTTTTATTTGATCTTCCATCCGCAAAGACGACGAAAACGGTAGCCGAACCACCTACTTCAAGTGCAGCTAATGGTTGAAAATCACTAGTGATTTTATTACACGAAAGTTTCTTCACCCCAGGCTTCCTTCCCTCGCTTAATCGAAATCAAATCACTCTTTCTCATCAGCTAACACGCTGCTCAAGATTAGCGTGAATGGCTGTGAAGCTACGATTTCACTACAATCTTGTACATGCAAGCACAGATTCAAAAGTTATTAAATGATGGTGTCATTGAAATAGACCCTCCTAAGCAACCTGTGGTCACCGTTGTAATAGTTGGAGATATTCTTTGCCCGATAGCTGAGATCTCGCCAAGCATAGCCTATTCTAGTTCTAGCACCGGAAGAGCAATTTCAGAGGAAGAAAAAATAGAAAAAGAGGATGAAAGATATATTCAAGGAGAATGGAGCACTCGTGTTAGCCGAAGGAGTAGGAGCGAAACGTTAGCTTAGGGGCGAAAGAGTAACCCGATGTGGAGCTAGGAGAGGGGAAAGGAGAACTGCTTGACTTCGGGAGTTGAGCTCTTATAACGCATTCCAAACTACTTGCAAACCTCTTCATCCCCTACACCCAGCCTAGTAAGAACTAAGGAAGCCTAACCCCTCAAAGAATGCTAAATCACAGAATATATATTTCATCTTAAAAAAACCTCCACTGTTGAAGGAGGAAATTAATTAAAAAGACGAACAAAATATTGCTTCTAGCCAGAGTGGAACTTAGGGGTATGTGTGTGTGTAAAGAATAAAATATTACACCTTGCCAGAGGGGAACTTAAGGGTACGTGTGTGTCATCACTAAACAACAAATCAACCAAGGCTGAGCTACTTGCAGATCTCTTCACCATTAAAGCGAAAAACAAAGAGCATAGATTGCTCAATTAACATTAAGTCCTAAACCCTCCACGAATAGGCCAAACAAGTCCTCCACAAATAGGCCAAGTAAATGCACCACAGACTCAAGCATGCAGATGCTTCAAAATTAAAGTAGATGAGAGAATGTAGTTACAATCTAGTTGACGCGATAGTAAAAGCCACTAAAAAGATTAAAGACATAAAGGCTTTTTGTGGCTTCTTTGTGAAATTTCAATTCAACTAACATTAAGTCCCAAAACCCCCACAAATAGGCCAAGTAAATGCACCATAGACTCAGGCATGCAGATGCTTCAAAATTAAAGTAGATGAAAGAACATAGTTACAATCTAGCTGACGCGATAGTAATAACGCTAAAAAGATTAAAGACATAAAGGCTTTCTGTGTCTTCTCTGTGAAACAGCTATGGATATCCTATAGATCCACCATTTCTTGCAACAATATGAAAACCCATCAAGCTTACTTTCAAAATTTAGGGGGCTTTTGGTATTGTTTTTCAATTGTTTTCTCCCATTCTCAAAAACACAAAAAAAAATGAGAATGTTTTCGAAATACTGGTTGGTTAAAATTTTGTGGAAAATGAAAATGAAAATTCTTTCCAAAATTCCCCAAATTTATTTAGATTTCGGAAAAAAAAAAAAAAAAGTTGTTTTTATTTTCATTTTGTTCCCGCACTCTCTCTCACGCCCTTGATTTCTCTCACGTATCCCACTCCCACCATCGATCATTCTCTGTTCTAAACGAACTACCGTCAGCGGTGATCCCGCCACCGTTTGAGTGACCCCAGCAAACCCAGCCTTCGCCAGCACCAACGACCCAATCCAGCCCACCACCGGCGAACCCACTGACCCGCGATCACGCCGTCCCAAGCCACCCCCAGCCACGCTGTCCCAGCGACCCCAAACGCGACGCCGTCCCCTCCGCCTCGCTTGTCAGTCCCACGACCATCTCTACGACCACCCCTCGCCGGCGAGACCACCAACCCAGTCTCTCCTCCCAACGACCTCGCTGCCCCTCCTCCCAGGGACCCTCGTCGCCGTACGACCCCGTGCGTCCACCATCGCGAGACATACAATGAGAGAGAAAGAGGGAGTGAGAGAGAGGCGGGGATTGGGATGGTCGACGACCGTCGAGGATGGGGGCTAGGTCCGTCATCGCCAGCATCGACAACCCACCGGAGCAGAGGAAGAGGTAGAGCTTCCTCTTGGAGTTCCACCGGAGCCGAGGAAGAGGAAGAGGAATTTCTTCCTTAATCTTTTGTTGATAATAATAAAAAAAATTATTATTACTTTTACAACAGTGTTTTTACGCTATGTTTTGATTTTGTTTATTTCAGTAATTTTTTATTAGAAAATTATTTGCTTTTAAAAACATACAATTGTATATTGTATGTAATCAAACACAATTTTAAATACAATTACAGCATATTTTTTAAACATTTTTATTTTTAAATTTTTTACAATTAAAAGCCAAAATAAAAACACTACCAAATAAAGCCTGAGTTCGTTTGGTTCTAGTATTTGAATAAAATATTTGAATGAAGATTTAAATTTTTATGAGAAAAAATACTATAATAAAATAATTCAAACTGTTATTTAAACCACGAAACAAACGCACCTTAAATGTCTCAACTCCCACAAATCACTCACCTGCAACTTCCAAATCTGATATTTAGCTTAGCGTTATTTAATTAATGGCCATAACTTTTGGCGAACAAGGAAGAAGTTCCATCTGGCCCTATCAAATCCATGATCAGTAAGGATCACACTCGTAATGGATTAGAGATTAAGCCACTGATCCTTCATGAAGCGACCAAAGTGCAGGTGCAGTGCATCACTGGACTGACTGGATACTTATGTCTATGTCTGTTATGGATCCCACAAGAATATGTTCTACATCACTCAAAATAAAACCTAAAAACTGGTAGATGAACTTGGCATTGCCCCTCAAAATAGTCTGGCCTTCTTGGACATGGCATCAGGAGTTTTATTGTAAAAATCTCCTGGGTATATACACTCTTTCACAAAGGTATCGGAGCACCCTATGGCAGCAAATCAACTATATGGGTTTAAGCATAAAGTAACTGAAATCTCAGGATTTGAGAAGTGGCAGAGTCATCAGCATATCATGTTGAATATTAACGCTGAAAATAAAAATTAAGGCTGCTAGAAGGTGACTGGTGACTGCAGAGGGAGGTAATGTTTCTTTATTAAGTTTCAGGTTGAAAAGGCATATTTAACTCAAGTTCTACAATGTCCAAGAACGCTTTGGTAGTGTAAAATCACTGCTCAAGTTCTCCTGATGTTGCATTTTTTTATTTCTATTTTTTCAATTTTGGCCTCTATTCAAGATTAATGTCAATAACACTTAGGTATGTACCAAATTATCTAGGAGGCAACATAGTTCTAGGCTATGGTTTTCTGTGTGCTAAAGTAATGAAATTCTACTAATGCAAAAATATTCCATTGTGAAAGACAGGGTTTTCTCCCTAACAGAAACAAATCAAGAGCAAAATTGAGTGATTTCACTCCTAAAGACCTCGAGGCACTGGCTGCCTTCAGAGCAGACTAAAGCAAAACCATCAAAACAGACCTTTTCAACACATAAAGATCAAAGAATGATTCTTAAACTCCATTAGAAGAGACACCTAAAAGTATAGTAATCCTTATATCTACCCTATTAGGAAACTTCCTCTTGGAAACTCCCACTGAATGTAATCTTGCTCTTCTACAACAAAATATAATCTCTTGTCACTACTAAGTTTCAAATAAATGCAGCACAATCATTCAGATACCTCTGGAATCTTACCACAAATGAAATCATGTACCTTCTGGATTTATCCCCCTAATATGCTATTAAAATCCCGCAAGTCCAGCACTTTCCACAACATGTAACCTCATACCCCTTTAGAAAGCCTTGCAATTTTTTTTCCATTTTCTATTAAAAAAAAAAAGAAAAGAAAACCACCTTTCAATGATATTTAAAAAAAAAAAAGTTACAATGGGAGCAAAGACAAGAGGTCCTCATAAAAAAAATAAAAACTAAAAACTAAAAACTAAAAACAAAAAACAAAACTGTCATTAACATAAGAAAAAGGGAAAAATAAAACAAAAAACAGACAGAGAGAACCAAACCCTTTCACTTGTATTAAACCTCTCATGGAAAACCAAGCAAGGCAATACTTTTACCCTGTGAGGGATAGAATATTTCCAAATGAATTTGAGGGGTTTTGCATTTCCAGTTAGCTTAGCCTCAAATTTCTACAACTAGAAACCTTTAAACTAAGGGTTCCCAGATTCTCGGTGCCCTATGTAAGCATATATAAGACTATTTTTATTTTTCATTTACATAACCAAAGGATGCAATAGCTTTCATAATAATCGTTCCAAATCTGGAAATGATACCTCAGAAAAGTACCATAGACTTTCTCTTGTTGGGAAAATAACTGACTGTGGCTTGGGGATTCTGGAATAGGATTCACAAAAGTTGGTCTAAATGAAAAAGTGAGTTAGAACTGAAAGTACTGTAGCATGTGAGAGCTTTACACTGTAGCATGTGAGAGCTTTACACTGTTTGAGTTGGAGCTGAGTTTGTCAAACACCACATAAAATTCATTAGATTCACTGTGCCCAAAACTTATATTACGTTCAAAATCTATAACGGAGTAATTTAAAAGGGAGATCTTGTCCCCCTTGCACACTTTTGTTGCATTATTCTTTGTAATTAATGACGTTCCAAAAAGAAAAATTAAAATTAAAAGGGAGACGGTGATCATTATAATGACAAAAACAACAAAGAAACATTGCATTCTTCGTTTATGAATGAAATGCAAAAGGAAGTAAAGTCAGTCTCATAAACATGAAAGATAAAAAAAAATATACATGGAAATTAAGAAATGAACCTCGTCTCCAGCTTTTAAATTCTGGAGGCCCCATGAGTAAGCCACGAGATTGATAGCTTCGGTAGCATTCCGAGTAAAAACAATCTCACTAGAAGCCGATGCATTGATAAAAGATGCAATCTTCTTTCTTGCCAACTCATACTCTTCTGTTGCCTTTGCACTATTTCCAGAAAAACAAAAAATGGAAGGCAATAACATGACGAGCAACTAACGAAATTTCTCTCCTTTGCCAAAATCATCAGCACTTTTACTACCTCAATTTTAAATATAAAATATCACCTAACAATTTTTCACAACCACTAGTCATGAAATACCTTAAATAATGAATTCCACGATGCACATTCGAATTGTAAGCTTCGTAATAGGTTTGTATAGCCCTCAAGACCGCTGTAGGCTTCTGGGAAGTCGCAGCGTTGTCCAAGTAGACAAGTTTAGAGCCATTTACTTCCTGCAAAATCATGTCAACGCCCATAACGCCATATTATGATTGAACTAGTAAAAACCATACTCAATGTGCAGTCAAGACTAAGAACTAACCTCACATCATATCCATCAGAAACGAAACGAGCAAGTAAATTGTTCCAAACAACTAAATACTCACAAAAGGAAACTCCAAATTCCATAGAGAGTCAGAAAATGAACAATAACTACCCACAAAAATAATCATCTTTAGTCACTACAACACAAAAATGAAATCCTACAAATAAACAAATCGATTCTTTTCTTTTCCTATTCTCAACAATCGGCATAAATGATCACAAACTACAATAATTTTCCCAGACTTTCTCAGAAGCCAAGCAAACCGTAAGGCAGAACCACATACTTACACTAAAATCAAGAAATTCGATACGAACGGCATATGTGAAGGAAGAACCTGGTCGAGAATTGGGAAATCAGGTCGAGTGAAGTGACCGAGAGAATTGACGGACGGAGGAGCAGAAGCGGAGGCGGAAGCAGAGACGGAGAAGCTTCGGAAGGCTCGAGAAGCTCGGGAGCTCTTTCTGATGGTTCTGATGGAGTGGAACTTGACGGCCACAGCCATAGCCGCACCTTCCATGACCACAGCCATTTGTGATTCAGTTATTCCTTAAACTCTTCGGGTGAAGAAGAACAAGGTCAACGCTTTATTAGCCGCCTCCAAGGGAATTGGAGATAAATAACGGCTATGGCGGCTCCTGTATATTACACTTGACACAGGCTTCAACGCTCAACTAGGAAGAATTTGAAGAAAGGGATAAAAAAAAATTTGGATTGAGTAAATGATTTTTTTTTAAAACTAAAAAATATATTTTTTTTTTTGTAGATAAATTGTTTTAATTTTTTTAAAAAGATAAAAAAATGACTGTAGCAAGATAAAAAATCTCAACAAAATAAAAAAAATTAAAACTATTTTAATGTTTAAAAACTTTTTTTTGTGTCAAAAATTGTCCAAAAAAAATTATTGATCAAAAAAACCTTTCTCAAAAAGTTAATTTTAAAAATCCCCCCACAACTAAGAGTAGAGAGGGCATACGGTATGTTATAGACGCTTGGAAATTTTCGTGGGATGCAATGAAAATAAAATGACAAACGAAATATAGTAAAGACAAAAATATACGAAAAAAAAAAATAAAGCACAGAAAGATACACATGAAAGATAATAATATATTAATAATTTGGGTCCCTCTCCGGCATACTCTCTACTTCTACCTATAGTGCGTGTTTATTAACGTTAAATTTGGTGGAAAATTACACTTTTTGATAAAAATTTAATGGCTGAAAAATAAAGCCTTACTCATAAATTGTTTTTCAAGTCTTATCAAAGAAATACCATAATAATATTTATTTACAAAACGAAGATGAAGAATTTTATATGAATGTTTGAATTATTGGTTCCAACTCAAAAGCACTACAGTTAAATCAGATTCTATGGTAAAAATATTATTGCAAAACCGTTTCAAACTAAAATTTACTTGTGGGAGCTTCTCATATGGCTTGTTGGAAAACCTGTTGTCAAATTTTGTTCACTGCTCTTTGTTGTTCAAAAAGAATGATTATATTTTTGTGATTTTCTAATTGTTTCAAAATCTTAGAATTTGAATTAATCAAATTCAAATTTTCTGATTCTATCTCAGAATATCTATTCACTCGAAAACTGATCTACTTCCTCTTCTACATTTCATAAACAAGACTGAGCTTTTTCAAGCTATTCAAGGACCCTCATATAGTTCTTTTGAATTTCGAATAGTCTTTGAGGTCCTCTGATTTTGATTATCTAATAAATCACTTAATGAAAGTAGATTATTTTTCCATTCATTTTAAAACTTCTACGATTCTCTCCTAAATCAAACATGAATATTTCAATTCATCTAGCTCTCTAGTTTAATTACTTATAATAATTATGGTAATTTTTATATCTTTTTTTAATATAATTAGCTTATCATCTATTCATATTCAAATAAAAAACTACAAACCAAACATCAAATTAGCCTTGAAGGTTTAAGTGCGTAGATCAAATTTTTTATAGGGTATGAAAAGAAAATAATTAACGAGTTTTGTAAGGCGCTATTATATAATGTAAAATCTTTATCAAGCCTTTGCTAGTTTTTATATGCCTTTTTTTTTTTAATCATTCTCAAACATGCACTATTTTAATAGGATATCACTAAAAAAAAGCTCCTAATATTTGACCAAAAAAGCCTCGTTCTTACTTAGGTTGCAATATGTGGGAAGAAAAATGTGACAAAAATAGTTCCTCGGTTACAATGCTATCATGATCAATATGTGGGTTGAAAAAAAATCACGTGACGCACAAGTGTGGTGTTGGGTTGTAAAAATGTTAATTGTTTATTTATTTATTTATTTATTTATTTATTTATTTGGGGTAATGGAATGAAACTAATTGTTCGGCTGATATTCTAGGTTTGAAAGGGAAAATCAAAGGGATGGCTTGGCAATTGAAATTTCATTCCAGCCATGCAGTTCTTCTAAAGGGGAGGAGTCGAAGGGTTATGCAATTGACTCTCATTGGAGGTTCAACATTGCCCCTTGAACTTGGACTGAAACACCACCATAATTCATGTACCTCAAAGTGAGCCCATTTTAAGGGCAAAAACTATTATTTTACACAACCAAGTCACATGCACAAGTACAACAACGTTTTTTATCAAATTTCAAATAGCCCTTACTGTTTTGAGGCATTCTCCAATACTTAATTAAAAGCAGGAGATAATTTGCCGCACTTAAAATATTAAAATTCAAAGTACAATCTACCCATCCACAAAATAGTGTAAGTTTGGCCAGTTGTACTTTGACCCAAAACAAATTCCAAACTAAATATACATGCCATTTATGAAAAAGATACACCTTTCTTTTATAAAGAAACTTCACCAGAGAAAGTACAAACAAAGTCGCTTAAGCCATCCATTAAGGACAAAAACTATCTCCGACCAATACTGGTTCCACCAATGTTGGGACAAGCAAAGCACACAATGAAGTACAGAGGAATAAATAACGGGTGTCAAAGCTAAAAAAGGGAATCCCCGCTCGACACCACTTAACATAGGGCTCAACCAAGGCTTGTTGCAATGGCTCATTGATTGGCAAACCCAATCGACAAAGCCTAATTCCTCCCTGATGGAGACAAAAACAACACGAACTAGATACAAATCTAGCAAACATAACTACAAACCCCGCTTGTCACGTCACGTGTGGATAAACCACACAGATTAAGTCCAAAGATGGAAAGATCATATTTATTATTACAAATAGATCAAAAACAATACATAAAAAATACAAAAAACGAGGCAAAAATATCGCCGCCTTTATTAAACAAATGACGCAACCTCCACAGCAATTCCCTGTGCTAAAGTCCGTCATCGCCAGCAACCTGGACACCAGAAGCTCTCTTCTCCATCCATCTGCCCAATAGAGGATACTCACGGCCTCTCCGCCCCATTCCCATGGCTAGCCTAGGGCCACTGCGCCCCATCCACTGCCGTGGCAAGAACCCATTTGGGGCCCTCAACGCCGGCGCTATACAGGCGACAACAAAGCCTGCCCAACCCACGCCCGAGCCAAACCACCGAGGCTCCTCCCGCTCCCCTCCAACCCAACTTAGACCCGATTAAGCTCTGTGCTTGCCAAGGCCGCCGCAGACAACCTCGCCCTCCTTGGTGCTAAATCCAGGTTGGCAAAGTTCCACCATTACCCAACTCTGCACCCAAGCTTTGGCATGCTCCAATCACGTCTCCCCTAGCTACATGAACTCCATCTTTGTGCAGATCACTAGACAAAAAACTGCCTACCACAGCTCTCTCTCTTCCTTGCGGTCACTCTCTCTCGCACTCTTGCTCAAAAAAGATACTCTTGTAGATTGGAGTTAGGGTGTTTGAAAAGTGTTATTAGAACTGAAATTTTGAATTAAAAACTACAATATGAAAGAGCTTTACACTGTAGCATTTGAGAGATTTACACTATAACAACAAAAAGTTTTTGTTCTAAATGATCTTGCCAAACTTTCAAACTTTTATTTCCACTACTTGCAAAGTGGAGCTCCACAAGAAGTATTTGAAGGTTTAACGTCCTGCCCGCTATACTTTGCTCAGCCTTCAGCACCAACAATTAGTATAAGTTTTTCAAAGTTGTAAGAAATTTGGGCGCTTAATTTGAAAATAAGTATGTGCATACATGAACCTAAAGGCAAAAAAAGCTGCTAACTCTAAGCGATACAAATAAAAACAAAAAAGAAAATAAAAACACAGCAACAACAACAAAAACCAAGTAGACACTCCTCAATCATAAACTCTCAAGCTGGGTAAAGCTAAAACTAAAAATCAATATACAAAAGGAAAAGACGAATTTCTTGGCTCCTCTAACAAACAGCTCAATGGGAAGTTTTACTTTCTTCCACTTGTTCCAACCCGCGGCTTGCCTTTCACCTCAGAATCCTGCATCAAGCAAGAATAGAGGTTGGAATTTGTGTAATGGTGTTTTCAACCATAAGTTAGAGAAGCCACGAATTTGTTTTCAAGTCTAAAACATTTATAATACGCACCTGTGGCAAGTGCAGGAAAATGTTGGTCTTTGCTGTTGCTGGATTGTGATTTTCTGCACCCTTGCTCCAGTCGTAGCAGACCTGCGGAAAAGTTGAAGAATCTCATTCATTTCCAAAGCCATTCACTTTCGGGACAGAAAGAAAAAATGGCCTAAAGAGATGGTCTCTAAGAACTTGTTTAGTAAGAGGGAAAAGTGGAAGAAGGGAGAAGGATGAAGAGGTTAGTGGAAGAATTTTGGTACCCATGGTTGTTTAATTAGGAGAGAAAAGACAAAGCAATACTTGGTGAGGGATTTCAAATACTTCAAAGTACCACATCTTAATCTCTCCATATATGGAGAGCTTAGAAAAGAGAATCCACACCAATCACAATAAGCAAAAAGGTCCTCTCCTTCCTCACAATAAGGTTGTATCTATCTTTACTTCCTATTTTCCCAACAAACACAGCCCAAAAGCAAATCAATATCCCAGAGACAATCCAAACTCCTGAAAACCTGGCAATAACCACTGACATTTCATGAAACAAATTTGACGTCCTTCTTGAGGAGTCACAAGTTCAAGAAAATAACTTGGCTGAATTTCACAACATATATGTTTCTCAACTGGCTTGTTAAAAATGCACTGGGTTAAATCACAAAGAGAGAGCAAGTTACTACTTTGTGCTATCAGGAACCCAATAATTATAACAGAGCACACACACACACACACACACACAAACAAAAACAAAAAAAAGATTATGAGCCTCCTTAAGCTTCAGCAACCTCAAGTCTTGAAGCATTGATTTAAACTTCAAAACCCACTACAAATAAGAACTATGTAAGACCTATAAATGCCGATCTCCAAAGCATTCTTGCGAAATTTGACACAGTAACGACAGAAAAAAATTATCATGGTTTACAATACAAAGGTTTGGCATTATGTGCAACACTTGCACCTTTGAAGGAGTTTCTCTCTCTCCCTCCTTGTATGTTTTGTGGGCCTTAGCTTATGCGTAGAAAGATAGAGGGAACTAAGCAAATTTATCTATCCATTGCTTGTTCTGCATGTTTTGTTTGTGCGTGGATTTTAATTTATCTATAGAGAAAAACAGCTTTGAAAGAGAAATATTGTTTCAATAGAATGAAAGAGCAAGAAGATGATCAGTACCGAGTATGCAAATATCGAGCCATCATTGTTGAACGTACTGCAAGGTATTGGCTGACTGCACCTTGACATCGCCTGAGAAAGAAACATGCATCAGAGTTGGGCAGTCATGCTGAAAGAGCTTCCAACATTATGTAATATAAGAGCGACAAATAGGAACAAATGGGAGTGATACACACATGATATAGACACAAAAACATATACGACACACAGTCCTCCCAAATCTAAACTTATCATGAAGAAAATTTCAAGTTTAGCACCCAATCTGCAATGTCTTTTAAACCGTCTAGATAAATATACAAGTAAATATAAAGAGCAAAATTGAGGATTAGAAGAACATTAGACTTTTGTTGCCTGATTCAAGTTCCCGTGCCTTTTTCCAATGAACAAATTTTGTAGCAATGCTATTGAAAGCGACGACATTAATGTATTTCCCTCCATGCATTAAAAAATTGTAAGTAATCTCAGTGGAATTGAACACCAAATGCATTATTTAAACAAATATATATGGACCAAATATAAATTTGACTTCCTGTCTTGTGTCAGCAATCAAAGCACATACCAAGTAGAATAAACTATAACAAAGAGGATTCAAGAGTCCAGTGAAAACTCCAAAAATATATATCGAGTTACCTTAAGCCTTTGTTTACTGTCCTTATCCCAGAAATTAAAGGCCCCATCAGAGCCTGCAGTTGCAAAAGTGTGATGCACCTGAAATGAACAAACACAATGTGGTCACAAGCAGTTTACAGTGAGAATTAATTACGTCTTCTCTCAACATATCTAAAGCATAGTCAGATTTCAATATGAATTTATTTCTCTGCAATAATATTCATTATTCAAAGCAATTGGTTATTCTAATCATATATGCTAAATTAAATGATAATCTCCAGCCATATTCTTTCTTCCTTGTCAAACAAGCATTTAGGTTGTTAGATTACTCATTAAAAGTATTTATATCGAAATTTAAAGAAAGTTAAAGCATGATATTATTCTAACAAAGCACAATAACATCATTCGTCAACATGCAAAAGTTTTGAGTAACATTGAAGCTTTTTTCAACAACTTACATACACGTGAAACAGTGAATCATGCAGAAGAAATACGTTATATCTTAAACAAAAATATGATGACTTGACAATCAAAAAACTTACAGGATGGAAGTTTAAAGAGTTCACAGAGTATATCTCAGTGCCGTCTCTGTGGCATTTGAAAGTAAAGTTTTTACTTTGCTGTGAATCATCTAGATGATGCACACCCACCCTTCCCTCTATCGAACCAACCTGGAAAACACCATCATAATAAAATCCAAGCGACTTAATACAATGCAGTTACAAGAGGTGATACATTTGAATCTTTATAATTCAGGACAGCATTTTTTCCCATCATAATGAGACTAATGTGCAGTAATAACAGGAGAAAAGACAATACCAAGAAACCTAGCCACATTCACCTAATTTTATGTCTTAGCTTTATGTCTCACTAACTTATCCCTCAAAATATTCTATCTGGAAGTATAGGATTCTTGTTGTACAACCACAATAAATGAGTTGAATATAAATTCTATGCTTTAGGAAATCTTGAAGGTGCATACACACATACATTCTTGAGAAAATTGCTTAAACATCATTCCTTCATCCAACTTCTTTGAAATTTGTGCAACATTATCAGCGTCCAAATCTGAATAATATTCCCAGTAAAGTTCAAAGTTCGAACTTTCAAATATATATAACAATAAAACATTCACTTGTCTATCGTTTCTGTCCTTTTCATCATTCAAGGTATGTCTTTAGGATTCAGGTAGTTTCAGCACCTCTAGCCATACCCCAAGAGGGGGGCTTTTAAAAATGTTCTATTGACAAACAGTTACCTTAAATATGACATGGAAGAATCACAATGTCATTATTAAGGTGTAACCACATAAATTTGAGTTGTGCACATAAGATGTCTGAGTACCAAATAAGCCAACCTAAGTCTAACAACATATTAACATTTCACTATACCACAGAGCATGCCGTGAGGACAAATTTTTAGTATTTACAGACACAAGAAACTACAACGTAACTACATTCACCATCTAACAGACCGGAAATGTTAAATAACTAAATTTTAATTATGCGTACCAAGAAGCCCTGCTGATCAGGAAACGCAGCAACACATCTTGTCTGATACTTCAATGGCGAAGTAATTCTCTTAAACTCGGTCTGTAAGTATCCAACGAATCATTAGAAAGGAAAAAAGGATGTCAATGACAGCAATTGTATATCTTCATAGCATTGTCTTATTTGAAGATAAACAATAAACCTTCTTGTTTTTTTTTCTAATCCAATTAATGGATAGAAAAGAGGACCAAAAATATTCGGAAAAATCAAGGATTCTAATTCTCGAAAAATCATACAAAATTCTGAGTCCATAAACTCCTTAGTCCAAACATCTTCTCAACCACTTACATTCCCAAAAATAAATTTGATGCTTCCAATTGTTTTAAGAAAAAACAAAGGACAAAGAAGGATGTTGCATAACCATTCAGGCACCACCTAAACAGATTCTCCTAACATAAATTATCCAAACTTTGAACTGCTAAGGAAAGTTCATTTACATATCAGTATCCTACCTGCTTCCAGTCAAAATTTCTTTACTTCAGAAAAAATTATGAGCTAGATCCTTTAATATGCACAAATAATTGATGGCTCTTCTTAGTCTAAATCCAAAATACTAAAACCAAAAAACTTCCAAACAATATGTAAGACGACATTTAAGTATCTGCTTGTTTCAGAGGTACCTTCAGCTCATTTTAAACAGTAAGTTTAACCATCAATTAAATGAAAGCGCATTACCTGTGGGTTCTGCAAATTAAAGACTATCAGATTCCTGTCTGCAGTGCCGACAACCATCAGTGGATGTCTCACTGTTAGGGCATAACAGCGATCTGGGAGTTGCTGTGTGTGGACTGGATTTGGTTGCCTAGTATCCCAATATCTACAAAACAGGTAAAATGATTCACCAAGAACTAAATTGTCTTTGAAGTGAAAGACATAAGACAATAAGATTTTACAAATACTAGTTGAAGTATGCACAGAAATGTAGAGAGCGTACATGCAGAAAACAAGTAGGCCCATCAGGATGTTTGTGAGTAGTAAGTTTAAATATATGCATAAGTGAAAGAGGGGGAAAAATGGAGCCTGGTAGCTTCCTCTTTGGAAAGCATATTTCACAATAATTTACTTACACCATGCCTAAAAAATAAAAATAAAGAAAACTATTTACACAAGAAAAACTTAAAAGTCGGCCAGACCAGCATATGTTTATAGCTTTTAGCAGTCAGTTTGTTGTTAAATGACTTTTCGATGACGAGATATACACACATGATAAGGTGTGATAGCTTCTGCACCAAATGCAGATTTACCGTATTGTAGTTTCCATCATGAAAGTCAAGAAGTAACAGTAATGGCAGATAAACCATAAAAAATTTTAAGTCTATTAATAAATGAGAACTATAAAATAAAAATATAACAAAAAACAAAAAACAAAAATAATTACTTCAAGGTCTTATCCCAGCTTCCGGTCACCAAGAGGCTCATCTCTGGAATCCAAGCAACCTCTTTAATGGGTGCATCATGCATGGCCACGGTCATTGGTTGACCACCAGACAGCAAAGGCCACATTTTCACTTGCTTGTCACAGCCTCCAGAAAAGACAGTTGTCCCATCATCCTTCCAAGTTGAGCACAAAACCTTACAACAAACCAAAGTTAAATGATTTAGTACTGAAGGTCAAAAATTCAACAACCAGAAAAGTAAAAAGAAGAGACTAAATTTCCAAAAAATGAAAAAAAAAAAAAAAAACTACCGGCTGGTCATGAGATATTGAAGCCTTAGGTGTACTGCCTAAGACACTCCCATTTCGCATAATCTCCCAACATCTTACCTACAAAAATATTATACAATATGCAACAAGATATGGTTTCAAGTTTCAACAACACCAAAAGAAAAACCAAGCCACATTAACGGCAGTTTGAAAATGGAAAAGCAAATTGCAGTTTTTCCCCTCAATAATTTTGGGGTGAGAGAGGACGACGGATTGAGAAGATTTAACTAGGAAAATGCATAATTTATGCTTAAGAACATAACAACAGAGTAGGAGTAATGGAACAACCTGATTGTCCCACGAAGTGGCAACCAGGTGATTGGCCTTTGGACTAAAACGAAGGCTTGAAACAGAATCACTAGGAGGCTGAGTCACCTGGACAAAGTATTCAAAATTGAAGAAAGCTAAGTAACCAAACAGAAAATATTGAAATACTTGTGTTTTTAGACACAAAATCGAAATAATAGAGCAAACAATATCTAGATAGAAGCACAAAGGATTTGGCAATTTCATGACTGCAAAGCATAATCTGACCCAAAAGTTAGGGAGAAGCAACAATAATTTGTTAATGTGGATCCTTGAATTCAGAATAAGAACCATTAAAATTTGACTGCGGAATTATATGCAAAATTGAAAAAGAATATCACATCGATTATTAAAAAAAAAAAAAAAGGTCTTTTGTACTTGCAACAACTAGAGCCCAATCCAAGACTCTCAAACTCTAGATTAAGTTAAATGCATAGAAACCAAAGAATCAAGTACCCAAAAAAAAGTACATAAAAAACCTCGATTTTAGTATTACCCTTAAGCTGAAAAATAAAATTACAAACACAAAAAAATAAAAAGAATATCTCAATTTAACACATTCAAACAATACTCCAAGACTTCAAAAAGAGAGAGGGAGAGAACTGAGAATATCGAGAAAGTGAGGAAAAATCAGAAATTAGATACCTCAAAGGAATTATTGGGATTGGGATTCCCAGTGGAAGTGGTCCCGAAGGTCGCCATTGTTTGTTACTACCCAAGTCCTGAAACAAGGAAAAAAATAAAAAAAGAGCCCGATATTATTATCAAGATTTAATAATAATCATAGAAAAAAAAAAAGAATTAAAGAAGAAGCAGGAGAATGGGAAATATAGAGGTTTAGAGAGAGAGAAAAAATACCCAGAGAGAGAGAGGGGATCGAGGGTCTGACTGAGAGTTCAAAAAAAAGCGGAGGGAAACTAAACAAGGGAAAAGGAGGAGCAGGAAAAAGAGGAGGAAGAAGAAGGCATAATATATAATCTGAGAGAGTGTGTCGTCGCGGGTGCCTAGCTTAGGAGGGGCCGAGCAGGGAGCTGCTCAATATTCACGCACCTCCCTCCTTGAATTCTCTTGAAGCCGTAGTTTTTTTTTTTTTTTTTTCGGCCTTAATTTCTTTTTGGGCCTAAGAAAATAGCAGTTATTTCATAGAAGTACGAGGAAAAGAAGAATTGTTACAATGGTAAATAAAATTATTTAGGTCTTAAATTTATTTGCTATGTAGATAAGATTTATTTACAATATAAATAAAAAAGTAAATAAATTATTTACATCATAAAAATATTATTTATTATAAGTAGTTTTAAAACCTGTTATTTACTACAATTAGTTTTGAAAAAATGACATTTATTATAATTTTTCTCATTTTATTTAAAGAAATTATAAAAAATGTTACTTACAAGAAGAGTGATAGTATATTAGAGATGTCAAAGGGGTCGTGTCAGTAATACTCACCTAACATAATCTTAAAAGACCCATCTATTTATATTAAGTAGTGTTACATCTTACCTTTTTACTTATGTTAATCTTAATATGTCATTCAAGAGGAGTATAAAAATATGGGCAAATTTAAACATTTAAAAAGTTTTAACTAGTGAAAATATCAAAACATATGTAATACACCCCAAATGGCTAACCAAATATAAATAATATAATACATCTCTCAAAAATAGGCTCAGCCATGTACCATATATAATCCCTCTGGCTCACCAAAATGCATATACAATAAGACAACAAAATAACAGGTCAGCTAGACCATATATGTTAGCCTCAAGCATCAGGAGTGCACCAGCCAACCATCTTTTGCATCACCATAAAAATGAGTGAGCTAATGCCAAGTAAGTAGAATTATGCAAGCATGGGTAGCATTTGAATGAATTAGCTCAATTAATTTATGTTTACTCTTTAACTTTTCACTTTATCATCCTTCCATTTCCTTTACTCTTCACTGCATCTTTCATACATTTAAAATAGTGTGCACACTGTTTAGTGTTTTCTGGAGGGGAAGTATTACACCCCAGATACTTAAATTATTGACGTCCTAGACACCTAACATCTCACATGGCAACCCAGATGCCTAATCATTGTGTCCTTATGCTTAAAAGTTTCACATGGCATCCAAGATGCCTAATCATTGCATCCCTGGCGCATAAAAGTTTCACATCATTATATCCTAGACACTTAAAGTACCATCACAGCCCACTAATATAATCAAATTCATATTTTTGATAATTCTTTGCATGTTTACATATATTTGAAATCACAACATAAAGTGCAATGCACATAACTTTCATATATCAATTCACAACATTAAATGCACAACAATTATGATGATACAGATGAAACTCTACTTACATTTACCACCAACCTGACAATAACTAATAATCAAACATTAAGAAGCTCATTTTCCTATTTTAAATATTTATTCTACACAATAACACATAATATTTCTCAAAACTTTTCATAATCCTTAATCATGTTGCAGATGAAAATGTACTTACATCACTTGTAGCAAACTTACTTAACCTCTTTCAAGTGGATAGTTCCTCTTTACTTCCAACGACTTAAGTGCCTCAAACATCTTTAATATTATAACATGATGATAAAAGAAATATTTTTGGTATAAGAACATACTCAAAACATTACATTCATCATTATTTCAACAAGCAATTCTATACTTGATCACTTAAAATAACTTATACTACTATCATAGTTTAGGTAGGTTCAAGATTTCAATCCAGCAGTCAACACTCTATGATTTTTATAAGATCATAAAAAATTCCAATAGCTTTGAGATTTTTATAACATCCATACATATCATCATAATAAATTTTATGACTTTCCCATTATTTAAAGTACTATTTTCATGTTTTCCAATATGCAACCTTGTTTCTAAAAGAACGACATAGATAGCTAGTATTCCATAAATGTTTAAAATCACACAAAATTAAAAATGACTTGATTTTTTTTATCAAACATTCTAAACATCTACAACAATCACACTAGGTTTAATTTCATTATAATTAGATCAATTTATGCCATTATTTTATGTTCTGCAATTTATGACTCTGTTGCTGGAATTTTGGTTTAGGTGGTGACAATAAATGAATTTTATAAAAATACTACAAGAATTAATTTCATTAAGTTTGAGCTAGTATAAATATTTTTCCTACATTTTACAATTCACAAAGACAATTTGCCATAGTAAACTAACAATGGGCAATCAATGATCAATGAATTTTCTAAAATCACACAAAATTCCAATTGATATGAACTTTTGGCATGACATGTATAGTATTAGGTTTATTTTTATTCTATTTGGATAACAATAATTATTTTTCTTACTTTTTTTTAATTCATAAAACTATTGTATGCTACTGGTAGATTTTCTAGTTTTCAACCGAAAATTTGGAAATTCATATAGAATATAACTCCAATTTGGATCCATGATAGCCTGTTGGAAAGCTTAATATGTCAAATTTTCAAAAATGAAAACAAATCCTTAAAAATCATTATCATCAAATCCCAAAAACGTAAGAAATAGACACTACTTAAGAACATAAAATCTTGAAACTTTAACATGTTCGTCACACAATTTCAACAACATCTAACCTCAAGATTAGAACATTTAGCTTATGAAACATTCAAATATATATGAACAAAAATTTCAAAGAACATTTTTGGGGTTAAGAAAACCTACCTCTTTGATGCCAAAAGCTTGAAGATGCTATCTCTTGAATCCTAGTGCTAGAATTGATTTTTAGATGGATTTTTTCTAAGAGTTCTTATGGTTTTCTCTTGGTTTCTCTTTTGATTCTCTCAAGGGAAGGTAAATGGAGTTCTTTTGAAGTTCTTTACAAGTTTTGGTGGTGTTGGACGTAGAAGAAAAGAGAGGGTAGGTGGGAGAAAAAGTATAGGTAGTGGTGAGTTGTTTTAATGCATTTTTAGGAGAATAATTGGTATAAGTTAATCATTTAAGACATTAGTGGAAGATACCAGCTAAAAAGAGGGATGGAAAGTATGTGGGGGCATGGGTTTATGGCTGGAGCAATCATTAGGGACTTTTTGCAAAAATTTTCAAAATTTGGGTAAAAATGAAATTTTCCAAAAGTTGCAAGGTCAAAATAAAAATTTTCAAAACTTTTTAGAAAATTCTAAAACTACTTTTCCTTTATGAAATTGAGGATGCTTATGGTGATAATAAAAATTTATGGTCACTATTATATGTATATAGAGAGAAAGAATATGAAGATTTAAAATAATTTCTAAAAATTCAAAAAGATAAATTTCTAGAAATTTCAAAAGATAAAAAAATGATTTAAAAATTATAAAATTAAAATATCACAATCAAATAAATAAAAATCCATATAGATCATCAAAATAAACAATTTACGAACAAATGTAAGAAACATATATTAGACACTTTATGTCATTAGAACTTCTTTGGACCACCTACTGCAAAAATCATTAACGCATAGTAAACTTCATAGTAGTAAATATCATATTAGAAATATCACTTAAAATATGTTTCTAAGTCATAATTTCATTCACATTTTATATAAAAATCGTTAAACATTACATATCGTCTGTTAAAAAAAGCAACAGGTGTTACAGTATAGGCCTGCTTAGGATAAATTCTAAGAGCAAAACCACACAGGTTTAGGCCCAAAGCAGGGAATATCATACCAAGTGAATATACGAGTTGTTGCATTATAGGTTTTAGAGATGAAAATGGGAGAGAATTTTAGCTTTTTGTAGTAAACTTGATGAGAAAGAAAGTGTAAATATTCTTTATAGATCCTTTTGTATTTATAGGCATGGACTATGGACTAAAATGCAATGAAAATATTTGTTCCTATGCCCCTTGTAGAAACTAATTTTCATCCTTAACTTTGAGTATATTTTCCAAAAGTTTTGAAGAGTGTTTGATAACAAAGTTGAAACTATAAGTTGAAACTAAAATACTATTGAGTGTGAGAACTTTACACTATAGTATATGAAAATTTTACACTATAGCCGTTAGGACTGATTTGCCAAACCAAGCCTTGGTACATTGAATAGGTATGGAGGAATTTGACTTTTATGAACCTAGTCTAGGCAGGTTACTATTGGCCCCACTTTAATAGTCCATTTCTACTTTAAGCTATATTTTTCCTGACCTATCAGTAAGGTATTGAGCATACAATTCTCCACCTAGAAGTCTAAAGTATTTCGATACACTGGATACCCGCAATGTATAATTTTCATCAATAGTAGTTCATTTGTCTATGTGGGTTTTGATTCTGTATTATTTTATTGTGTTGTTTTTCTTTACTTCTTTAAGTGTCTTTGTGTTAGAAAAGTAATAAATAAACTTTTCCATAAACGAGTTAGACACGCTATGTATGATAAATTAATAATAGATCTTATATACTCCTTAGAATTGGAATCGCACTACTGAAAAAAGAAAAACTTTTAATAGCTTTGTTATCGAGAATCGCGTCTGGAAGAGCTCTAACCAAATAGTCTTCTTTGTTATTCTCTTTTCTATGATCGAAGAGCAAGTGGGTACATATCGTTCAATTCTCCCTCGATAACTTTCCCATAATCACAAGAGAAAAAACCAGAATTATTGTTATTATTGTTCTTGGTGTTGAACAATAATCTCTTATAGTAGTAGAATTTCTCTTTCCAGAAAATCTCTCTCTGAAACCTCTCAAATGACCTCCCCCGATGTTAATAATGAATAATAAGCATAGGAACATGTTACCTATTTATAGAGAGTCATTGGACATCTATTCTTATTAGACTCGGTCTCAAAATTCAAATTAGAATCAAATCTCGAAGTGAAAACATGTTAAGAGCGTATTTGGATAAAGCAGGGGTAGTCGACCGTCCCCTGTGCATTGTGGTCGATAGCTTGATCAGTGCTAACCTGACAGACATGTTTTTTCAGCTTCTCAAAGTTATCTGATTCATCAAATTTGAACCTATTATATAATTCCTACTCTATTTGACCCAATCATCCTTCATAGAGTCTCAGTTTTAATTCAAATAACTTAATAAAGAAGTTATCTAATTAAAAACAGTAATATGCATATAATCTTATATTTAAATTGTAACGCCTTTATGTGGGAGTTAGCAGTATTGAATAAATAAAAACAAACTTAAATTCAATATCATTCAAATCAATAGAACAGTGCCCATGGGTCTTTAAACAAAAATAAAAATAAAAATAAGAATAAATGTTTAAATACAAACCACAGTTTTTAGTGTAGCACCAAATATTTAAAATATAGTCATCATCACCATAGTACAATTCTCAAATAACTTAATGCAGCCATCACAAAGTAATACAAATCTTACATGTTCTATACGAGTTACAAATAAACAAGATCTTCTAATACAAAACCTGCAGTGTTCTTGCTTATTCCTCATCAAATAAGTTACACTGAGTTCTACCTGAGAGATGTAAATATAATAAGGATGAGCATCGACATGCCCAGTAGGGAAAATCATTACTCACCTTAAGGTTTTATTCATTACCACATTAAAACTGCATGGTTAGTTAATTTACATCATATTCCAGGTTATGAGGATTATTATGCTCACATTCTGTGGATATCATAGTTAATCATTACCAAGTTTTATACTTATACATATATACAAATATTACTATTCATCACTGTTCCTAGGTACTAACGTTAAATAGAGTATCACTCAACTCATCGAAGCCCAAATGGGCGCTCTTGGCCACCCTCCAAACATTCCAAGAGTGTTCTGGTGAGGGGACATCAAGCCCCGAGTCCTCATCAAGTCGATTCATGTATAGTGTGTTTTGGGACTTTCGACCAAATGGAGCGTCATCACCTCCCCCTTATTTTTACCTTCTAGGGTATTCGTGCCCAAGGATGTAACCACTGCTCTCTTCACGTCTCACCATTCCTTTATATTCAATTATTATTTATAGAGTCAGTTTTTCTAACCATGCTTCTCAATTTACAACATATGTCAAATCATTGTGTTCCTTACTCTATAATACTGGACGAGTTCTACACCATCATGTTATAGATATAATCATATACATATCTTACAACATAAAACAACCAAATTTTAATTTACCAAAACCTCACAAAAGATGAGTTATAGAATCTCTACTATTTAAAAAATATCCACCGATAATTTTCCAGCTTATACAATTCACCACATAAGCCCCAAGTACGCCGTTATCCTAAAATGTATAAAATAAACATACTTTAACTTAAATCTTAATTTTCAATTATATCAATTTATCATTTATTTTTATTATTAATGTGCCATAATCATTAATGTACTAAAATTGTAAATATCACTTTTCTAATTTAATTTCAGTAAATTATAAAATAATAATAATAAAAAATATATGAATTTTATTTTGGCACAAAATATATTAAATTAGATTTTTAAAATAAATAATACGATTTTAAAATATTTATAATTAAAATAATTAAAAATTTTGATATTTATAAAATTATTTGAAATTACAACCTGTATAGAAAACTATTTATTATTTCCAAACCATAAAATATCAAATAGTTATCCTTGTCTTAGTGGTTTGGGCCCCTTTTACTTGACCTGAGGTGGGGGGTTCGAATCCTATCTAAAGCTTCTTTTTATTGAATTTCTATATAGAAAAACGACATGTAGTTTATGAAAAAAACGACATGTCATTGTCATTTTTCACCTAGAAAAACTCATACAGAGAACCTGAAATTCGAGTTCTAAGCTTTTTAATCAAATTCTTAGTTTCCTAACAGTTTTTTAAGCATAAAAACTATATATAAACAATATATAACAATTTTTATACAATATAAACTCATTTCCACAAATTTTTATACTCAAAACATAATCAAAATTTAAGTTTAAGTTTGAAAAGTTTACTTCAAATTCAAGCCAAATATGTTGTTTTAATCACCAAAATCCTCTTGTTTCCAAGCTCTATGAGTCGCTAGGATGGAGTTTATGTGATTTCTGTTGAAAAATGGGTGGAATTTTGAGGTTTGGACTCTCGGTATGGTGACTGTCGTGGGAGGAAATGGAAACAGAGAAGAAGAAGAAGAAGAAGAAGAAAAAGAAGAAGAAGAAGAAAGTGAAGAAGGAGACAGAGGAAGGATGATTTAAAGGAAGAAAAATAAGAAGAAAAAGAGAAAAGTAAGAAAAAAAATATCATCAAGATCCCGTTGAATGCGAGATTCGTGTCTGAGAGTGGGTAAGAAACAACAAAAAAAAGGGATAAGGGAGAATTTATGGGGAGACTTTGAAGGGTAATTAAATAAAAGTTCTAAGGGTATTTTCGGTAATTATGCTAAATAGTGTAAAAGAAATTTTAGAAAAATTAAAAATAAGTAGAATAAATAATATGAAGTAGATTTCAATGCAAACAATTTTTTTTTTTACAAAGTCTAAATTGGCACACTAATAATTAAATTTATATAAAATTTTTACCCATTAAAAATAACAGTTGTCACAACTCTCCCTTCCTTTAAGAAATTTCATCCTTGAAATTTCCTACAATTAATTACACTATTAAAACAAATATGGATATTTCTCTCTCATCTCAGACTTAAATACCCATGTGGTTTCCTCTACATCATGATGTTGCCACATCACTTCCACTAAAGGAATTTCACGATGTCGTAACATTTTTGCCTCACAATCTAATATCTGAATAGGAACCTCTTCATAAGTCGTATCTCCTTGGATTGGGACTTTTGTCCACATGATCACATGTGAAGGGTCGGATTCATACTTCCTCAGCATCGATACATGGAATATATTATGTACATGAGACAACTGTGGCGGCAAATCTAAATGATATGCCAACGTTCCAATTCTTTCCACAATTGCAAATGGTCCCGTATATCTTGGTGCTAACTTTCCTTTAACACCAAATCGAGTTACACCACACTTTGGTTTTGCCTTTAGAAACACAAAGTCCCCGACCATGAACTCTAAAGGCCATCTCCTTTTATCCGCATAGCTCTTTTGTTGACTTTGGGCTGTCTTCGAACGTTCATGAATAATCCAGATCATGTCCGTTGTTTCTCTAATGAACTGAGGCCCAAGTTCTAAGTGCTCTTCCTTTTCAACCCAACACAATAGAGATCTATAGGGTCTACCATATACAGCCTCATATGGAGCCATTCCAATGCTTGCCTGATAACTATTGTTATATGCGAACTCAACATATGGCAACTGCACAGCCCAGTTGGTTCCAAAGTCTAGCATACAAGCTCGAAGCATATCCTCGAGAATCCGAATGACACGTTCAGATTGTTTATCTGTTTGAGGAAGAAAGGATGTACTAAAATTCAGTTGTGTTCCTAAAGCTTTCTGCAATCCTCTTCAAAACTTTGATGTAAAACGTGTATCCCCTATCAGAGACTATTGACATTGGTACACTATGTAATGTCACTATCTTCTCCATATACAATTGACATAACTTCAAGACATTGTAACTAGTTTTGATTGGGATAAAATGGGCTGTTTTAGTTAAATGATCCACAATTACCCAAATGGCATCATGCCCTATTTGAGTCTTAGGAAATCCGGTAGCAAAGTCCATTGTCACATGATCCCACTTCCATTCTGGAATAGGTAGGCTCCTCAACTCGCCTCTAGGCTTTTGATGTTCTGCTTCCTTGCCACCAGTATTGTCATTTCAGATTCATATACATTTTTAGTGCTTCCAGGATGAATAGCGAACCTTGAACGGTGTGCTTCGTCCAACACTGCATGTTTGAGGTAAGGATCCTCTGGAAGAACCAATCTCCCTTTGTAAAGTAGGAACCCTTCTAGCTCAATCTGTCATCCATCCAGCTGTTCACCATTTTGTATTTGTTCCCAAACCCTGCTTAATCCTTCATCGTGCCATTGTTCCTGTTTTACTTGCTAGATTAACATAGGAGTTACTATCACATTGAATAGGAAAGCTCTTTTGTCGTTTTCATAATATTGTAAATTAAAGTCGACGATAGTGATTGCTCACCTCCAGTCCTCCAATGCTAGGCTGGCCATGATTCTGTTGTTCTTACGACTTAGAGCATCCGCCACTGCATTTGCTTTTCCAAGATGATATTGGATGTTAAAGTTGTTATCCACCATGTACTCAATCCATCTTTGTTGCCTTAGGTTGAGATCTTTTTGAGTAAACAAATATTTCAGAATTTGATGATCTGTATAAAGTTCAAACCTTGCGCCATATAAATAACATCTCCAAATCTTGAGCGCGAAAACCACAGCAGCTAACTCAAGATCATGTGTAGGATAGTTCCTCTTATGGGGTTTCAACTAGTGTGAGGCGTAGGCAACTACTCATCCATGCTACATTAGCACATAACCCAAACAATTTCCCGAGGCATCAGTGTACACTGTGTAAGGCTCCTCGTTGTTGGGTATGATCAGCACAAGTGCACTAGTGAGTCTTCACTTTAGTTCTATGAATGCTTCTTCACATTTGTTGTCCCACGCAAACTTGACATTCTTTCTTGTGAGTCTCGTCAATGGAGAGGCAATTTTTGAAAAGTTTTCTACAAAGTGCCGATAGTATCCAGCTAATCTGAGGAAACTTAGAATCTCTGACACGTTCTTAGGTCGTTCCCAATTCAGCACTGCTTCAATCTTGGAGGGGTCGATTGAAATGCCTTCCTTAGAGACAACGTGTCCTAGGAACTTGACCTTTGTCATCCAAAAGTCACATTTCTCTCTCTTTGCATAAAGACCGTGTTCTCTCAATGTCTGTAGAGCAATCCTCAAATGCTCAGCATGCTCCTCTTCAGTTTTGGAATAGATCAAGATATCATCCATAAAGACAATGATAAATTGATCTAAGTATGGTTGGAAGACACTATTCATCAAGTCCATGAAATTCGTTGGTGCATTGGTCAACCCGAAAGGCATGATAAGGAACTCAAAGTGACCATAGCGAGTCTAAAAAGCCATCTTTAGAATGTCCTCTTCCCTTATCTTCAGTTGGTGATATCCGGATCGTAAGTCAGTCTTTGAGAAGTAGCGAGATCCTCCTAACTGATTGAACAACTCATCAATTTGAGGCAGAGGATACTTTTTCTTAATAGTCAGTCAATTAAGCTGACGATAATTGACATACAGCCTCAACGATTTGTCATGTTTCTTCACAAAAAGCACTAGAGCTCCTCAAGGTGACGTACTTGGTTGAATAAATCCTTTCTCCAGTAGTTCGTCCAACTACTTTCTTAACTCCACCTTTTCAGCAAGTGCCATTCGATATGGAGCAATACAAACAGGCGTTGATCTTGGAATTAAGTCAATGACAAACTCAATTTCTCTATCAGGCGGAAGTCCTAACAATTCATTTGAAAAAACATCTGGAAATTCGTCCACCATAGGAGTGTGAGAGGATGGGTCGCTCCTCTTTATTTCTCCCTTCGACGCAAAGATTGTCCCAAGATTAGTGAAATTTATTCGTCCTCCAATGCAAGTCTTTAGTACAGGAACTGACGTCACTACCCTTGCCTTTGCTTGAAATTCAATGACTTGTCCATTCTTGGTGAACAAAGAGACACGTTTCCTATGACAATCTACTATTGCCTGATATTTAGTTAGCCAATCCATTCCTAGGATTACATCAAACTTCGTCATAGTTATTACATATAGGTCAACTGATAGTTTATGTTCTCCTATAACAATACACACTGATTTACAAATTATGGAAACTTCAGCTACTCCACCCATTGGTGTACTAAGGGTTAGTGGTGAACTACATGTCTCAGTTTCTAATTGCAGTATAGAAGCAAATAACATAGATATAAATGAATGAGTAGCACCAGTGTCAAACAATACATGAGCCCAAGAATGAGACATGTGAATCATACCATCTACAATGGAGTGATCGGCCTGCTTTGCTTGTCTAGCTATAGCCGTAACTGCATAAGCTTGAGCTAGTGCTTTTCCCTTATGACTCTTCCTCGATTCCCTTGGCTACTACTTGTATTATTATTATTATTCCTCATAGGGAAATATGGTCTTTGATTCACTGAAACCTGAGTGGTCGACTGAAAATTCTGATTGGCATAGAAATTAGAGCCCTGTGGCCACTGTTGGTAGTTGTACTGAGGCTGGAACCCTTGAGGTTGAGTTACTGAAACTTGTGAAGCTGGAGCGTTTTGATGGGGTGCTCCTCGGTTTCGACTCCCTCCCCACACAGTGGAGCCAAACTGACTTCCTTGTGGCCTTGGTGCAAAGGATAATTGTGCGGGGCGGTTAGGGCAGTTCCTCCTTAGATGTCCTACTTGTCCACATTTATGACAAGCATATGGTTGAAAACGACCACTATCAGAATATCCACCACCAATAGTCACTCCACTATGCTGAGTGACATGTCCTTGTGACTTCTCTTTCTTGCCTATCTTCTTTTGACACCTACCAGAACTCTTATACTCTCCATAGGAGTTGTTTAATTCTGTTCCTGCCCTTTGTGCCATAGCTATAAGTTCAAGAAAGTCTATTGATGGGACAACAATTATCATTTGTCTAATTTTTGGCCTTAGGTTATTTCTAAATTTCTCGCATCTCGCCATTGGATCTGATATAGCTCTGGTATTGTAGCGAGATAATTCTATGAATCGAGCATGGTATTCAGTAACTGTTGTATCTCCCTGTGCCAGGTTTTAAAATTCTCGCATCATTGCTTGCCTATGGCTCTGAGGAATATAAGTTTTGCAAAATATGGTTTTGAACTGCTCCTATGTGAGGTTCGACATGTCATAATCGTCTTTCTATAGATCCCACCATTCTTCGGCTTTACTCTCAAATATATATGTTGAAAAGCTAACCTAATACTCTTGTGGGATCCTTAAGGTATCCAACTTCTTTTTGACTGCCTTAAGCCATTGTTTCGCTATGACAGGATTGGGTTCTCCACTAAATGTAGGGGGTTTTTGCTTCATGAACTCCTTCAATAGAGTTAAATGTTGTTGCTCGGGATCACGAGCCTTTGTCCCAACTTATCTACTTCCGATGCAGCTGGTTTAGGCTGTGCTACCCGTCTAGGTTGCTCAACTCCTTGAGCTTGTTCCATCGATTCAGGTTGCTCAACTTATTAAGCATGTTCGACCGACTATGACTGCTCAGACGATTGCACTTGATGTCTTGGTGGCATAGTTTCTACTGGCTGTGCAAATTTAACTAGGATTAGTACCCAATGACGATGACATTAACACTTAACTTTAAAACCATTTCAAAAGATTAATTTTTAAGGTGGTGCTACACTCCCTAGGTTAACCGAACCTAGGCTCTGATACTAAAAATTCTTAAAAATTCTGTAACTCCCCTATGTAGGGGTTAGCAGTATTGAAGAAATAAAAAAAACTTGAATTCGATATCATTCAAATCAATAGAACAGTGCCAATGGGTCTTTAAACAAAAATAAAAATAAACGTTTAAATACAAACCACAGTTTTAGTGTAGCACCAAATATTTAAAATATAGTCATTATCACCATAGTACAATTCTCAAAAAACTTAACACAGCCATCATAAAGTAATACAAATCTTACATGTTTTATATGAGTTATAAATAAACAAGATCTTCTAACACGAAACTAGCAATGTTCTTGCTTATTCCTCGTCAGATAAGTTGCACTGAGTTCCACCTGAGAGATGTAAATATGATAAGGATGAGCATCGACATGCCTAGTAGGGAAAATCATTGCTTACCTTAAGGTTTTATTCATTACCACATTAAAACTGCATGGTTAGTCAATTTACATCATATTCCAGATTATGAAGTTTATTATGCTCACATTCCGTAGATACCATAGTTAATTATTACCAAGTTTTATACTTATACATATATACAAATATCATCACTGTTCCTAGGTACCCACGTTAAATAGAGTATCACTCAACTCATCGAAGCCCAAATGGGCACGCTTGGCCACCCTCCAAACATTCCAAGAGTGTTCCGGTGAGGGGACATCAAGCTCCGAGTCCTCACCAAGTCGATTCTTGTACAGTGTATTCTGGGACTTTCGACCAAAGGGAGCATCATCACCTCTCCCTATTTTTACCTTTTAGGGTATTCGTGCCTAAGGACGTAACTGTCGCCCTCTTCACGTCTCACCTTCCTCTATATTCAATTATTATTTATAGAGTCAATTTTTCTAATCATGCATCTTAATTTACAACATATGTCAAATCATTATGTTTCTTGCTGTACAATACAGGACGAGTTTTACACCATCATGTTATAGATATAATCATATACATATCTTACAACATAAAACAACCAAATTTTAATTTACCAAAACCTCACAAAAGATGAGTAATAGAATCTCTACCTTTTTACAAATATCCACTGATAATTTTCAGCTTACACAATTCACCACGTAAGCTCCAAGTATGTCGTTATCCTAAAACGTATAAAATAAACATACTTTAACTTAAATCCTAATTTTCAATTATATCAATTTATCATTTATTTTTATTATTAGTGTGCCATAATCATTCATGTACTAAAATTGTAAATATTACTTTTCTAATTTAATTTCAGTAAATTATAAAATAACAATAATAAAAAAATACATGGATTTTATTTTGGCGCTAAATATATTAAATTAGATTTTTAAAATAAATAATACAATTTTAAAATATTTATAATTAAAATAATTAAAAATTTTGATATTTATAAAATTATTTGAAATTACAACCTGTATAGAAAACTATTTATTATTTCTAAACCATAAAATATCAAATAGTTATCCTTGTCCTAGTGGTTTGGGCCCTTTTTACTTGACCTAAGGTGGAAGGTTCGAATCCTATCTAAAGCTTCTTTTTATTGAATTTCTGTATGAAAAAACGACATGCAGTTTATGGAAAAAAATGACATGTCGTTGTCGTTTTTCACCTGGAAAAACTCATATAGAGAACCTGAAATTCAAGTTCTAAGCTTTTTAATCAAATTCTTAGTTTCCTAACAGTTTTTTAAGCATAAAAACTATATATAAACAATATATAACAATTTTTATACAATATAAACTCATTTCCACAAATTTTTATACTCAAAACATAATCAAAATTTAAGTTTAAGTTTGAAAAGTTTACTTCAAATTCAAGCCAAATATGTTGTTTTAATCACCAAAATCCTCTTGTTTCCAAGCTCTATGAGTCGCTAGGATGGAGTTTATGTGATTTCTGTTGAAAAATGGGTGGAATTTTGAGGTTTGGACTCTCGGTATGGTGAATGTCGTGGGAGGAAATGGAAACAGAGAAGAAGAAGAAGAAGAAGAAGAAGAAGAAAGTGAAGAAGGAGACAGAGGAAGGATGATTTAAAGGAAGAAAAAGAAGAAGAAAAAGAGAAAAGTAAGAAAAAAATATCATCAAGATCCCATTGAATGCGGGATTCGTGTCTGAGAGTGGGTAAGAAACAACAAAAAAAAGGTATAAGGGAGAATTTATGGGGAGACTTTGAAGGGTAATTAAATAAAAGTTCTAAGGGTATTTCGGTAATTATACTAAATAGTGTAAAAGAAATTTTAAAAAAATTAAAAATAAGTAGAATAAATAATATGAAGTAGATTGCAAATGCAAACAATTTTTTTTTTTACAAAGTCTAAATTGGCACACTAATAATTAAATTTATATACAATTTTTACCCGTTAAAAATAACGGTTGTCACACAAATAAAACATATATTTGAATAATTCAATATGTTTATCTTGAATTAATTCATAAAATCAATTCAATCAGTAAACTAACATGAATTATTAAATCCAATTATTCGAAATTTACCCAATCTTAAAAACTAACATAAGTTACCAATATATTAGAAAAATACATTGTATTGTTATAGGAAAATATGTGAGCTAAAATGCAGACCCGATAGATATATATAGATCAAGCTCCTATAATTATAAAATAATATATCCCTGACATGTATATTTTATAATTATTAACTCTAAAGTTATTCCACTAAAAGCTTAGAGTTGTACTCTTGCACTATATATAAATTATGAAACTCCAATAAGTTAAGCGTTCATGACATATCATGATAGGTAACATCCCTATAGGATATTTGCAAATGGCTTAAGGATAAATTTTATTTTACCTTTCCAATTATATCTATCACATGTTCCATTTTCTCACCATAGGAAAACTTGCTATCAATAAAAATAGTAAATCATTTAGTTACGCTTATATATCCAAATAGTTGAGCATTCCAGTTTTTCAATTATGGGATAATACCTATAAGAGAATATCATTAATTCTATAAAAGAGCTATGGATTCCATACCTATGAATAACAAGTCTACGTCATTCAATAGTTATATTTCCAATGTATTAGTACGTGTACCTTCATATAATTCAGGATATCACCCTTTGGTTTATCAAAAAACACAAGTCAAGAATACAAACTCATTAATTCATTTCAGGATTAAGACACAATACACATGATTGTCTAAAGTGAGTTGATTTAAATAAACAAAATTATTAATTAAATCAATTCAACTTTTGTCCCGCTTCAATACATTGTCAACAATGAGAATACGCCAATGTTTCTACTCATATAGTCCAACTCCAATGATCAAGACAAGCTATCTCCCATTAAGATATAGACAATATAACAATCTTAATATGAATAAAATGTCCAACTTTATTTCCTTGATTGCGGACCTTATGTATTTAGACCATCACCTTAAGATTTATTTTTTTTTTGTATAATCTGTCTATCATATGCACAATTTAAAGGTTTAGATTGACAGTTGTAGACTTTTGTTTACTTATCATACATTCAACATAAATAAACATAAAGAGGATATATTTGATATATGAAATAAAAATTAAACTCTTTATTGATTAAATATTTTCAAAAACTACTACATCATTTAATCCTTAAAGTACCTAGTCTAACACTCTGCATATTGAATTCCAACACATAGTGAATTATAAACACTTAAATGTATACGCGTTAAACTAACTGGCATACTATCAATTTAATTAATTGTTTAGACTTTGGCAAGATATTTAATCTTATAGACCCATATTTACTCTATGGGTATTTGTCATAAAATTTTGGAGTATGTTTAAGAACATAGTTGGAATAAAAATATTGTAGTATATGAGAGCTTTACACCATAGTATACTTTTGCTTTATATTATAGCATATGAGAGCTTTGTAATATAATAGTTGGAATTAACAAGTTCTAAAGACATTGCCAAACAAAGCATGGATGATATTACTATTGCCTTTAAGGCATTTAACAAATTTTTGAGTATTTAACTCATAAAATTTGCACAAAAAATGTAAGTAATAATTCACAAAAATTGCACATACAATGAACATAGAATGTCAAAGTATTTTGATAACAAAATATTATAATTACAAATTATTAAAATTTTTCAAAGGAAATTAATTGTCAAAATCTTGATTTAATTTGAGATTTAAACTAATAAATTTCTCAACTATTACAAAGTGTCATTTTCTCCCTTTTCTTTCATTTTTTTTAATCTTTTTATCCTTTTGTTTTATTTTTTAATTTGTCCATGTTGAAATATATTTTAAAGTGAGGATATTATATTTGGCCCTTAAACATATAAATGTTTTTTTTTTAATTTTGTTGAAATTCTCATTTGTAACTCATAAATAACATACTCTTTAATTTGTCCCATAAATTTTTCTCTAGATGTAGTCTATTTAAATATGTTTTTACTAAACTTAACTAAAATAAATAATAAAATAGGGAAAAAAAACTACAAAGAAAATTTTAATGAATGCATAAAAACTTTTAACAAATTGAATACATGTCATTTTTATCTAAAAAAAAGAGAACAAAAAACACAAATACACATCCTTTAAAAGGTAAAACCAGTTCCTCTAAAAAAAGGTAAATTAGCACGTTAGTCTCTAATCTTTCATGAAAGTGAACATTTGGTCCCTAACTTTTTTTTTGTTGCTCAACTGGCCATAAGCTTTCATTTTAGTTGCCAATGGGTTATTTTAATGGTCAAACTATTAAGTTTGACTATTAAAAATTGATGGGCATTATTTTTTGATTAAAATATTAAATTACCCTTCAAAATAATAGATATATTAAAAAATTAATAGAAATTAAAACAAAAATTCATTAAAATATAAAAAAATAAAACAAAACAAAAAAAATCTTCTTCCTTAGTCCTTTTTCATCATCATATTATGGAAAGAAAAAAAATCGCATATCCATAAACAATAAACCAAACACTATAGCACCAAATTGAACCTAGATCAAATAAAACTAAATCACCATAAACAAACATAAATTTAAAAATCTAAAAAAAAATTAGACTAAAAAAATCACATCTTTCTTCTTCCTTAGATTTTCTCAAACCCCATAATCCTCGACATCACTCCCAGAACTTAAACTCCACTTCGTAGCATTCTTTCACCCTTTCTCGGCCTCCATTAAATCCCAAACACTAACATCTGGTGGCCTCCACTGAACCCCAAACATCGATTTCCACTCTCCGTCGGTTATACTCAACCATGATACACCCGAGAGCCTCAACGACAACAAGGCTTCCCTTCTAAGCTCAATGCCAGAATCACAGATCTACACCCGTCAAAGGCCAAGTTCTAGATGTAATACCCAAGCATTTCTAGTAAATTAAAAATACAATAACTTAAGGATTATCGTTTAATCCAATTCTTATGATAAAGTTCATAAAAGCAAAAAAAATGAGATTTTTAAGGATAAAAATCATGCCATAATTTTAAATGAAGAATGAAGGATATAAAAATAAGCTGGAAAACATAATTGTTGCAAAATATATTGAAACAAATGTTAAGACAAAAAATAGTTTAAGAAAAATACTATATAATAATAAGAAAAATTATACAGTATTAGAGTAATGCAGTGCAAGAAAGTACACTAATAAAGTTATGTAGTATAAAAATTACATTACAAAAGTAATGCAGGGTAAGAATTGGACTGTTTAAGGTTAAGCAATACAAAAATTGGACTATTTAAAGTTAAAATAGTATAGGAATAATACTGTTTGGAGGACATGAATGTGTAAGGAATGTTGTGTAAGCACATAACAATGTAGAAAATATACCGACAGTATAAGAAAAATATTGTTAGTATAAATTTAGACCGTATAAAGTTAAGCAGTATAGGAATTTAATTAAGTGGTGGATGTGAATAAGAATGGGAGGTTGTGGACCTCATGAATTATATGAAAAAGAATACCAGCTATATAGAAAAAATACTGTCAGTATAAATTTAGACTGTGTAAAAAGTCTTTATGGGACCCACCATGGATACCACAACGAATGAAAAATTACCACCAAACCCCCTTGGGTGGCCCTACACATTGCCAAGTTAAGATAGGTGATGCCAAGTGATGACCAATGTTGGTAAGTCATCAAATTTGGTGAAAAATTACCAACATACCCCTTGAGGTGGCCAAATCAAATAATGGCAAGTTTAGCTAACCTTTTTTTATCAAAAAAAATGATGATAAGTGATGATGATGGTGGTGAGTCATCAAGGTTTACAAAAATCAAGTTTTGTTCACAAAAGTTAAAAGAATCAAGAAAAAAAAAAGTGAAGCAAAAATGTTCCATTCTCCTCCCAAAGAAACCGTCCCCCCTAGGAATTCTCTCACAAAATTTTGATGAATTCCAAGCCTCCAAATCAAGTATTAAAGCAAGTTTAAGTGAAGGTGATGAAGGTTGAAGAATTTTCAAGGTAAAAACCCAAGTTTTCCTTATTATGCTTAAGGGTTTTGTTCAAGTTCTACATGGGTTTTGATGGGGTTTTTGTCATGGTTTTTGTGGAGAAGGCATGACAAAGTTTTGAGCTTAGCAAAGGAGGATCAAAAGGCTTGATAAAGTTTAGGTAAATTTATAAACTTTATACTTGAAAGTTTATGCTAAAAATATGCATACCAAGTGTTTGATGAAATGTTTTGATCTATGGCATGTGAGAGGAATATTTTGGCATGATTGGTTTGTGTTTTAGATTGATGATGATGATGATGGAAAGAAAAAATAGGGTTTTGTGCAAAAGAATGAAAAGTTACTAAACTTTGTTAAATTGTAAAGTTTAGCTAGTTTTCAAGAAATGATGATTTAGAGGGCCTTAGTGGCCAATTTATGTTCTAAGTAAGGTCTGAAATTTTCCAACACAGTGAGAAAAACAACTTTTGTGAACAAAGTTTTGTAAAATTTCAAAAAGGACTAAATTGCACAGTTTTGTGAAAGTTCAGCAGATTTAAAAATTAGCCAAAAAGTCCACCTTAACGTTGGAATTTGAGGAAAGTTAAAACATAAAATTTGTAGAACTCATCGAAAATGTTAGGACAACATGGATAGTTTATTAAAATTCCAATTGGTTGAGGAATTATGAATTTTACGAAATTTTGAGCACAAAATTTCAAGAAATGGAAATATAATGAATTGTTTAGAATTTGACCAAGTAGCCTTTATAAGTTTTTTTTCCTTGCAAAAAACTAAACGTTTTGGTATAAAGTGGTCACTTTTGGTTCCAAGGGCAAAAATGTAAAGATTTTTGTATTTCGGGCCAAAACCATAAAATCGTGTGAAAACTAGGTTTTTACCAAGGAACGTTGGGTTCCTGCACTACTGTGGGCAGTGAGTAATCATAGATGCTAAGTTTTAAAGGATTCAAAGTGTAGTTAAGGAAAGAATGAAAGCAATGAACGTTAAGGGCAAAAATATCAAGATTTTTAAGTTTTGGGTCAAAATTGTAAAGTTTTGACAAAACAGATTTAATTGAAAAGAAAACCATTGTTTTGGCTTTTGTAATATTATGAGACATAAAGAAATATATGATGTTTTTAAAACGGGTTCTGAAAGTTTTTAAAGACCCAATAAGGGCAAAATGGTCATTTTGTAAAAAAAGGCCAAAACGGACCCGAAATGCCCGATATCGAAAAATTCTTCTTAGCAGGAATTTTTCTGTAATATGTAGGTAATTAAATGATAAAGTTAAGCAATGAGTTTTATTAAGTTATGAAATTGACGAAAAACCTGTTGAGGGTAAAATTGTCATTTTTGAGGAAACGGCTAAAACGGAGTTGAATGCTCCGAATTAGCAAAATGTTCTTAGACAAAAAATGTTTTGTAATATGTTAAGTAACGAAACCGTCACATGAGACGGAAAATTTAATAAGGACTGTTTAAGTTAAAAAAAAAGGTAACCCGCTAGGTTACAAAGTTAAGAAAAAAGGTAACTTGAAGTTTATAGATTTAAGTAAAAAGAGTGATAACCCAATGGGTTATGGGGTTAAGTAAAAAATACAGTAACCTGGTAGGTTACAAAGTGAAAAGCAATGGGATACAAAGTAAAGAGAAGAGTAAACCGATAGTATACCAAGTTATGTAAAAAGGAACTAAATGTTTAATGTTTAAGTTATATTATCAATTGAGTAGATTAATAATAAGAAAATTTAACTAATTAGTCAGGTGTCGTATGATCATGATACAGAGCCCGATTGATGAAAGGAAAATGAAGGAAACAGGAATGTTAGAGCTAAGTCTAGGTAAGTTCAAAACCTCACCTACAACATGAAGTAAATGATTTTCAAATGCATTTTATATGTTTGCAAATGTGTTTGTAGATGTTATACAAGTTGTTTTTTCACTGTTTATGTGTGAAGTTTTAAAGATTAAGTAAAAGGTTGCAATATATTTGCAATAATTATGTTTAAAGTATGTTTGCATTTTGTTGATGCATAATGTTTTACGAATTAAGTTATAAGTTTTATGTTGCATTTGTTATGGAATAAGTTTTAGAGTACAAGCTAGGATTTGCAAATGTTTTTGCATATAATGTGATTGCATTTGATGTGCTCACTAAAGTTAAAAAAAAGGGTAAAATAAAGATAAAAGAAAGTGTCGTACCATCCTCTGTGTCGTGAGGTATTGAAAGTAAAGCTATAGTTGTGACCTCCTTGATGTAAGGTACACAAGTAAAGTTAAAGTTATGACCTCGGTGTTCGATGGTCACAAGTCTTCCACAAGGAAAGCATCGTGTTTATGATCTTATGATTAATGATGTTGATACGAACACTAAAGTTTATAAGATAAGGAAAGTTAAGGAACAAGGACAAAAGTTAAAGCAAGAAAAGAGTGTTCATAATATACTCATAATTGAAAGTTCATAATTGAGCATAAATAGAATCATGCATTTTGATTTTGTCTGTATTCTTTATTATGAAATGTTTATATATTATAAAAAACATTCTATGAAATGTTTTACGTAAAATGTTTATGAAAAACATTTTTTATGTTTTCAAGAAAAGGTGTATGAAGGACGTTTTAAGGAAAATGTTTCAAAGATGTTTCATGAAGAATGTTTATGAAAGATGTTTCATGAAGAATGTTTATGAAAGACGTTTTATAAATGTTTAAAGAAAAACATTTATGAAAAACGTTTTAAGAAAAAAAGGTTTTTATGAGAAAAGCTTTTAAAGCATGTAAAAATTATTTGTGAGATTACATTTGAACTTACTGAGCGAAAGCTCATTAAAAGTTTATTCATGCTGTAGGGAGTCCTATCGGTGACCTGTAGGACCTATTTGAAGGGCTCGGTGCTGCGAAAAACAGATGTGAAGATTTGAGTATGGATATCATCACTATGATATGCTTCCGCTGTTCAAAGAAAATGTATTACACTATTTGATATAGTGTTTTCAAAGTTCTACAAAAAATAAAGTTTTATGATATATTTACGAAATGTTTTATTTACTTATAAAGTTAAGTTTTAATTAATGATTCAGTAAATGTTTCTTAATAAGTTTTAAGAAACGATTTGAAATGGTTTTAAAGTCAAGTGTTGAGCAATGTCTCAACTTAAATTGCGATAGAAGTCGCAACAGTTCTAAAGAATGTTTTAAAGGATGTTAAAGAAAAAAGAAAAAGAATTTATTTTAGTAACTTTCTTACTAAGTAAATTAGATTAATGTTTAAGAAATGATGTTTAAAGAAAGTTAAGTGACTACCCATAAAGGCGGGTCGTCGTACTAGAGAACGTCGAGCACTATCACCGGCTTCAATTAGACCCACCTACTCTACCTTTCCTCCAGCTCCTTTGCCGTATTCTCCTGCACCAGCAATGATGGCTCTTGGAGCATCATCTACCTCCCGTTCACTAGTTGCAGCAGTCATGCCACTGTAGCAGCGACGGTGTGCACCAAACTAGCTGTCAACTATGAATCAAGTCTTCAGCGATTAAGTTCTCGAGCAACTGCAATTTGTCCGTGATGAGAGAGAGGGAGAGAGTATTTAGGAATTTGATAGGTGAAAGTTTTTCATGAATTAAAATTGAGTTTTTTATTTTTTATTTTTATAAGGAAGTAATCTAAAATACATGTAAAAATTGGGAGTCGTTTTGGCTAGCCTCATTTGTTTTTGTTCTTAGAATTTTTAGAACTGTATTCACACATTTTTCGAGACAAAAATTTTAAAAACACTATTAACATAATTCTTAAAAAATTTTAATTTTTTAAAACAAAAATATTTTTATCTATTTTGAAAACAATATCGAATAACCCTAGCTATAACTAGTTTTTAGAAAGAAAGTTGAATTATTTTTATTTTATTTTTTTTTATTTTATTAATTATTAGTATTTAATGTATTAATTATTTAAATGGTAATTTTGTAATTTTAATTAAAAATAATTAATAATTTGATGGTTAAAATGATCATTGAGCAACTAAAATAAAAAATTAAGGTCGATTTAATAAAAAAATTAAGAACTAAATGCCTACTTTTGTGGGAGGTTAACGACTAACCGGCAATTAAAAAAAAAAAAAAAGGGTAAAAACTAGTTTAAATCCTTTATAAAAACAGAAAAAAAAGAAAAATTTCATTGATTAACCCCGCTTTGGCAATGTTTTACTTAATCATTTTGGAAGGAAAGTGCTTTCCTTTCTTTTCCCTCTGCTTGGTAAGCCCTCACGGAAGTGTCTCCAAACTTTGGTATGAGATTTCTTCCGGAAAATTTGTTTCAAAATAAATTCCAAACCTTGGTACGAGTTTTCTTTCGAAATTTTTGTTTCGACGATTACAAAATCAATAACTTTGCATGCAGATTGATAACAGCTGTCCTGCGTGAGAGAATAGAATTAAATCAAAGTTTTCGTTTCGTATAAATGCCTTAATGGGTACTCATAATACTTGCTATGAAGTTCATTCTTGCTGTTCATTAGCTATTTAAACAATTTGACTTTATGGGTTTTGAGTCTTTACTTGACTAAGTCTCTTTGAGTTTTTTTGGTGGGTTCTGTTATTTTCTTTTTGGAAAAGTCAAGGTTTGAATTTTGGGGTTTTGCTTTTCCCATTTTACGTGAACGTGATTGGTTTTTAGTTGCTGTCTTTGTAAGTATTATGAGTACTCGTATAGGCATTTTTAAGTATTTTTCATTGACTGATTAAATTTGGACGCTTTCCACCATAAGAAGATCATGGTCCAGAGGTAATGGCATGAGGCTTCCAAGCATCTAATGGCACTTCACTTATCCTTATTTATTTATTCATTTAAGTTTTTTTTTTTTTTTAATCCCAAATGCAAAAATTCTGTGAAAAACAGAATTAGATATTGTTAGTGGCTATTGGCTTTTGCTGACGGTCAAGACTCGTGACCAGATTGACTTTTAAAGTTTCTCAACCATTTGGCATTGAAAAAAACCATTTTTTGTAGACTTTTAATTTGTTCTTTTTGTTGTTTGACTCTTATATCTTTAATTGCAATTACGTGTTTAGTCAACATTTGTTTATTAGAGAACAAAATTTCGTGCATGAATTTTCTTCATTCATAATCAATAAAATAATTTTAATAAAGTTTATTTCCTTGCAGGTTCTGGTTGACATCATGTTGCTTCCTTATAATCTTCTTTATGTTGGTCAAGATAGATTTTATTTTCAATATTGTAGTTGGGAAAACTTTCTCTCCATGCAAAGTTTACGAAAGACTCCTTATTGGTTATTTTTCAAGCATATGGTGTGCAGGATTAGTTGGTTTGAATTTCTTCGAAATTTATGCATTTGCACTTTTCCTGGGATAGTGAAAGCATGAATGGATGTTTGAACCTGGAAGTTGAAGCTACTTATGAAAATTTTGTTGAACATAACTTTGGACTTATATGAAGTAGCTGTTAAGGAGTTGAGTGGGTGAGTGTGGACTCAAAAAATGTGCTTGAATAGTTTAGTATTGCACATTGTCGTATTGGATAAGTTGGAACCTATATATATATGTATATAGGTGCATATATACATATATGTATCTATTTGCACGTATATATATATGTGTCTGTGTGTACGTATGTATAAGATATCCCTAACGAATTTTAATTGCTTGGTTGAAAGACATGATGTAAGGATAGTTCGCTTGACTTTTTAGTGGGTCATCGGTAACTGATCTTTTTGCGTTCATAAGGAAAATATTACAATTGTCTTGTGGGATCTAACAACAAGAATATGCATTTGTGTTGTTTAGTCCACATAATAGTAAAATGAACCATTTACTTGATGATTACTAGCCTTATGGCCTATTGAAATCATGGTTCTTGCCAAATATTAATAACAATGCATTACTGAGTTTTCTTTTAGCAATGGCTTAATGGGGCGAAAAGGAGCAAGCTAGATTTGAATTACATTCATTATTGTATATTCGACAATTTTTAAACTTCTTTAACCTGCACATGATTCATCCAATGGACTAAACATGTGTGTGTTTGTATCTGTACACAGGCTGTAGAAGATTCAAAGTAATTCAGTAAAGAAAGGACTCCATTGACAGACTCATACATATGTTTTCTAATATAGCACGCGTGTTCATTTTTGCTCAGATGTCATTTTCTCTTTCACCTTCTGTTTCAAAATATAAGTGGTGACAAGGACAAAAGCTTAATGAATTTCCCATAAATTGCACAAAGGAAATGAGTAGGTAGTTTGGAAAACAGTGTTATCATTCTACATTACTTAATAATCAATGTGTTTCATAGGGAAAAGAAATAAAGCATTATGTAAATGGATTAAAAACAATTATCAAAGAATGAAATATTGCATGCCGTAATGTGGTGGATACCAATCGTTTTCATGCATTTTTTTTTCGTGGAAACCATTGCAGACCTACACCCTTGACATTTAGAATGGATCCAGTTATAGGTGACATAACATATATATATATATATATGTATATATGACATCATCTTTTAATTTTTTGACCATATTATTGGTGAGGAAAATGTGTAGTTTATCATACACAATATGGAAAATGTATAGTTTATTGTACAACGTACGTACTTTGGTTTGGATTTCTGGCATTATCTACCATTCATACACATATAAATAAGGACCTAATAGTATATATGACATCATCTTTTAATTTTTTGACCATATTATTGGTGAGGAAAATGTGTAGTTTATCATACACAATATGGAAAATGTATAGTTTATTGTACAACGTATGTACTTTGGTATGGATTTCTGGCATTATCTACCATTCATACACATATAAATAAGGACCTAATAGTATATTTTCATTGAAGCAATAAGCATAAACCTGAAATGGACATATTATCTACTTGTGGTTTTATGTCTGGTGGGATTGCACTGCAGCCCATGATAGCTGAGGCTAGGTATTAAGATGGATTTTTGAATTACAAAACACTGCTTGTCCTTTCTAATAAAGTTTAGGTTTTTTCTGTTATATTTTTGTAAGACCTTTTTTGTTTTCTTTTTAATAAAGTTTTTGCTAATTTAAAAATTTCTAATGCTTAATCTTTGTCCTTGGATAGAAAATTTATTGTTGCATTAACTTACCGCTTCCTGTTTCTCTCTTTTCATTGTTAAACAGTCTAAAGACTCAAAAGGAGCAATTTGGTACGCATAATCTTTCTCGTAAGCTAGTTTTTCTGTTTGTAGTTGTAGAACTGATTCTATTATAACTGATTCTGTTGTAAAATGGCAGGCTTTTGTACAAAAGTACCTCGAAATGTAAATTTGGAGAAATTGCGTAATGGATATTTGTTTCCTGAGGTACTTATTTTTCCTGTTTGTTTCCTTACTTGAGTTGACAATTTCTTTCCACGCTGAGAGAGTAGTGTATTATTGTTTTTCCAATGGCTTTATCTTGCTGTTATTTGTTTTATACAAGAAAACCAGATATATTTTTAGATTCATCCATACGTATATAAAATCTGCATCTATATGTCGTTAGTTTTCCTCATGGTACCTGAAAGTTTTGATTTAAGCTCTTTTCATTTTTACTGCTGTGATGGTACTAAAATCAGATTTCAAGACATGAGCTTCAACACATTAAGGAGTACCCAAATGCGAAGTTGATAAACCTTGGGGTTGGTGACACGACGAAGCCAATACCACAGATCATAGCATCACAAATGGCTGACGTGAGTATTTTTAAGGGGGCTTTGGAATTTTGCTGAGACATGAGTCTTCTACTGAACTAAGTATCTAAAATTAGCAATTGCAGAAGAAAATTTGACATGTGAGATGCATGATTAGGAATACATAAAACCAATTAATCTATATGATAGATAGGCATAGTTTATCTTGAGAGTTTATTTTTCTTTCTTGGTCCATTTACTTGAATACCTATGCTGAGCAAACGATTGTTAGTGAAAATGGCTTCAAAAACTTAAAAAAGGAAACAACTTAGGAAACTCCAATGCTTCTTCATATTGGTGGTAGTCGTATTTGAGAGGCTTGATTATACTGTTTCAATGGGGTGAAAAAACATATGCACCCTGTATGGAGAGTGGGACAAATATACTTGTCATATCATCATCCACCAAATAGAACACTTCTTAAAAGATAGCATGGCTTTTTCTTGCTTCTTTTTAAGCAAAAAGATGTTGTTGACTCTAATATGTTGTCAAACCTTCCGTCCATATAATTGGATGCTAGCATTGGTATGGGGAAATGAAATATAAAAACTTGCATCGATATTCTTTGGAGTGACATGCCTAAGAATATTGTTCTTTGCAGTACGCATTTGGCCTTTCAACAGATATTGGTTATAGAGGATATGGACCCGAGCAAGGCAACAAGGTATCATAGCATTTGTCTCAGGTTCCTTTCTATTTTTTTTTCATGCCTGTATTAAACTTATTGTTTGTTACCATGCTAATTTTCCTTTTTACACTTCCTTGAAGTTTGGTGACTTAGCTTAATTAAAGATACCTGCAATTGTCTGTTTATTCAATACGAGTGATTCATATGCTAATCTTCTGCTTTACAGTTATTCTTTTGCATTCTCTTTCTTTTAGTTAATTGTACACAAATTTTTCATGAAGTTGAACATTTTTTCAGTTTGCCTTTTGTTTTACTTCTGTGTCTGCATCACAGGCATTGAGGAAGGCAATTGCTGAAGTATTTTACAAAAATGAGCTGGTAAAAGACACAGAAGTTTTCATATCGGATGGAGCACAGTGTGATATCACACGCCTTCAGGTAATCAAACGGTCTGCCACTAATACTTTGAAGGTCTTTTTATATTCTTTCCCTTTTTATTTAAATTCCTTCTACTCTCAGTTTTATCTTATTTCTTCTTCTCTTTTTCGTAATATTTGTTTACCTAAGATAAGGATTTATGGTTGTTTTTTTTCTTCCTCCTTTATCTACAGTTGCTTCTTGGTTCCAATGTGACAATAGCAGTGCAGGACCCCTCCTTTCCGGTAAAATATTGCTTCTTCATTTCCTTTAAGCGTATATTTACTCATTTATTTCCTAGAATTAGCATGTATTTCTTTCTTCCACTCTTTATGTACTTGACGTTAAAGTTGCTTAGCTATGAAATGAAAATTCCTAAAAAATGAGCTAATATTTTCGGGCACCATAGATCAACTTGATTTCTCCATGCCTTCTGTCTATCTTTCTACACAGCATTAACGTTACATGCGTGTTCCATGTGATAAGAACTTTTGTAATTTTTAGAGACTTAAAAAGTTTTGATGTATGAGGACTCCTCTCTCTACATTGCGTCTATCTTACATACCATGTTATAGGGTATTTGATAATTTTCTTTAATGTGCCTGAAAGTTTTGTCGTACAATTACACAATTTGGAAGAGGCTACACAAGCAGTATGATGAACGGCGGCATTTTGCAAGCCCTTGACTGACAATCGAGAAAACTCATTTCCTGATTCTCGTAGAGCAATATGAATTTTTGAGCATTGTAAACATATTAGATTAGAAAAAAGAACTAAATAAAAAAACGATACAAAAATAGTTGCCTTTTTGGTGAAAGTGAGGGAGGTACTCATTACTTTCCTCATCAAGTACCAAAATAGTAGCTTCACTTGCGATAGTGCAGGAAAGGACATTTGGTAACTAGCTAAAACTTAAACAAACATCCTTTATAACTCCTCTGGAGGTTTCTGCTAAATAAATTGCCTAGGTAGGAAGTGATTTTTCGCAGCAATAAGAAAGTAAAAAGTGCGCTTTTTGAGAACTTGTGGAAATCTACAATTCCTATGTTTCAATGGCATTCAAGGCAAGTTCTTTCTGCACTCCCTTGGCAATTTCTAACTCTCTTCCCTTTTCATCTCGGGTCCCCCCCTCTCTTTTTGTCTTTTTTTGAAGAAGTTAAATTTTAAATTGATTTCAAGAGACACTTGGGTTTCTTTTCTGTTTCATTCTAGGTGTTAAAGATTTTTAAGAATTTTCCTGATAATATGTTTCATTTTCTGGGAAAATATGCTTTTTGTTACTTACTGAGCAATGCCATCGTAGCACCCATTCCCTGAGTCAGTTCTGTAGATTATTATTTTCACCTGGGTTTGTAGTTAATCTTGTACTTCTTGATGACAAGTATTTTCCTAAGGCAGGCTTACATAGATTCAAGTGTCATAATCGGTCAGGCTGGTAATTTTGAAGATGATGCTAAGAAGTATCAGAGCATTGTATACATGAACTGCGGGCCTCAAAACAATTGTTTTCCTAACTTGTCAAGAACTTCAAGGGCAGATATTATCTTCTTTTGCTCCCCAAACAATCCAACTGGTCATGCAGCGACAAGGAGGCAGCTAGAGGAACTTGTAGAATTCGCAAGAGACAATGGCTCAATTATTATTTTCGATTCTGCTTACGCAACCTATATCAAGGATGACTGCCCTCGTTCGATTTTTGAGATTCACGGTGCCAGAGAGGTAAGTATCCCAACGACTTTCTTTCAGCCAAGTAAGGTAAAAACTCACTGAATTAACGGATGCAATAGAATGGAATCTCTTTCTCACTCATTCTGTTTCACAACATCATCATCATCATTATCATTATTTTTTATTTTTTATTTTCTTTAGCTTTCTGTAATTATGCATAGTGACTTCTTTTTAGGTGGCAATAGAAGTATCGTCCTTCTCCAAATTTGCTGGCTTCACGGGGATCCGTCTTGGTTGGACAGTCGTCCCTGAGGAACTCTTGTATTCGAATGGTTTTCCTATCTTACATGACTTCAATCGCATCGTGTGCACCTGCTTTAATGGAGCATCCAGCATAGCTCAAGCTGGCGGGCTGGCATGCCTTTCTTCTGAGGGTTTTGTGGTAAGTTTGAAATTCCTGTTGAGTTAGTAAAGGAACTTTGGACATCAAAACCACTGGTTTCTTGTGTGCACTTTAACGTGAGAAAATGCACGCACGTGTTGTTTGGTCATTTTCCTTTTAATAGCAAACTTGTCATGAACATATGCTCATAGAAGTTGGGAAATTTAAACTTTGGATGATACTGAAAAGAAATAGTTGTCTAATATATGTTTCTGAAGATTTCGTCATTGTGTCAGGCTGTGCAGTCGGTTGTTGACCACTACATGGAGAACGCGAAGATATTGGTCGAGACTTTTGCTTCTCTCGGTCTAAAGGCATATGGGGGTAGAAATGCTCCATACATTTGGGTGCATTTTCCCGGCTCAAAATCTTGGGAAGTCTTCTCCAAGATTCTTGAGAAGGCACACATAATTACAGTTCCGGGCAGTGGATTTGGTCCCGGGGGTGAGGAGTACATAAGGGTTAGTGCTTTTGGCCATAGGGATACCATCATTGAGGCCTCTAGGAGGCTGAAAATCCTTTTTTCTTAAAGAAAGGCATTCTTGCCGTTTGATTAGCTGTTTAAACAAAAACCTAAAGTTTATAGCAAAAATTGAGCATATAATTTGGCATGTAATAAGACCATATGAAAACTGAACACATAAATTGAGTTATACGCATGGTTATAAATCTCCTATATGTTTTGTTTTGCTTTGTTTTTTTTAATAGTTTCATTTGGCTTTCTTTTCACATGGATGTGGCCTGAAGCTAATCTAATGTGAGGAAGCTAATGATCCGTGGACAAGTACTATCCATAGTTATGTATAAAGTTCCAATGAAAAGTGTTTTAGTGTCCTTCGGGTGTCATGGTCGTCCAATAGGCAAGGACTTTTCCTAATTACTTTAATTTCTATCCACTTACTGTCTTTAATCTTTACCTTGTTCAATAGTGACATTGTTTCAAGGGTTTTTGACATTTTTTGCCTCCTAAATTTTTCATGGTTTGGCATCATCGTTCTTAATTTCTTCCCCAGCAACCTCTGAGCTTCTAACAAAAAATAGCAATAACTCTAGTTAAAAGCTTATAATGGAAGTTAAATTTAAAATCGTGACTAGTTCATGATTAAATTGTCAAGAAAAACAATAAGGCATTGTGTCAGATTGTGAGTAGAAGACGCAAGTGCCAATGATAAGATCGACTAACAAACACAAATAACAAACAAAAATCTAAGAACGATCAAACTCAGAGCATTTTTATTAATGAAATTGAAAGGAAACACTACATATGGGGACATTCGAGTGGCCCGTACACTCCTCAAGAGCAAAAGCTCGATTAAAACACTCACTCAATAAATTCTTGGATGCCTCTCTCTTCCTCTCCACCATCATCTTATTCCTCTGTCCTGTTCTCACATCACAATTCCCTTGCCCTCCTTAATTCTTGGAGCCATTCCTGTATAGCGATCTGTCACCTCCAAAATAGGCCTTCCAACCAAGAGAAGCATCTCCTGTGCTGCAACTGCACTAGACCAGTATCCCTCCTCTTAGTGTGATTCCTCCTTGCGTATGTGAAACGAATTGGAGGCTGATTATTACCCCCGCCCAAGGTGAAAGTGTGGAAACTGAGAATTGATAGCATCAAAAGACTCCCAGGAATCCTCATGAGCAGGCAACTTTGCCCAACGAATGAGAACTTCCAAATAAGCAGAGGAGCCTCATAGCTTCTGTCGAACTCCCAAAAGTTCCGCTGCTTCAGCTTTCATTCCAACTCAGCTGTGATCTGGTCAGGAAGAGTAGTGGTCAATTGGAACTTGCCCAAAGTCGTAGTTGAGAGACTTGAAAACAGGGTGAATCGCAGCTTCCTCAGGCAGCTTGAGGCGATAAGCAAATGGTCCAACTTGAGCAATCGTCTCATAAAGCCTATAAAACAAGGGAGCTAGCTTCTTGTTACGTCGGAGAGCCAATGAGTGTTGACAATAAGGCCGTAGTTTGAGACACACATAATCTTCTACTTCAAAGCTCACATCGTGCCTTTTCCCATCAGCCCAACTCTTCATGTTTTGCAGAGCACGCATCAGGTGATGTTTGAGGATATCAAGTGCGGCGTCTCTATCCACCAATCCACCTCCTCCACAGGTGAGGAACCAAGATTGTAACGAATGACCTAAGGTGGGTCACGACCATAAAGTGCCCGGAAAGGAGTGGTCCGAGTCGCAGAGTGGAAGGATGTATTGCAATAAAATTCTGCCTAAGGTAGCCAATAAGCCCACTGCTTTGGTCTTTTTTGAAGTGAAACAATGCAATTATGACTCGAGGCACCGAATGACAACCTCCGTCTGCCTGTCGATCTGAGGTGGTAAGAGGTAATGCGAGACAATGTGGTTCCCATTTGCTTAAAAAGCTCAGACCAAAAAGCACTCAAAAGCACCCAATCCCGATCCGACACAATAGAGCGGGGTATTCCATCTAACCTCACCAACACCCAAATGAAAACAGTAGCCATGGATGTTGTAGTAAAGGGGTGCTTCAATGGCATGAAATGGCTATACTTGCTTAAGTGATCGACCACCACAAGAATGGAATTGAACCCGTCCGAACGTGGGAGACCCTCCACAAAGTCTGTTGACAAATTGTCCCACACCTTATTGGGTAAAGGAAGGTGCTATAGCAGACCACTAGGAGCCAAGGTCAAATACTTGTGGCGTTGACATACTTCACATTTCGCCATGTAATCCACCACATCTTTTTTGAGACCAAACCAATACCATTTCGCTGCCAATTGTCAATATGTCTTCAACACTCCGGAATAACCTCCCACAGTTCCATCATGTATGTTTTGAGTAAAGTTTCCACAAAAGGAGGGCTTCTAGAGATCACTAGGCAACCCTCAAACAGCAACTGACCCCGCACAATAGTGAAACCTGGATAAGCCAACAGATTTTGCTGCAGTTCAGTCCAAATTTTGAACAATTGTTCATCCAACATCAGCTGTTGGTGGAGCTCCTTAGTGTCCATCATAGTAGGGGCGGACAGAACAGCCAATTCCAGCCCAAGGGGCAGCCGAGAAAGGGCATCTGCCGTATTATTCTCTAGTTCAGGCTTATAATGTATTTTGAAATCGTACCCCATTAGTTTGGACAGCCATTTCTGGTATTCAACATTCACCAAGCTTTATTCCAACAAGTACCTCAAACTCCTTTGGTCGGTCCGGATCACAAAGTGCCACCCTAGGAGATAAGGTCGCCATTTTTGAACCGCGTTTACAATTGCTATCAATTCCCACTCGTAAACTGACCTAATGGACCACTCGTAAACTGACTTGTGCCGTGCAAGAGAAGGAAAAGCCTGGCTGTAGTACGTGATGGGCCGCTGATTCTGCATGAGAACGGCACCTACGCCATAACCCAACGCATCAGTTTCAAGGACAAACGGCTGATCAAAATCTGGTAAAGCTAACATTAGAACACTCGCCATGGCCTATTTAAGGCGCTCAAATGCCTTTGCTGCCTCTTCCGATCGATGACAGCTATTTTTTAACAAATCTATGAGTGGCAATGCGATAGTCCTATAACCAGCACCAAACTTTAGATAGTATCCAGTAAGACCCAAGAACCCCCTATAATTCCCTTAAATTTGTGGGAAACGGCCATTATAACATGGCCTCAACCTTGGATGGGTCAATCGCCACTCCTTCCTGCGAGATAATATGGCCCAAATACTCTACTGGGGACTGCTTGAAGCTACAATTGTTAGCATTGGCAAATAGCCAATTCTACTTCTCCAAGTGGTTTTCATGCTCTTCCAAGGACTTGCTATATACCAAGATGTCATCAAAAAACACCTGTATAAACTTCTGAAGAAATGGGCAAAAGATATCATTCACGAGTGCCTGAAAAGTTACCAATGCATTGGGAAGGCTTCATGCTCTTCCAAGGACTTGCTATATACCAAGATGTCATCAAAAAACACCTGTATAAACTTCCGAAGAAATGGGCGAAAGATATCATTCACGAGTGCCTGAAAAGTTACCGATGCATTGGGAAGGTTGAAAGGCATAACCAAGAACTCATAATGACCGTCACGAAATGCCGTCTTTGGCACATCCTCACCGCACATTTGTATTTTAGTATACCTTGACTTGAGGTCAATCTTTGAAAACAGGGTAGCACCATGGAGCTCATCCAATAACTCATCAATAACCGGAATGGGAAACCTGTTCGGCACGATTTCTTTGATAATGGCCTGATAGTCAACGCAAAATCGCCAACTCCTATCCTTCTTCTTGACCAAGAGAACCAGGCTTGAGAATGGGCTCACACTTGGTTCAATTATCCCTGCAGCCAACATCTCGCCGACAAGGTGTTCAATCTCATTCTTTTGTGCTTGAGGGTATCAGTATGGTCGAACATTGATGGGCGAAGAACCGCCCTACAAAACAATAGAATGATCCTGGGTCCTTCTAGTGGTAGCCCTGATGGCATATTAAATACCCTAGCCTTTCGACTTAACACCTCCTCCAATTCTACCGATACCTCCTCCTTCGGCCTCACGATTCCATGCTCTATGGAAATACTACTCAGCTCCAAAAACACCCCAATGTCCTTTTTGCATAAGTGCCCTCATCCTGGCTTTGAGGGAAATCGAGCTCTTACACAAACTCAGATCTCTTTGCAACACCACCTGCAGTTGCCCTGCCTCAAACGTCATGATCAATGCTTTCCAATTAACTCTCATAGCATCATGAGTTTCTAGTCACTGCCCCCCAAGTATCAAGTCCGAACTACCCAGCTCAAGTGGCAAAAAACTAGCAAATCCTTTGCCCAACCACGGATTACCATCATTGCCATAACTACTTCATAACCTCTAGTAGTATCCACAGACAAATTCAGTTGTACAAGGCACGATGAGTCCAACCACCGAGTTCAGCGAGAGTTCCACTAACTCATTGGAGATCTGAGCCCCCTTGCTTTGCCTCCTTAATTTGCCAAAACCTCCTCATCATTGATGATCAACACTTGCAACTCCCGATTAGGGCATTGATGGCCCACCGAATATTTCCCATCACAACGATAGCACAACCTTTTCTCCCATTGGAGCTGTATTTCCTCGTCGGAGAGGCACCGAAAGGGTCCGTCGGAGCAGCAGTCGACTTGTCTACCATACAAGTGCTACTTTTTGCGTTGGTCCAATGCCCTTAAGAAACCGGATTAACGAGACAATTAACCCAATTACATTTATTGAATTAAAATATGACTTTAATTTGTAAAAATTTTACAAATATCTTATAATAATATCATTAAATTTATTTATATATAATTATATAATACAATATGTAATATCATTGAAATAATTACTATATTATTAAAGATATTTTTAAAATATTTTAAATATTATGTTAGATTTTAATTTTATAACAATAATTTGGACTTGTAATTTTTTCTTATAAACCTCGTTAGTGTTCGGCTGTCCATGCCCTAAATTAGACCTTTGCTGTCCAGGCCCAGTATTAGCATTTCTGGCCCAAGAACCAACTAGAGTGGATCCCTTGTTTGGTCGAATTTGATAGTTTCGGTCCGCGGCCTGTTGAGCTATTTCCACAATTAGGGCCAACCTTCCTGGTTTCATCATCTGGATCACTGCATCGATATCCGATCTTAACCCAATCACAACCGCCCCTTCGAGAACCACATTTGGGACGCCAGCGAAAGGAGCCGCCATAAGTTCAAACTGCCGGTGATATTCTCTCAAGGTCGTTTCCTATTTCAACATGAGCAGATTCTCACATAAACTTCCTTCCTAAGTTGGCCAGAAACGCTCAATAATCATCATCTTCAATTCCACCCAGCTATGCATCGCATGACATCCGTCTTCCCCTTGAAACCAGGCCAACGCCTCACCGTCGCCACATTGAGCTTTTCCTGTTCACCCAGCCGATTTAAAGAGAAGATTCGCTTAGCTCGGAATATCCAACCGTCAGGATTCATGCCGTCGAAAACGAGCATCTCCACCCTTTAAACACAAGGATCGGTTCTAGGGCTATCATCTCGACTTGTTGTATCTTGATCACCGGGTTCCGCCGTTGGGGCCATCTGTACCGACATCGCTTCACGATTCGCTGGAGTGCGAGGTTGATCGCACTTGGACCTCTGATGCAGCAATTTCTTCAACTTCTCCAACATAGTATCCATTCCTTGCTCCAGCTTAGGAATTTTCTACAAATCGCGATGAACCAGATCAAACTCTTCCTGAAACTATTCTTTCACTGTGACCAAATGCTTCTTTAATCGCTTCTCGGGCTGTATCTCTGCCTTCGTTCCTGTCATCACCCAGGTACCGCTTGGATACTAAAATGGTAAGATAGACTAACAAACACAAATAACAAAGGAAAATCTAAGAAGGACAATCAAACTGAGAGAATTTTTGCTGATGAAATTGAAAGGAAACACTGGATATGGGGACATTCGAGTGGCCCGTACATTCCTCAAGAGCAAAAGCTCGACTAAAACACGCTTAATAAATTCTTTTATACCTCTTCACCTTCATTTTATTCCTTTCTCCTTTAACTGACTAACCAGAGTCGTTATTCCTTCTCATATCACAGTTTCCTTCACTCTTCTTAATTCCTGGTGCCACTCTTATATTGCCATCTATCACCTCCAAATTAGGCCTTCCAACCGAGACAAACTTCTCCTGTGCTGCAGCTGCATCTTGACCAGCATCCCTCCTCTTATGTGATTCCTCCTTGCATATGTGAAATGAATTGGAGGCTTATCGGCCAAATATTTTATTCTGTTTTAATGATTGGAACTAATTGCTATTTTTTTTAATCAAGTTAGGGCACAAAATTGCTAAAAAAAAAGGACTGCATAGTAATGATGGTGATGGTGATGGTGATGGTGATGACAACGACGACAACAACTACAGTATGTCATAAAACAAGGTAAAATGTAATAAAAGACTAAAGAGAATAAAAGAGAAAGCATGAGAGAGAGACAAAATAAATTTATATTTTTACTTGTAAGGATAAAAATATAAACTTAATACAACCTTTATTTACAGGCCAAAAATCATAATTAGAAGTAGTAGCAATAAACATAATTTACATAGATTATATATACAATTAAAAGAAAAATAATGCACAATAATAAAAAAGATTCAATGAGAGAGATAATGAGCTCAAAATGTGAATTTTAATTTGCATGTAAGTCATGGAATACTAAGACATGCTATCCACACACACTTGAATCACAATACTCTCCTTGGATGTCCACCATACAAAGAATGTGTCTCATTAAAAATCTTACTAGGAAAAATCTCTTGGAAAAAAAATCTTAATGAAGAGAAGAAGAGTACATAATTCTTGTATGCTCTAATTTTAGGACTGCCTCATCAAAAACCTTGCCATGAAAACCTAATGGGAATAAATCTGGGTTAAGGGAAAAAATATACAGTATGCAGTGTCTCTCCCTCATGTCAACATCTCTTCTTCAAAGATCTCTTAGTCAACACATACTAATTTTGTATACCAACTTTTCAAATGTTGTTAGAGGAAGTCCCTTCATAATAAATCTATCAAGTTGTCAATGGAGTGAATTTGATGTATATCAATTCTCTAATTTCTTTTGTAGCTCGTGTGTAAATAAGAATTTTGACAAAATATGCTTTGGTCTGTTTTCTTTTATGTAATCTCCTTTGAGTTGGGCGATATAGGTTGTATTATCTTCATACAACACCATTAAACATTCTTTGTTGATTGGAAGATCATGTCACGACCCGACTATTCGAGCCGTTACTTAAAGCTTTTTTCTTTATCTTAATTGTAATCTTAATCTTACTTACTTGTAAAACTGCAGAATAATTTTTTAAACACATTTAGATTACTTAGCGATTATCGTAAATATGTTTAGAACACTTGTTTACTTATAATTACAAAACACTTACTTAAACTATCTTGCAAAAGCAGTTCTAGCGTACTACTAGACAGGAACATACTATATAAATAAACAATTTTTCAAAAAGCGGAATTTAAATTGCAAAGGTAGCCATAACCCAACCATCACATTTGTCTGACCACTGCACCTAGGTCATCAATTTTTCATACCAACCTCTTGGCAGGATTTTCTATAGCATAAAGGATCTAGATGAGCTTTTGCACAGCAAATACAAACATTTCTCACAAAACATTTGTATAAGATTACTAACAGTAGTACAATGCATGATTTTAATATGCTTACTTGTGAACATCTTATTATTCATGACTTATTCTATATTAAGGGCCCAAGTGTTCATTACCAAATACGCATGATTTTCGAACACCGTGATTATAACTTATCTTGATGCTCCCTTTGGGTCGGGAGACTTATAATCCTAACCTGAGTGGAGGTTAGTACAATACTTAATTATCTAATCTTAACTTTATTAACTTGGGCTTTAGATTACCAGTTTTGTGTCACGCCCCGGAGTACGGGAGGTGACGTGGCGGAATATTTAGATTAATTAAAAGAGAATTTAATTAAAAATCGAGAGTTTGAGAATCAAATTAAATAAAAACTAAGAAGTTTTTCCACCACATTTTATAAAAGGATTTATAAAAATTAAGCAAATAATAATAATTGAATAAAAACCGCGAATATGGGTTCCACAACCCATAACTTGTGCACACACATGGTTCTGACAATATCACAAATATAATTACAGTCCAGGTACAAATAACGTTAAGTCTTACATGCCTTGATTAATAATACAGAATATAAATAAACTCTCCTATTGCTCCTGAGTTCGGTCCGAAGAATCTTCTCCAAACCTAAATGGAAAACCACCTAGATGGGGGAAATTCAAAACAATAAAACGTGAGCGAAAGGCTCAGGAGGACTATGTTTTATAAAATAGTTTAACGCAAAGGAACACAACATTATTAGAAGTTATTCAAAGGAAACTTAAATAAATAAATAGATAAACAATTTGAGTAGAACCGTCCTGACACAGAACAGTCTACTCGTCAAATCAAAACACCAATTTACTTTTACCTAGGCAAACCATGATATCACCACCGTAGTGGCCCAGCTGGGTTTCGGGACCTGCCCCCAAGGTCGATCGCTACACGACCCGATCTCTGATATGGCGTCATGCCTTAGTGTTTATTATCATTATCATTCAAAACCCAATTACCGAGTGTTGTCAATTACATTTATTATGGAATTCATTTCATAATCACGGCATATTAAAATATAACCGATAAAACCATTTTCAAACAACCGTTGAAAACATTTGATAGAAATCCTTTTCAAAGCCAAATCATTTCAAAACCAGGCTACCAAAGAAATAGGATAGAAGTCCTACCTCAATACTCGTGCCGGTACCCCACACCGTAATCCCGGTCCGCTATACGTTAGCTCCACGAAACCACGAACGATCCTAGATACAAACTAAGTCAATCAATATCTAGTTCAAGACATTCTATGTTACTAAATCATTTCATGATGTCCTAGTGTGCCATTTGTATCATTAAAATCATCCTATAAGGTTGGGATTTAAATCAGGGTTCAAAACAGTGAAAACGGGTAAAAATCACAAAATTTTCCATGCCTCGGTCGGCCTGCCGGACGCCCTGCTTCGGCCTGCCGAACTGCACAGTTCGGCCTGCCGGAAACAAGGTTCGGCCTGCCGAACATTTCCCCAGATTCGGCCTGCCGGTCGGAAGAACACCGGCCTGCCGATCATCACTCCGGCCTACCGAACATGAACTTCGGCCTGCCGAACTGGGAAAACCCAGAAATCCCAGCCACGGGTTTCTCGATCCCCAAAATCCAAATCTTGTTTCTAACCTGTTTTTCTCAAATCCCAGGCATGAAAAACAACTATAGTTGATAGAAAAACATTCTAGAACATGTTTGGAACCATTTAAACAACATTTAAACTCAAAATCCTCAAAAATCTGAAAATGAGAAAAAGAGGAGAAAAATGAAAAATCTTGAATCCAATCCGTTTTTCTTCAATCTACGCTTAGATTCTAGTTGGTCTAAGTTCATTTAACACAAATCCATGGTTTTCTAAGCTTAAACAAACTTAGATTTCAAAAACACACAAAATTGAAAATTTTGTAAAAAGTTTAGAAATTTCGAATCTAACCTCGAATCGAAGCTTCAATCCGCGTTCTCGGTTGCCGAATCACGTCCCCGAGCTTCCTCCTTGCTATCCCGAGGCTTGGATTCGAATTTGTTATAAAAAATTTGAGAGAGAATTGAGAGAGAAAGAGAGCTGCCGAGAGAGAGAGAGAAGAGAGAGAGTGAAACGTGAGAGTGAGGAGAGAGAGAGAAGAGGGAAATAAATAGAGAAAATCGGTGGGCGGTTTTACTGTGCGAAAACCATGTGCCGCCCACGGTTTTGCAAAACGGAGTATTTTTAACATTTTACAAATTGTTGTGTTTTAAAACTCAAAACATCATTTTAAATCCATAAGAAATCATTTAAATGTATCAATTTAACAAAACAACCAAAAACTAAAAATCCAACCAAATAATCTAATTAAAGTTAAAACTTTAATTATGGCACACTAATTCATCATTTACATTACATTAATGTTAAATAAATTTCGGGACGTTACAGCTTTCCACCCCTAAAAGAAATTTCGTCCTCAAAATTTACAACTCATCTCAAAAACAAAACAAATGCGGATATAACTCCCGCATACCCGACTCTAGTTCCCAAGTGGCTTCATCAACCCCGTGATGCTGCCACACGACCTTTACCAACGGTATCTCACGACGACGCAAGCTAATCACTTTCCGGTCGATAATCTGAATCGGCACTTCTTCGTACGTCGTATCCTCCTGAACCTGCACATCGCGAAACGATACTATCTTACCCTGCTCAGGTGGACACTTCCTAAGCATTGACACATGAAACACATCGTGCACATGAGAAAGTTCGGGCGGAAGATCAAGCCGATAAGCGACCACACCAACACGCTGAGTGATCTCGAACGGCCCAATATACCTCGGCGCGAGTTTCCCACTCACTCCGAACCGCATAGTTCCCTTACGAGGCGACACCCTCAAGAGAACAAAATCTCCAACTGCGAACTCTAAGGGTCTACGTCTCCTATCTGCGTAGCTCTTCTGCCGACTCTGAGCTGCTCTCAACCGATCCCGGATTACCACGACTTTCTCGTTGCTGTCACGAATCTCATATGGCCCAAGAAAAACTCTATCTTCCGGCTCGGCCCAACACACAGGTGACCGACACGGTCGCCCATACAACGCCTCAAATGGTGCCATACCGATACTCGTCTGATAACTGTTGTTGTACGTGAACTCCGCCAAATGCAAACATTGCTTCCAATTCCCGCCGAAGTCCAACGCACAAGCACGCAACATATCCTCGAAAACCTGAATAACCCGCTTAGACTGCCCATCAGTCTGAGGATGAAACGCCGTACTGAAGTTCAAATCCGTACCCAAAGCCTCCTGAAAACTCCTCCAGTACTTAGCATTAAACCTGGTGTCTCGATCAGAGGTGATGGACAAAGGAACCCCATGCAACCTCACAATGTTCTGCATATACAACTCCCCGAGAATCTTCCTGGAACACGTTGATCTAAACGGAATGAAATGCGCCGATTTCGTCAACCTGTCGACTACAACCCAAACTGCATCATGCCGCTGCTCCGTCCTCGGCAAACCTGTGAGGAAATCCATCGTCACATGCTCCCATTTCCACCCTGGAATAGGAAGCGGCTGAAGCTGACCTGCAGGCTTCTGATGCTCAGCTTTCACCTGAAGACACGTCGAACACTTGGCCACGTACTCGCGAACATCTTTCTTCATGCCTCTCCACCAATAGTGCCTCTTCAAATCACGATACATCTTGGTGCTCCCCGGATGAATAGCAAACTGAGACCTGCTTCATCTAGAACGGCTTTCGTCACCTCGGTGATAACTGGAACTGCAAGACGCTCCCGGAAGTACAACGATCCATCTGCATGCACGCTCCATTCCTCGAACTGCTCCCCGTTCTGAATCCGCGACCAAATCCCCTGCAAATGTCGATCCTACCACTGACCTTGCTTCACCATCCGAACAAGAGCTGGAGTCGCTTCCACATGATACAACAAAACTCGATCACCGTCTTCATGATACTGTAGCCGATACTCACTCACTGTCGCATCCCTGCTCCAGTCCTCAAAAATCAAACAAGCGAGAATCCCTGAAGACTTCCTGCTAAGCGCGTCCACGACCACATTAGCTTTTCCGGGATGATACTGCAACGTGAAATCATAATCCTCCATGTACTCCACCCATCTGCGCTGCCTCAAGTTGAGATCCCTCTGAGTGAACAAATGCCTCAAACTCTTATGATCGGAGAAGACCTGAAACGATGCTCCATACAAGTAACACCTCCAAATCTTCAGCGCGTAGATCACCGCTGCAAGCTCTAAATCGTGAGTAGGATAATTTTGCTCGTGAGGTCATAGCTGTCTCGATCCGTATGCAACCACACGTCCATGCTGCATCAACACGCATCCAAGTCCACGCCCTGAAGCATCCGCATAAACCTCATATGGCTCGTCACTGCTAGGAATAACCAACATCGGAGCTGAAGTCAACCGGTTCTTCAATTCCTAAAAAGCAGACTCACAGTCTTCATCCCACTCAAACCTGACATTTTTCTTGATCAACCTCGTCAACGGAGCTGCAATCTTCGAAAAGTCCTTTACAAATTTCTGGTAATATCCAACAAGACCTAAGAAGCTGCGAATCTTCGGTACATTCCTTGGTAGTTCCCACTCAATATAGCTTCAATCTTGGACGGATCCACTGAAATACCATGCTCCGAGATGACATGACCTAGAAACTTGACCTCAGTCAACCAAAACTCGCACTTTTCCCTCTTAGCATACAACTGGTGCTCCCGCAGAGTCTGAAGCACGATCCGAAGATGCTGCTCATGCTCCTCCCAAGTCTTAGAATACACAAGAATATCATCGATGAACACGATCATGAACTGATCCAGATACAGCCTAAATATCCTGTTCATCAGATCCATAAAAGCTGCTGGAGCATTCGTCAACCCAAATGACATAACCAGAAACTCAAAGTGCCCATACCGAGTCCTAAAAGCTGTCTTGGGAATATCCTCTTCCTTGATCCTGAGCTGATGATAACTTGAACGCAAATCAATCTTCGAGAAGTACCGCGAACCTCCCAACTGGTCAAATAGCTCATCAACCCTAGGCAAGGGATATTTGTTCTTCACCGTAACACGATTCAGCTGTCGATAATCCACACATAACCTGAGAGTCCCATCGTGCTTCTTAGCGAACAAAAATGGTGCTCCCCACGGAGATGTGCTGTTTCGAATATACCCATTATCAGCAAGCTCCTGAAGTTGCTTCCTCAATTCCTTCATTTCTGCCGGCGCCATCCGATAAGGTGCCATAGAAATCAGTGATGTCCCTGGAAACAACTCGATACCAAACTCAATCTCCCGATACGGTGGTAATCCTGGCAACTCGTCGGGGAAGACATCCTCGAACTCATCAACCACCGAAATCGCTACACTGCTACTCGAAACATAGGGCTCGCAATCCAGGTTGGCAAGAAAAGCACAACAACCTAGATTCCTTCGCCCTCCTAGACACGACTTCATGAGACGCTCACTCATTAACCAATCACCACCACCCTGGTAAGTGATCATCGTCCCTCTATCAGACACTAAGGTCACTTTTCTAAGTTGGCAGTCCACGACTGCATTATACCTGGACAACCAGTCCATCCCTAGAATTACATCATAGGAGTTCATGGGGAGTATAATCAAATCACTTTTCAAAATCTCATCCCCAATCATTATTTTACAAGATTTACACATACAATTTACACATACCCACCCCAAGGGAGAAGTTATGACTAGGGGTTCATTAAACTCTTCTATCTCTAATCCCAAGGCATGTACAAAAGAACTCGAAATGAGAGAATGAGAGGCACCGGTATCAAATAAAACGCGAGCTAAAGATCTAGAAACCAAGATCATACCATCGACAACCGCATTACCAGTCTGAGAATCTGACCCTCCAGATGCCATTGCATGAACCTGCACTGGCGCTTTCCCTTTTCCTCTACCGACATTGCTGGGTCCTGGATTACTCGGCCGATACTACTGAGATGGAGACGACTGCACACTACCTGTACTCGGCGCTCGATACTGAGGAACACTGCGCTGAAAATGCTGCGGCTGCTGTCCCCGTGCCGGATATGAGAATTGCTAAGGAGAGAACTGCGGATACTGTAACTGCAGGTACTGCGGAGGCGGAGGTAGGGTATGAGGCTGAGACTGACGACTGGCATCCTCCTTAGTCTGCGATCCAAGACGAGCACTCCTGATCGGGCAATTCCTCTTGATGTGTCTGGGCTGCTGACAGAAATGACAATGAAAGCTGTAGGGATTGCTGCGCCCGCTGCCAGACGAACTACTGCTACCACTGGTCGCACCGCCTTGCTTGCCTTTCCCTGGAGCTGGACGACTACTGGTGCTCTTCCTGCCACTCCTCTGCGGTCCTCCTGAAGCCTTGGCTCGGTCCTCACAATACTGCACATAATCATTCTCCACGGAGATTGCCGACGACACAAGCTCTCCGAAACTCCTAAGCCGTAGAGCAACCAACTGCCGCCGAATAGGAGCCTTGAGCCCTTCCTGAAACTTAATGCACTTTTCACGCTCCGATGCCACCGCTGATGGAGCAAACCTAGCCAACTCATTAAACTTTGCCTCATATTCCCAAACTGACAGATCACCCTGCTGCAATCTATAAAACTCAGCTGCCTTCTGATCTCTATACCCCTGCAAAAAATACCGATCATAGAACAGCTCCTCGAACCTGTCCCAACTGATATCGCCACCGCGCTCCAGACGCTTAGTCTGTTTCCACCAAGTGTTAGCGCCACCCTCGAGCTTATACGCCGCGAACTCCACACGATACTCCTCAGGCACACCAAGGGTATCCAAATGCTTCAAGATCGAATCCAGCCAATACTCTGCCAACTGCGGATCCCCATTGCCATCAAAAGTCAGAATAGACGCCCGTCGAAATTCTTTAAAATATGCATGCCGACTACCAACACTAGAGTCTTACGGTCTAGCCCTGGCTGCCATCTGTCGAAAAGTCGCAAACATAGACCTCATCATGCTTTCATCGTTCCCGAACTCGGCGTCAGCTGTCGAACGACGTCTAGGTGCCATTCTCTCACTTCTGAAAACAAAATTTGGACTGTCAGAGGTATTTCATTGTCAAACCTATGTGTGCACAATTCCCAAGGTTCATAACCTTGAGCTTTGATACCATTCTGTCACGCCCCGGAGTACGGGAGGTGACGTGGCGGAATATTTAAACTAATTAAAAGAGAATTTAATTAAAAACCGAGAGTTTGAAAATCCAATTAAGTAAGAAATAAAGAGATTTTCCACCACATTCGATAAACGAGTTTATAAAATATTAGGCAAATAATAGCAATTAAATAAAAACCGCGAATATGGGTTCCACAACCCACAACTTGTGCACACACATGGTTCTGACAATATCATAAATACAATTACAGTCCAAGTACAAATAAAGTTAAGTCTTACATGCCTTGATTAATAAATACAGAATGTAAATAAATTCTCCTATTGCTCCTGAGTTCGGTCCGAAGAATCTTCTCCAAACCTAAATGGGAAACCACCTAGAAGGGGGAAATTTAAAACAATAAAACGTGAGCGAAAGGCTCAGTAGGACTATGTTTTATAAAATAGTTTAACGCAAAGGAACACAACATTATTAGAAGTTATTCAAAGGAAACTTAAATAAATAAATAGATAAACAATTTGAGTAGAACCGTCCTGACACAGAACAGTCTACTCGTCAAATCAAAACACCAATTTACTTTTACCTAGGCAAACCATGATATCACCACCGTAGTGGCCCAGCTGGGTTTCGGGACCTGCCCTCAAGGTCGATCGCTACACGACCCGATCTCTGATATGGCGTCATGCCTTAGTGTTTATTATCATTATCATTCAAAACCCAATTACCGAGTGTTGTCAATTACATTTATTATGGAATTCATTTCATAATCACGGAATATTAAAATATAACCGATAAAACTATTTTCAAACAACCGTTGAAAACATTTGATAGAAATCCTTTTCAAAGCCAAATCATTTCAAAACCAGGCTACCAAAGAAATAGGATAGAAGTCCTACCTCAATACTCGTGCCGGTACCCCACACCGTAATCCCGGTCCGCTATACGTTAGCTCCATGGAACCACGAACGATCCTAGTTACAAACCAAGTCAATCAATATCTAGTTCGAGACATTCTATGTTACTAAATCATTTCATGATGTCCTAGTGTGCCATTTGTATCATTAAAATCATCCTATAAGGTTGGGATTTAAATCAGGGTTCAAAACAGTGAAAACGGGTAAAAATCACAAAATTTTCCATGCCTCGGTCGGCCTGCCGGATGTCCTGCTTTGGCCTGCCGAACTGCACAGTTCGGCCTGCCGAACATTTCCCCAGATTCGGCCTGCCGGTCGGAAGAACACCGGCCTACCGATCATCACTCCGGCGTGCCGAACATGAACTTCGGCCTGCCGAACTGGGAAAACCCAGAAATCCCAGCCACGGGTTTCTCGATCCCCAAAATCCAAATCTTGTTTCTAACCTGTTTTTCTCAAATCCCAGGCATGAAAAACAACTATAGTTGATAGAAAAACATTCTAGAACATGTTTGGAACCATTTAAACAACATTTAAACTCAAAATCCTCAAAAATCTGAAAATGAGAAAAAGAGGAGAAAAATGAAAAATCTTGAATCCAATCCGTTTTTCTTCAATCTAGGCTTAGATTCTAGTTGTTCTAAGTTCATTTAACACAAATCCACGGTTTTCTAAGCTTAAACAAACTTAGATTTCAAAAACACACAAAATTGAAAATTTTGTAAAAAGTTTAGAAATTTCAAATCTAACCTCGAATCGAAGCTTCAATCCGCGTTCTCGGTTGCCGAATCACGTCCCCGAGCTTCCTCCTTGCTATCCCGAAGCTTGGATTCGAATTTGTTTTCAAAAATTTGAGAGAGAATTGAGAGAGAAAGAGAGCTGCCGAGAGAGAGAGAGAAGAGAGAGAGTGGAACGTGAAAGTGAGGAGAGAGAGAGAGAAGAGGGAAATAAATAGAGAAAATCGGTGGGCGGTTTTACTGTGCGAAAACCATGTGCCGCCCACGGTTTTGCAAAACGGAGTATTTTTAACATTTTACAAATTGTTGTGTTTTAAAACTCAAAACATCATTTTAAATCCATAAGAAATCATTTAAATGTATCAATTTAACAAAACAACCAAAAACTAAAAATCCAACCAAATAATCTAATTAAAGTTAAAACTTTAATTATGGCACACTAATTCATCATTTACATTACATTAATGTTAAATAAATTTCGGGACGTTACAATTTGTAACTTAGTCAATATACAGAATGTCATGACTTGGTATCTAAAGTAATATGCATGACAAACACAATCTTAAACCATAAGTGATACCTAACTATTGGATCTAGTCTATACCGTCAAACTATTTTTATGTCGCTTGACTTAGATGCACTAAGGCCAAATTTAAGTCACATAATATGGATTTGAACTTTGTATGTCGAGAGTCCTCATTTACTTAAAAACTTTGAGCTTAATCGATAACCTTTGGTTTGTTTAAACCATTTTTGTAAAAATGACAATTTTGCCCTCAACAAGTCTCAACAAAAATTTTGAACTCTTAGGAATTAAAATTGTTATCGCATGCTACCCAAAAAAGTTTAGAAAATCTGTCCGTGCAGTGAAAAATTTAGTTTTGCTAATTTTTACGATTTTGGTTCGAAACATGAATATCTTGACATTTTTGCCTTTGGCACTAAAGGAATACTGTTTGGTACCATAATGTGCAACTTTTAATTAGGATCAAAACTCTCAAAAGGCTCTTGAACATATTCAAACGTTTTCAAAGCATTTTCCCATTTTTGCCGTTTACAATTTCACAGTTAAATCTTATAAAATTTATAACTCAAAATCGGTGTAGAATTGATAGAAAAGTTATTTCATGAAAGTCGACAATTTCAATAAGATCTACAACTTTTGTGGTTTAAGTTTTTTCAAAATCAATTGTTTCGAGAGAGTTTTGGCCAAATTTCTAAATGCACAAATCTAAAAATTACCTTTTTTAGGTTGATTTGGTTAGAATTTGAGGAAAATTTCTTCACAACAAATATTTATCTCATCGTTTTCAATAAATCTTATGTTAAGCTTGAAAGTCAATTCAATCACTTAGATCTTTAAATTATGTTTTTTAAAAAATGTTTCATAAGTTGTTGTAACACTTAACTTGCAAAACTATTTCTACATACCAAAATCATAAACTAAGCCTAACAACTTTATCTATAACCATGCAACATAGACAAATAATGTCATAATAAGTCTTTTACATGCCAAAGTCCATAATCACTTATTACATCCTATAAATAAATTAAATCATAAACTTTAAATAAAAAATTTAGAGTTGAGGTTTTACCTAATGTATTCCAAAAAGTTGGATTACTTTCTCTTACTGAAATTTCAAGATCAAAACATAAACAATTAATTTCTAACATATAACATAAACTTTGACAAAAATCCTACTTAGCAAAATTTTTTTTTAGCCTTAAATCCTCATTGGATCAACACTAAAACCATTGAGCTTGCTTCTAATGATGATTGGAGGACTTTGACCATCAAAACTTTGAGAGAAAGTGGACTATGGAGGGTTGGTTTAGGAGAGGGAAAATGGAAAAAAATTTGCTTCATGAACAAATTTGGGGAAGAAGAAAGAAAATGGATTTTCAAGTTGGTCCCTTTGCATTTATAGATCATGAACTAGGGACTAGTTTGCAACAAAAATTTTCCTCATAAGCCCCTTTCTATACTCATATTTCTTAAGGGAAAAGGGAGAAGTGTTGCATAAATTTTGTGGTCTAATTTTGATAAGATCAAAGTATACTTGATTACTAGGTTTTACTTTAGCAGTCTAAATTTTCTCAAAACTATTTTTTTTTCTTGTAATGTTGGTATGTTTTAGAGGAGATATTTCTCTTATCAGTCTAAAAATATTCCAGTACATTGTATACCCATACTGTTTAATTCTTATCCACAGTAGTTCATAAGTCTGTGTGGGAACTAATTTTGTATAATTCTATTTTGTTGCTAACTTAACTACTCTAGGTGTGTCTGTATACTGGATACTTTTACTAGATGGGTTGCAGATATCAATATCCATATTAGCTTAACTGACGGGTACTACATAGGACTTTGGCATAGTGCTTTAATCTTATTATCCCAAGTTTACTTTAGGATATATTACACTGATACCTCTTGTGTTTTACTTAAATTATAGAGACATTCCTAAACCAAAAGTAATCATATTGACATCCCTTGACTATTAACAAAAGCTACAGATTGACCTTTTATGTTAGTTGATTGTGAGTTGATTGTTGATTTTGGTCGTTTATTTTTTAAAGAAATTCCAAAAGTGCCCCAAAATGTTTTTTTTTTCCTTTTCTCTTTCCACAACTATAGCAATTGTTGATGCCTTTTGTCCGATCAACACCATGTACGGTTGCACACAGTGGTCGGACTATCTTCTTTGCTCATCCCGGCTTCCTGGAGTGCATTTACAAGAAGAAGGAATGCCTCAGAGGTTAAGGGGCATCAGTGTGGTGCCAGCCAAGGGCTCTCTGACACTCAAATCAGGTACTTGTTTAGCTGAAAGAGAGGCTAGGGTATGTGTGAGAGACTCCACTTACCTTGTGGGTGGAGTAAATGCTCTTATTTATAGTATCTGTCATGAACGCGGTGTAAGGCAAGTCTGCCTTGTAACCTGAGGGCTTTGATTCCCTCAAGGAGAAGATAACCCATCTAAGGGTCGTGATGGTTCTACGTGGCAGTACTTGGCCTAGGTATCCCTGGCATCAGGCAAGGCATCCGTACCATCCCGAGGTGGTGACCTCCATGCAATGTGGTCGGCAGTGACCGGAGGAGACCTAGGGGGTTGGCCGATCAACTAGGGATTTTTTAGAGTTTTGTAAGAATATTAATGTCAAACAAGGTGGTCGGTGAGCCCAAGAGACGATCCTTGGACTGTATGCCGAGCACACCCCCAACAATAATTATATTCAAAATAAGATAAAATACAAAAATTAAAATTAAATAGTTTGAAAAAAGCCCATATGTGTATTTGAAAAACCAATTGGAACTTAAACACTGTAGCATGTGAGAGTTTTACATTGTAGCAAACTGCTGTAGCATGTGAGAGTTTTATGCTGTAGTAAGTTGAAACTTGTTTCTCAAACAAAACACATAACTAATTTTCCAAAGTAATTACAAACCACACAAACTAATTAAAAGCACACTTCAATCTCAACAAAATTGAAATAAATTAATTACAATAAAACTAAAACTAACTAATTCTAACAAAAAAATAATGCAATTATAAAAATGGTTTATTTTTATGAAACTAATTTATTCCAACAAAACCTAACGGGAGATGGTTTGTCTTGGCCATCGAAGGTGGACTCCGCGAATAGAAACATTGGGTACAATGGGAAGGGGGCTGACGGGTGGTTAGGCTCGATAGGAACAGGCTCAGACGGCCTGGGCTTGACGGGAACATGGGTAGGCTATTGGACATGTATGCCATAAGGAGTAAAAATGTAATATGTTTTTGGAGACATTTTTATCAATAAAGAATTTATTTATTATTTATATATCAAATCTTGTCGTCTTTACATTCATATTTGTTAAATGTATGTTAAGCAAATAATAGTGAGACTGTTAGTCTAAACCTTTAAAAATTGAGCATATGATGGACAGATTATGCGGAAGACATGACTCTTAAGGTGACAGTTTAAATTATCAGATTCGTAGTCGAGGGAATAAAGGTAGGCACTTTATTCATGCAAAGATTGTTATGTTGTCTATATCCCTAACAGAAGATGGTTTGTCTTGGCCATCGGAGGTGGACTCCGCGAATAGAAACATTGGCACATTGTCATAGGTAACAATATGTTGGATTGGGACATAAAGTGAATTGATTTGGATTAATAATTCTGTCTCGGCAAATCGATTCACTTTAGACAATTATATATATTCTATCTTAATCCTAAGATGAATAATGGGCTCGTTGTCTTGATTTGTGTCTTTTGATGTACTAAAGGGTGACATTCACATTTTGTTTGTGGTACGCATGCCAGTACATTGGAGGCATGACTCTTGATAGCGTGGACTTGTTATTCATAGATATAGAATCCATAGCTCCTCTTTAGGAGTCGAGATATCCTCTTATATACGTTATCTTGTAATTGGAAAACTAGAGCACTCAACCATTTAGATACATAGGTGTAACCGAATGGTATACTGTCTTTAGATGGTAAGTTTTTTGATGGTAGGATTATGGACATAAGATAAAAATAATCGGGAAGGTAAGACAGAACTTGTCCTTAAGCCGATTATGGATAATCCTATGGGGATACGATACATTATGATATGTCATGGAGACTTAGCTATACAAGCTTTGTAATTCTATATAGTTCGAGAGTGCAGCTCAAAGCTTTTAGTGGAGTAGCGTTGGAATTGATAATTATGAAATGTATATCTAGGATATTGGGTTTCATAATTGTCGGGAGCTTGAACTACATAGGTTCATCAGGTCTCCTTTGCTAGCTTATAAAAATCCTATAACGATATGGCATGCTTTTCCAATAATTGGTGACTTGTGTCAAATTATCACATTGGTTGAAAATTTGATAGAATTAGATAATTCATGTCTATTTATCGGTTGAATTAATTTTGAACAAATTAATTCAAGATAAACTTGTCGAATTATCAAGATCAGGTAATTCATTATGTTTATCGGTTACATTCATTTTGAATTAAATAATTTAAGATAAACTTGTTGAATTATTGGGAATATTTATTTTCCTAGAGATTATCTAGATATGAATGTTTTAATCAGATAACTTCACTATTAGGTTATTTGAATTAAAATTGAGGCTCTATCCCATGAATCTCGAGTGGAAAATAAAGATTTGTTGGGATCATTTATCGTAAGTTCGACAGGCCAGTCCTCAAGTTCAGCCTATGGATGGAAGAGGTTCGACAGGCTGATCTTCCAGTTCGGCCTGCCGACCGAGCGATAAATAGATCATATGTTTTCACATGGATTTTATCAAATATTGATCCTGATTTGATTTTGATTCAAATTTTTGAGGCTTTATCTGATAAGGACTAACTTATGGGCCCAACCTCTACATAAGGTGAGTGCGACTCATTGTTATTTAGATCAATTGAGAAATCAAGAATGAGACTATTGGTGAGACTCTGTAACTCCCTAAGAGCTATTGTTTACACACCACGAACTATAGCTTTGGGTTTTCTCAATTGGTTGGAAGGAGAGCCATCTGTGGAAGAGCTATAGGAGTGTGCCCACACATACACCGGTCGTGGATAGAGAATAGCAAAGAAGACCAGTTGGTTGAGGTCCTTCTGGAATACACCTCTCTTCATCGATTGCGGAGCTTCTTTGACAAACAAAGTTAGGAAGATTTAGTTAATTTATGCATATAATGTGTCAAACTTGTGTTTTGAAAAATACTCTGGTATAAAAATATTTTAAAATTTCCCTATGTACTATTTTTTCAACAATTGGTATCGAAGACATGGTTTTTACGTAAATTTACAAGTTTGTGATCATGCTATATGTATAAATTATGTGATCTTGATCTCTCCTCTGCTTGAATTTAATTTTATAGAGAGTTGGCACTTTAGGTTTTTATATATTTTTATGTTGTCATGGATTATATGGTGAATATTTATTAATTAATTGTGGTTAACTAAATTATTATTTAATTATTAATTAATTAATTAATTCATGCCGGTTATGGTTTCTTAGAGTTTAGAATATGTATCCAGGTTTTTCATGTAATTAGATGGCGGACTATCATATCTGTCTAGGAATTATTATTTAATTTTAAATTTGTAAGAATTTCATCATTAAATAATCATTCAGAGATGACAGATCTAGAAGATAGATGATAGCATTTCCAAGTATTTACTGAGTCTTTAATTTTATGTTTTTGAATTGTTGAAAATAAAATTGATAAATTGCATTAAAAATTGTATTTTCTGGAAAAAGGTGATCTCTGCTTCATCAGCATGCTGAACCCTCAAGTTCGGTAGGCCGATGGTCGTAGATCGAGAGGCCAGACTTCAGGTTCGGCAAGCCGTCCACAGGGCAGAAATCTGATGGTTCTAGCGGCAGGCCGAACTTTCCAGTTCAGCGGGCCAAACTGTCACGATCGACAGGCTGACCTGAAAGATCGATAGGCTGATGGATCATGACCGGCAGGCCAATTATGCAGATCGACATGCTGGCAGAGAGTTATAAAATTTTTCCAGGAAAGATGCGTTTTTTGGTGTAGTTTTGATTTTATTTTTGGGACAATTTTGAGAAACATTAAATTTAGATATGACCAAAGATATGGAGTTTTGATCTATGCGGGATTGAGGACTTAAAGATGGAAGTTACATGAAAACGAATACAATTTGAAGATTCAAGAATGAAGAATCGATAATATATTTCGATTATTCTCTTGTAATTTTTGTTTTGTTCTCTCTAGGGTGGAACTATAATATTACGATATTTATTATTATTTTTCTTATGGCTTTGCATTATTTCTTTGCTTGTCTGCATTATAATATGATTTGCCATGTATATTGATAACATGTAATATAGAATAGGGAGTGCCACTCATTAAAAATTTTGTTCATGCATATTTATAAAATAAAACCTTGATTTCAAAGGAATGAGTGGGAGAAGGTTTTCGAAGAAAAGACCTATGGCCTCCATTGTTGGTCCATAGATAGCACATGGTGGTTTCGACCCCAAGGAAGTGACTTCATTATTACTAGGTTGGATCTCCGAGAGGATAAGGTATTGTAGCATGATTTATGGTTGCACACCCTTAGGTGGTGATTGTAAATCATGGATAAAATATTGAAATGATGGTTATACACTTATGCTAATTTTATTATTAATCTGCCCTAGGAGCTATGTTAATAAAATTAATGGCCAAAGAAACAATTATTAATATATGCTGGATCATACGGGTCCTCGATGGCATATATTAATCAGGAGGGGATTCGTATTCCTGATTGAATTTGGCAAGACTCCCCTAGGAGCTTGTTGAATTATGAGTTGGGAATTATCATTGTAAAGTTATGATATTTTCTAGGTTTTGACACATAAACACATTTGTATGTTTTACATGATTGTGTTATCTTACTAAATTATTATGATATGTTTGCTTATGTTTAGTATATGATTCTTTATTGTAGATTAAAAATGTCTAAAAATGCTTTATCATCGATACTTGACAAAAACCAATTAACTGGTAAGAACTATAATGATAAAAAAAGGAACCTAAACATCATCCTGTCCTTTGAGAAATTGAAATTTGTGCTGACAACACCTTGTCCTCTCGAGCCTACAGGAGATTCCACCAACGATCAAATCCAAGCGTATGATCGTTGGAAAGATGCCAATGTTCTGGTCCATTGCTATGTTATGGCCAACATAAAAATGTGCTGCAGGCTCAACATGAGGATTATGAGACTGCTAGGCAGATCTTGGATAATCTGGAAGACATGTTTGGAGGCTAGGCTTGAACAAAGCGGCAAGGAGCGCTTCGAAAACTTTTAAACTATAAGCAGAGACCAGGGACGTCTGTAAAGGAGCATATGATGTTGGTCATGGGTTTTATCGTCGAGTCTCAACTAATAGAGCTGATATTGATGCTGAAACTCAGATGACTATGGTCTTTGAGACTCTGCCTAAGGAATTTATTCTATTTAGAGCTACATTTAATTTTAGCAATATGCGGGATATGACCTTGACGGAGTTGATGAAACAGTTGCAGGAGTTCAAACTGCTGATCTGTAACATCCAAGCATTTTTAGTGGGTTAAAAATGTAATAATTTAAGGATTTTTGTTTAATCCAATTTATATGATAAAGTCCATAAAAGCGAAAAACAAGATTTTTAAGGGTAAAAAGCATGCCATAACCTTAAATAAAAAAAGAATGATATAAAAATAAGCTAGAAAGCTTAATTCTTGTAAATTGTGTTGTAACAAATGTTAAGACAAAAATACAGTTTAAGAAAAATATTGTATAACAATACAAAAAATTATATAGTATTAAAATAATGCAGTGTAAGGAAGTAAACTGATAAAGTTATGTAGTATAAAAATTACACTGTAAAAATAATACAGTGTAGGAATTGGACTATTTAAGGTTAAACAGTAAAAAAAATTGACTATTTAAGTTAAAGCAGTAGAGGAATAATACTGTTTGGAGAATATGGATGAATAAAGAATGCAATAACAATATAGAAAATATACCAGTAGTATAAAAAATGCTATCAGTATAAATTTAAACTGTATAAAGTTAGATAATATTAGAATTTCATTATGTGATAGATGAAAATAAGTATAAGAGGTTGAAGAATACCGATAGTATAGAAAAAATACTGTCAGTATAATTTTGAACTGTGTAAAAAGTTTTTGTGAGACCCACCATGGACACCCCAATGAATGGAAATTTGCCACCTAGCCCCTTGGGTGGCCCAATCATATAAAGCCAAATTAACCCAAAGATAATGTCAAGTGATCATGATGATGGTAAGTCATCAAATTTTGGTGGGAAAATTACCAAAATAACCATTGAGGTGGCCAAATCCCATCTTGCCAAGTTGCCCTAACTTTTAATCACCAAATGATGCTTAGTGGTGACTAAGCATGGAAAGTCATCAATTTTCGTAAGATATCAAATAGTAGTCATCACTTGGTTCATGTTATAAGAACCGAAACATGAACTAAAGAAATGCTTCATTTCTCCCCTAGAAAACCGTCTTCCCCTAAGGCCATTCTCTCTCAAATTTTGATGATTTTCAAGCCTCCAAATCATGTTTGAAGCAAGTCTAAGTGTGGAAAATCAAGGACAAGCAATTGTGGAGGTAAAAATCCAAACTTTTATTATGGGTTTTTATGTTTTTTCATTGGGTTTGGCTCATGAATTGAATGGGGTTTTCATGGGTTATGTTATGAATTGTAGTCAAGGGGACTTTGAAGGATTTCAAGCAATGAAAAGGAAGGAAAAGCCCTAGCAAGGATAAGGTAAAATTCTAATCCTTGAAGTTAAGCTAAAGTTTACGTTTTTATGCTTACTAAGTGTTTGATGGAATGTTTTGGTCTATGGCATGTAAATGGAAATTATGGTTTGATTGTTTTATGTTTCAGATTGATGATAGAAACAAAGAAAGTAAGGGTTTTAGGTTTAAAAGTGGAAAATTGTTAAAACTTTGTATTTGATACAAAGTTTAACTAGTTTTATAGGAATGGGGTTTTGAGGGCCTTAGAAGCCAATTTATGTTCCAAATATGGTATAAAATTTACCAACACAGTGAAGAAAACAACTTTTATGAATAAAGTTTTGTAAAATTCCGAAAGGGCTAAATTGCAAAGTTTGGTAGATTTAAAAATCAGCTAAAAAGTCTAATTTAACTTTAGAATTTGAGAAAAGTTAAAACACAAAAGTTGTAGATCTCATCAAAACTGTTAAGGCAATGTGAACAGTTTTTTAAAATTTTACTCGGTTTAGGAGCTATGAATTTTACAAAATTTTGAGCTCAAAATTTCAAGAAATGGAAACGTTATGAAATGTTTTGAATTTGACAATGGAACTTTGGAAAGTTTTATTCCTTGCAAAAAACTGAAAGTTTTGGGGATAAAGTGGTCATTTTTGGTTCTAGGGGCAAAAATGTAAAGATTTTTATGTTTCTGGCCAAAACTGTAAATTGTGTGAAAACTGGGTTTTCACCTAGGAACGCTGGGTTCCTACACTGCTTAAGGCAGTGGGTAACCATAGTTGCGAAGTCTTGAAGGATTCAAAGTTTATTCAAGGAAAGAATAAAAGAAAAACGTGAAGGGCAAAATGATCATTTTATGAAAAAATGCCAAAATGGACCCAAAATGCCCCTTAGCAGGAATTTTTTCATAATATGTATGTAATGGAATAGTAAAGTTAAGCAATAAGTTTTATAAGGTTATAAAATGTGCGAAAAACCTGTTAAGGGTAAAAACATCACTTTTTAAGAAAACGGCTAAAGTGGAGTCGAACACTCCAAATTAGCAAAGTGCTCTTAGATAGAAAATGTTTTGTAATATGTGAAGTACTGAAACCCTCACATGACACGGGAAATTTAATGAGGGTTGTTCAAGTAAAGAAAAAGGTAACCCGATGGGTTACAGAGCTAAGTAAAAAGAATGATAACCTTACGGGTTATGGAATTAAGTAAAGGGAAAAATAATCTAGTGGGTTACAAAGTTAAAAGCAAGGTAAACCAATGGTTTTGTGACACCCGTTATTCTCCTAACGGGTATTAAGGTAATTAAATTAATTTTTAATGTATAAAAAAAATTGCTTCATTTAAATTTATTTTATAATATTTATTTTTATCTATTTTTAAGTTTTCTAAAATTCTCCTATATTTATTTAGTATGATTACTAAAAAGCCTTAGAACTTCTAATAAATCTAAAAAATGTCATATTGGCATTATGTGTGTTAAAGTCTTTAGATGAGACATAAGGATATCTTTTCCAACTACTCTTGACCCTCATTTTCTTTATTTCCTCCGTGACATGCTTCAACATGTCTCCTCTATAATTGTTTCCATCACTTCTCTTCAAAGACTTCATCTTTTCTTCCTTTCTCTTCCACGGTTCCCACACTCTTCTTCTCATTTCTTTGCTGAAGCAAAATACTTAGAGAACTTCTTCAAGGCAGCCATAAAAATCAGCCACCATCACCTCCATTTGAGCAAAAATTTCAGTCATACCGAAGTAAAGGAACCTGTTTTGAAGCCATTTCAAGCTTCCAACTAACCATAATCCGAGGTTAGAATCTTATGAACAAATTTAGTCTTTCATTTATAAATTTTCTTTTATACTAAAGGATTATTCAAATTTGCGTTCTTAAACCTAAGTATATGTTTGTTGCTATTTTGGAGCATATGTATGAAGTCTAAGTGTATATGCCCTAGACAGAAAATTTATATTGTTAAACTTTGTAATACCTCTATGGGCAGTGGTTATTTCTTGAAATTCTAAGATTAAATTAAAATGAATTTTATGAATTGGTTTGCATATTTGAAAAGTAGCATCCTAGGCTTTCTAACGAGCTATCATAAACCTAAATCGGAGTTGTATTTTATTTTCTAAGAATTATTCAATTTTTGTATTGGAAACTAGTAAATCTGCCAGTTTGTTATGGTATACCAACTGCTAACCTGAACCAAGAACCCATCTTTGCTCACCACCTAATTCTTTAATGTCTTGCAACATTTCCAATATTATCCTAAGTGATTGATGAATCTTATTAGGGACTAAAACATATAGATTACTTGTTCACATTTTATATTGTGTTAAGACAAAAATTGTTTACTGTGGTATTCAAAAGAGATTTATATAAAAGCTTTAATGGCATACTAGTAAGATAGGTTTACACATGATTTATTTATGAATGTAGTTGTATGTTGTGCTTTAGTTTTAATTGTCCTTATGCACGCCTTAGGATCAAGGGAGTATGGAGCTAACGTTAATTGATTCCAGGATTAAAAGATTGTTGATAAGCTTGAAAGGTAGGGATTCTATTACTCATCTTTTGTGAGGTTTTTATAGAATTAAAATTGATTGTTTTGCCGCAATATATATATATCTATGTTGAACTGATATTATATGATTATCACATATGAAACTATGACATGGACTCGTCTTGTATTGTACGGCGAGGAACATAATGAATTGACATATGTTATAAATTGAGAAGCATGGTTAGGAAAACTAACTCTATTGATAATGATTCAATATAGAGAAATTGTGAGACATGAAGAGGGCGACGGTTACGTCCTTGGGCATGAATACCCTAAAAGGTAAAGTAGGGGGAAGGCGATGACGCTTCCTTGGGTTGAAAGTCCCAGAACACACTGTACAGGAATTGATTTGGTGAGGACTCGGGGCTTGATGTCCCCTCACCGGAACACCCTTGGAATGTTTATAGGGTGATCAAGTGCGCCCATTTGGGTTTCGATGAGTTGAGTGATACTCAATTTAACATGGATACCTAGGAACAATGATGATTGGTAATATTTGTATAAATGTGTAATTATGACACTTGGTAATGATTAACTACGGTATCCATAAGATGTGATCATAATGAACCTCATAATCTGGAATATGATGTGACTTACTAACCATGTAGATTTTAATGTGGTAATGATAAAAACCTAAAGGTGAGTAATGGCTTTCTCTACTGAGCATAGTGTTGCTCATTCCCTTATGTTTATATCTTTTCAGGACTCACTAAGTGTGAGGTGGCTACGAGAAATATAGTTGAGGAAGTGATGTAGCTATATTACATTGGGACTGCTCAATTGTTAAGAATGTTCTTCATGATAATGTAAGCATCAATTGTTACTTTCTGTGACTGTATTACAATGTGTTGAGGGTTAAAATGATGATGACAACAGTTTATATTATTAAATTTAAGGTGCTACATTAAACTGTGGTTTATTTATCGTTTATATTTTTATTTTTGAGTTGAGAGTTTTTATTTAAGTCCCGGGCAAATTTTATTTTTAAGGTTTTACTTTTATTATTTATTTTTATTTTATCTCATTAAAAACTGTTAACCCCCATATAGGGGCGTTACAGGTTTATGAAGTTAACTAGAGTGAAAGGGTAAGGTAACCTGATGGGTTACAAAGTTAAAAGCAACGGGGTATAAAGTAAAGAGAAGGATAAACCGATAGGGCACCAAGTTAAGTTAAGAGGAAATGAATTTTTAATGTTTAATGTTTAAGTTTTATTATCAATCGAGTAGATTGATAAAAAGAAAGTTAACTAATTAGTCGGGTGTCGTATGATCAGGACACAGAGGCCGACTAATAGAAGGAAAAGAAATAGAATAGAGAATGCTAGAGCGTAGTCCAGGTAAGTTTAGACTTCACCTACAGCATGAAGTAAATGATTTTTAAATGCTTATATATATGTTAGCAAATGTGTTTGCAATTGTTATACAAGTTATTTTTAAAAGTATGTTTACATTTGTTATGCAAAAAGTTTTATAGTTTAAATCAAGATTTGTAATGTATTTGCATCATTTATGTTAAAACATGATTACATTTGACATGCATAAAGTTTTAAAAGATCAAACAAAAGTTTGCAATGTATTTGCAATAATTATGTTTAAAGTATTTTTTTAATGCATAATTTTTTATAGTTTATGTTATAAGTATTATGTTGCATTTGTTATGCAATAAGTTTTACAGTATAAGTTATGATTTGCAAATGTGTTTGCATATGATGTGATTGCATTTGATATGGTCACTAAAGTTAATAAGAAGGTAAAGTAATGATAAAAAGAAAGTGTCGTTCTAACCTCCTTGATGTGAGGTACACAAGTAAAGTTAAAGTTTTACCTCCTTGATGTGAGGTACATGACCTCGGTGTTTGATGGTCTCAAGTCTTCCACAAGGGAAGCATTATGTTTATGATCTCATAATTGATGATATTGGTATGAACACTAAAGTAAGATAAGGAAGGATAAGGAGCAAAGATAGAGAGTTAAAGTAAGAAAAGAAGGCTCATAAGACGCTCATAATTGAAAGTCCATAATTGAGCATAAATAGAAATATGCATTTTGATATTGCTTTTTTCCTTGTTATGAAATATTTTTATGTTATGAAAAACACTATGAGGAATGTTTTATGTTAAGTGTTTGTGAAAAACATTCTCATGTTTACAAGAAAATGTTTATAAATGACGTTTTATGAAAAATATTCAAGAAATGTTTTATAAAAAATGTTTATGAAAAACATTTTAAGAGAAATATTTTTATGATAAAAGCTTTTAAAGCATATGAAAACTATTTGTGAGATTTCGTTTGAACTTACTGGGCGAAAGCTCATAAAAAGTTGCTTCATGCTGTAAGTAGTCCTACAGGTAACCAATAGGACTTGTTTGGGGCGTTTGGTGCTGTGGAAGATAGATGCAAAGATTTGGGTATGGATACCACTACGGTATGCTTTCGCTATTTAAAAGAAATGTTTTCTCACTATTTGATATAGTGTTTTCAAATTTTAAGAAAATCAAAGTTTTAAGGTATGTTTTCAAAGTTTAAGTTATATTTATGAAATGTTTTATATAATTATAAAGTTAACTTTTAAGCTATGTTTCAGAAACGTTTCTTATTAAGTTTTAAGAAACAATTCTTGAATGATTTTAAAGTCAACTATTGAGCAGTGACTTAACTGAAATTGTGACAAAAGTTGCAACAGTTTTTGAGAACGTTCTAAAGGATGTTAAAAGGAAAAAAGTTTTATTTCAGTATTTTTCTTATTAGTTAAGTAAAATTAATGTTTAAGGAAAGACGTTTAAGAAAGGTAAGTGACTGCCGAAAAGATGGGTTGTCTCATGATCAAGGAGTCTCCTACTGGTGGCGAGGCCAACTTGGCGGCTGCTTTTGGTTCCAATCCCAACCCAGGGAATGGAAAAAAGCAACGGCTCAAGAATGGGAAGTCTCCTATTCTTGCAAATGGCAAGAACAAGAAGAAAAAGAAGAAGAACCTGAAGAAGCTGAAGTGCTTCTTCTACAAGAAGGTCAAGCACATCAAGCAGAAGTGCAAGGACTTCCTTTCCTGAGGAGGTAGGTGTGATATTCAGTATTTAGAAACTTGTTTGGTTGAGAAATCCAGCGACATTTGGGTCATAGATTCTAGAGCAACTAATCATGTTTGTGTTTCTCTACAAGGGTTCAAAGAAATGAAAAGTCTACTGCATAAAGACTTCACGGTTCAAAGGGGCGATGGATCCTTGGTCTTAGCTGAAGTAGTAGGAGACGTCCATCTTTATTTTGATAATTATAGGAATTTTATTTTGCAAGATTGTTTTTATGTTCTTAAATTTAAAAGGAATTTAATTTCTATAGCTTATTTATTTAAAGACTCCTATTTGGTTTTTTTTAGTAATAAAGTGGTGATTCATAAAAACAAATCTTTTATCTGTTCTGGATGGATGCAAAATAATCTATATTTTATCAAACCTAAGATGGACTTACTGCTTAATGTTGAGATGAATGATAATAACTCTAAAATACTTAAAACTTCTCACTCTAATAAGACTTATCTTTGGCATTTGCCACTTGGTCATATTAACCTGAATAGGATTCAAAGGTTGGTAAGGGATGGACCTTCAAGTCACTTAAAGGTGAAATCTATACCACAATGTGAATCTTGCTTGGAGGGTAAAATAATCAAAAGACCATTTGGGTATAAGGGCAATAGGGCCGAAGGGATTCTAGAACTTGTACATAGTGATGTTTGTGAACCGATGAACATCCGAGCACGAGGAGGGTATAAGTACTTCGTCACTTTTCTTGACGATTACTCAAGATATGGGTATGTGTACTTGATACAACACAAAAGCGAAACTTATGACAAGTTCAGGGGGTTTTGGGCTGAAGTGGAAAAGGAATTGGGTAGACCCATAAAGTTACTTAGATTCAATCGAGGTAGAGAATACCTTTCTGATGAGTTCTTGGAACACTTATTAGAGAATGAGATTTTATCCCAATTGACTATGCCGGGCACTCCGTAGTAGAATGGCGTAGCTGAGAGAAGGAATAGAACTTTGTTGGACATGGTAAGATCCATGATGAGTTATTCATCATTGCCTTTATCCTTTTGGTGATATGCACTACAAACCACATGTTATCTTTTGAATAATGTGCCTTCAAAATCAATTCCTAAAACTCCTCATGAGTTGTGGACGGGTAGGAAGACATCCTTAAACCATATTCGCATATGGGGATTTTGGCTCGTGTCCTATTTAGGGATGCGAACAAGTTGGAAGCACGTTCAAAAGTTTGCGTGTTTGTATGATATCCAAAAGGGACTAAAGTTCTATAATCTAAAGGAAAATAAAGTCGTGGTTTCAATGAATGCAACTTTCCTTGAGGAGAGTTACATGGACGACTTTAAGTCTCGAAGCAAAGTAGTGCTCGAGGAGTTGGTGAGTGATTCGATCACTCCGGGGGTTCTAATTGAAATCGTTTCGATCAGTGTAGAAGAACCAAATAAACCTGAACAACAACTTAAGGGGCTTCGACATAATGGGAGGATCGGGCGTCAACCCGGGAAGTATATGTTCAATGGTGAGGCCTTCTTGGCTGAACTGGATGAACATGACAGGGATCTTTACACTTACGCAGAGGCTATGGAGGATGTTGATTTGAAACTCTAGACAGAGGCCATGAACACAAAGATGAAGTCTATGGAGACTAATTGGGTCTAGGAGCTTGTGGATCTTCCCGAAGGGGTAAAACCCATATGGTGTAAGTGGATTCACAAGAGGAAGAGAGGAGTGGATGGAAAGGTCGAAACCTTTAAGGCTAGATTGGTAACTAAGGGATACATACAAAAGGAGGGAATCAATAATGAGGAAACCTTTTCTCCTATAGCCATGCTTAAATCCATCCGCATTCTCTTGTCTATAGTTGCCACTCTCAACTACGAGATTTGGCAAATGGATGTCAAGATGGCTTTTCTAAATGTCTATCTTAATGAGTCTATTTATGTGGAACAACCAAACGGATTCAAGGTCAAGGGTTAAGAGGGTAAGGTTTGTAAGTTGCTAAAGTCAATTTATGGACTTAAGCAAGCTTCCCATTCTTAGAACATAAGATTTGATCAAGTGATAAAGACTTATGGGTTTGCATAAAATGTGGATGAACCATGTGTGTACAAACACATTAAGGACGGGAAGGTGGTTTTTCTACTACTCTATGTAGATGGCATTTTGCTAATTAATAATGACATTGGGGCGTTGTCATTGGTCAAATTATGATTGACCAAGCAGTTTAACGTGAAGGTGTGCAACTATCTAGGTCTAGAATTACTCTTTCTAAGAAAGACTCTCCAAAGTCTGAGGAAGAAAGAGAATACATAAAGAAGGTGCCTTATGCTTTAGCAGTGGATAGTCTCATGTATGCCATGCTTTGCACACGACCGTATATTTGTTATGCGGTTAGGATTGTAAGTCTATTTCAAGCAGATCTAAGACAGATTATGCGAAAGACATGACTTTTAAGGTGACATTTTAAATTATAAGATCCACAATTGAGAGAATAAAGTTAAGCGCTTTATTCATGCAAAGATTGTTATGTTGTCTATATTTCTAATGGGAGATGGTTTGTCTTAGCCATCGGAGGTGGACTCTGCGAATAGAAATATTGGCTCATTGTTATAGGTGATGATGTGTTAGATCGAGACATAAAGTGAATTGATTTGGATTAATAATTCTATCTCGACAAATCGATTCACTTTAGACAATCATATGTGTTGTATCTTAATCCTAAGATGAATAGTGCGCCCGTTGTTTTGACTTGTGTCTTTTGATGTACCTAAGGGTGACATCCACATTTTGATTTGGTACGCATGCCGATACATTGGAGGCATGACTCTTGATAGCGTAGACCTGTTATTCATAGATATGGAATTCTTAGCTCCTCTTTAGGAATCGAGATATCCTCTTATATGTGTTATTCTGTAATTGAAAAACTGGAGCGCTCAACCATTTGGATACATAGTGTAACCGAATGGTATACCGCATTTGGATGGTAAATTTTTTGATGGTGAAATAATGGAACTTAAGATGTAGAACTTGTCCTTAAGCTGATTATAGATAATCCTATGAGGATACAATACATTATGATATGTCATGGAGACATAGCTATATGGGCTTCGTAATTCTATATAGGTCGAGAGTGCAACTCAAAGCTTTTAGTGGAGTTGCATTGGAGTTAATAATTATGAAATGTATATCTAGGATATTGGGTTTCATAATTATCGGGAGCTTGAACTACATAGGTTCATCAGGTCTCCTTTGCTAGCTTATAAAAATCCTGTAACGATACGACGTGCTTTTTCAATAATTGGTGATTTGTGTCAAATTATCAGATTGGCTAAAAATTTGATAGAATCAGATAATTAATGTATGTTTATCAGTTGAATTAATTTTATGAAAATTAATTCAAGATAAACTTGTTGAATTATTGGGATAAGATAATTCATTATGTGTATCGGTTAGATTAATTTTGAATAAATTAATTTTAGATAATCTTGTTGAATTATCAGGAATATTTATTTTCCTAGAGATTATCAAGATATGACTATTTTAATTAGATAACTTCTCTATTAGGTTATTTGAATTAAAATTGAGGCTTTATCTAAGAATTTTGGGTGGGAAATAACGATTCGTTGGGATCATTTATAGTAAGTTTGGCAAGCCGGTCCTCAAGTTCTGCTTGCCAATGGAAGAGGTTCGGTAGGCCGATCTAGCAGTTCGGCTTGTTGACTGAGCGATAAATAAATCTGGTGTTTTCATGCGAATTTTATCAGATATTGATCTTGATTTGATTCTGATTCCAATTTTTGAGACCTTATCTAATAAGGACCGACTCTTGGGCCAACCTCTATATAAAGGGGAATGCGACTCATTGTTATTTAGATTAGTTGAGAAATCAAGAGTGAGACTTTACTGGTGAGATTTTGTAATTCCTTGAGAGCTATTGTTTATACACCACGAACTATAGATTTGGGTTTTCTCAATTGGTTGGAAGGAGAGTCACCTGTGGAAGAGCCATAAGAGTGTGCCCACACACACACCGGTCGTGGATAGAGAATAGCAAAGTAGGCCAGTTGGTTGAGGTCTTTTTGAAAGCAACTCTCTTCATCGATTGCAGAGCTTCTTTGACAAACAAGGTTAGTAAGATCTAGTTAATATATGCATATTGTGTGTCAAACTTGTGTTTTGAAAAATACTCTAGTATAAAAAAATTTAAAAATTCTACTGCATACTATATTTCCAACACAGGCAGGCTAAGCTCGATGGGAATGGGGGCGAGTGAGGTTGGCTTGACAGAAGGGGGCAGGCGTGGTCGAGTGCGACTAAAGAGGGGCGAGTAGTGTTGCTAGGCCCTGTCGTGGGGTCGCTGAGGATCGTTGGCAGTGGGAGGGCCGGTGGGTTTGGGTTGGTGTAGTAGGGAGGAGGGCAAGGACGAGGGAGATTGGGCTGGGTAAGGGTTTTGTTATTTGATTATTTTGTTTTCCTTTTTGGGATGATTTTGAATTTTTTAAGGGGTAAAAAATGATTTTGTTATGTAAAAAAGTTTTATTTTTCTTTTTTAAGATGGTTTTTTTTTGTTGATTTTGTTTATTTTTTGTTTAAAAAACAAATAAATTTCTATGATTTGGTAATTTTAAGTCAATGGCTGAGATTCAAAGGATATTTTTTCATTTTATATAAAAAGTTAACAGTGTCAAGCTGAAGGGCATTAGTATGATTAGTTTGGTATAAAGGGCTCTGTAATTTAGGCAAAACACAGAGGGTCTTTGTGTAATTTACTCTTTACTTTATGGGTAATTTTATCACAAAGTTAGATTTTTAACATATTTGATGTGACATTAATTTTTCCCTTTGAGGTACTTAACAAAATTAGCAGTACTTAAGCTCACAAAATTTGTAGACACAAAATTACATCTTAATTCACAAAAATTTGCACACATGATGCACATGAACTTTCATTATGTCTTAGTCACATAATTTTATTACTACAAAATGTAGAATTTTGTGAATGGAATTTATTATTTAAATCTTGATTAAATTCTAGATTTAAACTAATGAAATTTGGAATATTAGTGATTATATGTTTCTGTTATATGTTGCATCAATAATATTAATCATACACATTCTTGACTTGCCTCGTGAACTGCCAATATCTTAGCATGATTCGATGATGTGGTAATTAGGGTTTGCTTTATCGAGCTCCAAGATATAGCTATACCTCCATATGTAAATAAAGAATTTGTTGTTTTATGTGGATTAGACAAATATCCAGCATCTCCATATCCAATCAATTTTGACTTTGAATCTTGCAAATAGTGTAAATCCATATCTGCTGTACCACGAAGATATTGAAGTATTTGTTTGACACCATTCCAATGTCTTTGAGTTGGTGAAGAACTACATATTGCTAGTAAGCTAACAAGAAAATGCACCAATAGTACTAAGATATGGTACTTCTGGACTAAGAAATTTTTCATTCTTATCTCAAATATGAAAAGAATCCTTTTTCACATTAAGGGATTATACGACCATAGGAGAACTTATTGGATGAGATTTATCCATATTAAAATGTTTTAATACCTTGTCAATATATGTTGATTAATGAACAAAAATCCCTCATGATAAATGCTCGATCTGCAAGCCGAGACAAAATTTTGTTTTTCCCAAACTTCATCTCGAATTTCTTTTTCAAATATGTTATTGTTTTGTAAGCTCTATATGAGTCCTAATGATACTCAAATCATCAACATAAATTGCAGTAATAGCAAATTTAGACTTTGATCTTTTTAATAAAAACATATGGGTGAATTGGATTGTTTAGATATCCTAGGTGAATTGGATTGTTTAGATATCCTTACTTCAAAAGATATTCACTAAGATGATTATACCATATGTGTCTAGATTGTTTTAATCCATAAAATGATTTTTGTAATTTAATTGAGTACATTTCCTAGGGTTTTAATTTGCATGCTTCAAGCATTTTTAGCTATTTTGGAACTTTCATATAAACGTCATTATCAAGTAATCCATACAGATAAGTCGTTATGACATTCATTAGATGCATGTGAAGTCCTTCTGAAATTATGAGGCTAATAAAAAATCTTAACGTAATTGCATCCAACACTGGAGAATATATTTCCTCATAATCAATATTAGGTGAATACAAGAAGCCCTATGCTACAAGTCGTACTTTTATTTGACAACTTCATTTTTCTCCTTACATTTTCAAACAAATACTCACTTGTAGCCTACAGGTATTATACCTTCAACTGTTTAGACAACAAGCACAAAAACTTGATGCTTTCGAAGTGAAAGTAGTTATGCTCAAATTGTGTCTTTCCTTTTTGGCCAATCATTTCTACATCGACAATCTTCAACGAATTTTAGTTCAAGATCCTCGTTTTCTTTTTTAATATCAACTACTAGTGTATATGCAAATATGTTGTCGCCAACAATTACATTCCAATTCCATCTATTTCTTGAAGTGACAGAACTTATTGAGATCTCTCTATTAATATCATTTTTAGATACCTGAACTTTTTTTGAGGTTATTTCTTCAGTTATGTCAATTTTTTTTTTTGGTACTTGGCTCTTTGGTAACATTAATAACATAAGAAATACCAACTTGCTTATCATTTAACTTGTTTTTCTTTCTTGGATATTTATGCTTAGAACTGATAGGTCTACCACGCTTTTGGCATTTCTTAGGCTCATTTTTTAGCATATTAGCATTTTGTTTGATAGGGACATCAATTCAAATAGAGCATTTTTAGCTAGTATATGTGACTTTTTCACTTTCTTAACATTAGTAAATGCATTTGGTAACTGATTTGTAACCTTTTACAAATGGATAATTTTTTAAACTTCTAATTCATATTGATTTATACAATGATTAAAATGAGATAATGATAATGTATTCCATAAAATTTCTTGTTTTGCAGTTGTTGTTTATCTCCCCTAATGTTAAGAAAACCGTCTCATCAAATTGACAGTCGGTAAACCGTGCTGTAAAAAGATCATCCGACAAGAATTCGAGATGTTCAATTATTGATGGGGATTCAAATCCAACATAAATTCCTAATCTCCTTTGAGGACCTATCTTAGTGTGTTGTGGTGGAGCAATAGAGACATATACAACACGACTAAAAGTTTTTAGATGAGAAATATCTAGCTTTTTACTAGAAACAAGTTGTAATATGGAGTATTTATGATTTGCAGTTGGTCTTATGCAATTAGTGTTGTAGCATGTAATATGGTATGTCCCCAAGTAGAACTAGGCAATTTTTGTTCTCATAAGTAAATGCTTAGTAATTAATTTCTGTCTTTTTAGTAAAAGACTCTACTAATCCATTTTGTGTGTACATGTGAGCAAATAGGAGGCTTAACAATAATCCCAATTGACACGCAATAATCATTTAAGGCCTAGGATTAAATTCTCTTGCATTATTCAGACAAATTTTCTTGATTGTATAATCTAGAACTTGCGCCCGTAATCAAATTGTTTGAGCAAAAAGTCTCACAAATGCAATATTGCGAACAAATAATAAATAAACTTGTGATCAACATGTTGATGCATCTATCACTACCACAATATATTGAAATGGTCCACATGATGGAATAATAGGCTCATATATATCTCTTTGAATAAGTTCTAAAAATGTAAGAGATTCAATTGTAACTTTCATTAGGGATGGCCTTATAATCAGTTTTCCTTCAAAACAGGCATCACATGAAAAATCTTTTTTAGACAAAAGAATCTTTTAGTTCTTTGCAAGATGTCTATTTGAATATTCAATAATCCTTTGCATCATTATTAAACCCGGATGACCTAAACGGTCGTGCCAAATAATAAAATTCTTTGAATTTTTAGATTCTTGGTTTATCACCACATAAGATTCAATTAGATTTATAAATGTATAATACAATCTAGAAGAGTATGCTAGTCGCTTTTTCAATATTTGTTTCTTTCCCAAGACATGAGACGTAATGTAAAGATATTCAACATCTTTCTCATTTGTTGTCTCAATATGACCATTACAATGTATCTCTTTAAAACTTATTAGATTTCTTTTTGATCGAAATAGTATCATTTATTATAAACTTTGTGCCACTAGGTAATAATATATTAGCTCTCCTAAAACCTTCAATAAAGTTTGCAACACTAGATATTATACTATCATTAGCTTCAGCTAACATGAGATTGGAAAATATGTTTTATCTTTGAAAAATGGTCCACTATTTGCTAGACAAAAGGTTTCACCAATAACTTTAACACTAGTGGATTGATTATTTAAAATCTATGTCTATTCATGAAAAATAAAACAAAATAAGATAAGAAAATAATATACTATACACAATCCAATTATTTTTCTTCATAAGAAAACAACAAATATTACAAAACATAATAAAATCACATCAAAAATTACAAAGCACAATGAAACACATAAAAAATTATGGATCACATTAGAAATATTATCACACAGACAGCAACACACTTAGGATTGTTTGATGCGATAGCATTTTTTAAGCTATATTGATGTTTCAATTGCCAATCAAATTCTCAAAGCTCCCATCATCATTTTTAAAGAAATCTACAATGTCTAGGTGCGTAAAATCTACAAGATCATAATGTTCAATAAAAATTGTCTCAACAAAGTTTGCCTCTATACCTTTTCCTTTCTCTTACAAGGGAGCTTGGTAAAGATCAATAAGGTAATCAGATGTACAACATATACGTCTCCAATGCTCTTTCATGCCACATCTATGGCAAGTGTCTTCATTATTCTAGGGATCCTTATTTTGAAAACCCTTTTCTTCTTGTTTCTCCTTATTCTTCTCCTTTTTTGGTGGTAAGACATGAAACTTTCTTGAAATTTTAGGAGTTTAAATTATCATAACTTTGACCATGACAGCAACCTTGACCCCATCCACGACCACTGCTACCATGTTGGCCATGCCTTGGATCTTCAACATATGCCTCATTCACTTTAAGGAATGGCGATGATCTAGTTAGGTAGGATTGATGATTTATTAGTAGTTCATAATTTTTTCAGAAACAAGAAGACATGATATTAATTTAGAATATTTCTTAAAGCCTCGCTCTCGATATTGTTGTTGCAAAAGCATGCATGAAAAGTAGAGTATGTTTTTCTAACATGCCTTCATCGGTAACACTTTCTCCACATAATCTTAATTGGGAAGTAATTTTAAACATTGTAGAATTATACTTGTTATTATTTTAAATTCCTACAACCACAGGTGTGTCTAATTATAGTGAGCTTTAGGAAGTATTATAGTCTTTTAGTAGTCATACCTTTGTTGGACTAGGTGCTTAAGGGTTAAATAATGTAATTGTTTTAAGATATTTAATCAATAAAGAATTATTACTTATGTCATATATCAATATTGTCCTTTTTACATTTATTTATGTTGAATGTATAATAAGCAAACAAAAAACTGAGACTTTCAATCTAAACCATTAAGATTATGCAAATGATGGATATATTATGCAGAAGACAAGAATCTTAAGGTGATAGTCTGAATATAAAAAGATCTATAATCAAGGAAGTAAAGTTGAGTGCTTTATTCATGTTAAGATTATTATGTTGTCTACTTCGCTAATGGGAGATAGCGTGTCTTAGTCATTAGAGTTGAACTCTAAGAATAGAGACATTGATATATTGTCATTGGTGACAATATATTAGATTGAGACTGAAGTTGAATTAATTTTGCTAATAGTTCTATTTAAATAAATTAATTCGATTTAGACAATCATATCTGTTACAAATAAGTTAGAAGCACATTCAAAAATTTTGTATATTTGTGAGTTATCCCAAAGGGACAAAAGGTTGTAGAGTAGTACTTAAGGAAAGTTATATGAACAACTTTAGGCCCTCTACTAGAGTGGTACTTAAAGAGATGGCAAGTGATACAATCGCACAGTTCCAATAGAAACCGATCCAATCAATGTGAAAAAACTGACCGAATAACAATGTAGAGAGCTTTGGCGTAGTAGGAGGATCAAGCGTCAACCCCAGAGGTATGTTCAATAGTAAAGCTTACTTGGTAGAGCCAGATGAACATGATATAAGGGTCCTTAAACTTACAAATAAGCCATAGAGGGTGTTGATGCAAAGCTCTGGACAAAAGTTATGAACACTAAATTGAAGTCTATGGAGGCTAATCAGGTTTGAGAGCTTGTAGACCTTCTCGAAAAGGTAAAATCCATAGGGTGCAAGTGGGACTACAAAAGAAAGAGAGGAGTAGATGGGAAAATAAAAACCTATAAGGCTAGACTGGTAGCAAAGGGATGCATACAAAGCGAAGAAATGGATTGCAAGAAAACTTTTTCGCCTGTAGTCATGCTTAAGTCCATTCGTATTCTCTTATCTATTGTTGCCTTTTTTATTACAAGATATAACAAATGAATGTCAAGACAGCTTTCTTGAATCTCTATCTTGATGAGACCATATTTATGGTACAACGAGATGGGTTCAAAGATAAATATTAAGAGAATAAGGTTTGCAAGTTGCTAAAGTCTAGTTGTGAACTTAAGCAAGCTTTCTATTCTTGGCACATAAGGTTTGATTATATGGTCAAGACTTATGGGTTTAACAAAATGTGGACAAACCATGTGTTTATAAATCCATTAAGGATAGGAGGTGATTTTTCTACTATTATATGTAGATGACATTTTACTTATTAGCAATGACGTAGGGGCATTGTCATTGGTTAAAGTTTGGTTGACCAAGCAATTTGACACGGAGGACTTCAGTGAGGCTAATTTTGTTCAAGGAATTCAAATATTTTGAAATAGGAAGAAAAAAATGATAGCTTAATCCCAAGTCTCAAGAAGTTTGCAAAGCAAAATTCTAAAAAAGGTGACAACCATCTAGGTTTAGAATTACTCTGTTTAAGAGGGACGGTCCATGGACTGATGAGGGAAGAGAATACATGTAGAAAGTGCCTTATATTTTGGTAGTAGGTAGTCTCTGTTAAGATTGGTGGCCTAAGAAACAAATACTTTCTTTGTCATTAATGACATTTTAAATTAAGTAAATAAATAAATAATAATGTGAATATTTCATGTGTTAATAATGATCCTCATATTGCTTTCATTATTATGTTTAAGCATTTAAGCAAACATGTATTCCATGACTGTTATAACCAAATCTTGAGATCGGGTATATATAGAGTTTACATATGATATAGATATAAGACCAAGATAAATAGTCTAAATTACATAGTATGTAGCTATGTGTTTAGCTGGGTACTTTATACATGATAAGACTATAATAGGGATCTAGGTCCAATTAGGGACGCAGTTTATCTAGGCTGTCAGAGCAGATTGACTCCATGGTAGACGCATTAGTGTGGTAGACCTAATGGTGGTTGCACACCGGATTGGATCTATAGTGTAATTGATTTAATTGTAATTCCATTTATCTTAGATCAATTCATTTTGATAGTCATCTATTTGTAATCTTAATTCTGGGGTGGATTCATGACTCTATGTTTATAGCTTGCATCTTTTGATATGCCAAAGGCAAGAGTTTTGATTATCGAAGGCTCCAATGTCAGTATGTTGAAGATGCAACCTATTTTTGATGGGAGCATATTCCACAGACACAAAATCCATAGCTCTCTAACAAAGAGTTAATGTTATCCTCATAAAGGCAATATTCAGGAATTTGGGAACAAACAAGGCCTTGGTCATTTGGATATTTGTGGCAACTAGATGATTTTCCATTTTTATTTCTTCTAAATGGAATTTTCCAAATAAGTAAAATAATGGAACTTTGAGATAAAATGATTAGAAAGTAAAGCAAAACTAAGTCCTTCATCAATTATAGATAACATATGAGAATACACATATGCATGAGAGGTCATGGACAAGAATAATAAATAAAGTCTCATAATATGATATATTATTAAGAGTGCATCTTTGGTTCTTTAGTGGAATGACACTAAAGTTAATAATTATATAAATAATTAATCTGGGAATAATATATCTGTTATTATTAGAGCTTGATAATGTATGTTCATCGAGTCCTAATGCTAACTCACAAATTCCTTGACTAGTTGCGTAGAATGTAGTTTAGCACAGGTAATATAAGAGGTTATGCCATATAGGTTACTAGTCTTATCAGTGTGCAAGCCTAACAGTTCAATTGGATTGTGTGTGGTGCCTTGCACAGTCCTACTAGACTATGGTGCCTACTATAGGGGATTATCTAGAAATTCTTTAATTAATTAATTAATTGATTTCAAGATAAAATTTATTCAAATTTAATTATTGGGATTTTGTGATAATTACTTACTTGAATAATTAATTTAAATCTTAATTGTATTTGAGTTTGAATAAAGAAAAATGATTCATAATTATTTAAATTAGATAATCATCTAAAATAATTGAAATCTAATTTAAATATAATTATTTGACTAGGAATAATCCTAGATGATGCAGATAATCACAAATCCTACGTTGTGATTGACTGGGATTCGAATTCTCCCTTATCTGTAATTGGCGTGCACAATGAGAATAATTTGTTTGTGATTGGTGTGTAAAGTAAGGGAGGAGTGAGAAAAATCTTCTCCTAATCCTGATAGACTTTTACATTCTCTTATAAACTCTATAAATAGATACCTCTCATCCTCATTTATGAGTAGTAAAAAACAGTGTTTCTGGTGCTTCTTTTAGTGTGAGAAAAATCAGAGAAGCTACTATGGTGAGTTTTCTATTGAGTTGTACTCACACACACAGCAACTAGAAGGAAGAGACATAATATTTAAAGATTTAAAGATTGAGATTTTTAGTCGGACGTGCTGCTTCCGATTTATCAATGGGTACATTTATTTAGAATTCTATTTATTGTTTATAGCAACATGATTATGTTTATAGGTGATTAAAAATTTTTTAAAGCTCTATTGCATCACCGAATCAATATTTTCAATAGTCTCATGTATGCTATGCTTTGCATAGACCTGACATATGTTATGCGATCAGAATAATGAGTTAATTTCAGTCGAATCTAGGACTAAACTATTGGATTATGGTCAAGCATATTTTTAAGTACCTGAGAAGGACTAGAGGTTGTATGCTTATGTATTCTGGTAAAAATCTAACACCTCTTGGATACATAGATTTAGATTTTCAATCTTGTCTAGATTCAAAGAGATCGACTTATGGGTCTGTGTTTACTCTTAGTGGAGGCACCATTGTTTAGAGAAGTGTCAAGCAAGGTTACACTGCTAATTCAATGATGGAGCCAAGTATGTGGCAGCCAATGATGCTTTGAAAGAAGTAGTATGGCTTCACAAGTTTCTTAGAGATCTTGAGGTAGTTTCTGCTATGGATAAGCCGATAATGCTGCGGTGTGATAACAATGCAACCATAGCTAATACCGAGGAGTTAAGATATAATAAGATGAGTAAACACATATACCGTAAGTATCATGTGATAAGGTACTTCATTGAGGATAGGCATGTTGGAATGTTTAAGATCGCATATGAAGACAATCTTTCACCAAGACACTACCTAAGAGGACCTTCGAGAAGCATGTAGAGGCTATGGAGATGCGTAGCATATCACATTTACTTACTTAGAACAAGTGGGAGATTGTTAGACTTGGTACCCTAGGATTAAATAATGTAATTGTTTTTAAGACATCTAATCAATAACGAATTATTATTTATGTCGTATATCAATATTGTCCTTTTTTATATTTATTTATGTTGAATGTATGACAAGCAAACAAAAATTTGAGACTGTCAATATAAACCATTAATATTATGCAAATGATTGATAGATTATGCGAAAGACGTCAATCTTTAGGTGATAATGTGAATATCAAGAGGTCTGCAATCAAGATAATAAAGTTGGGTGCTTTATTCATGTTAAGATTGTTATGTTGTCTACATCTCTAATTGAAGATAGCTTATCTTGGTCATCAGAGTTAGACTCTATGAGTAGAGAGATTGGTATATTGTTATTGGAGACAATATATTGAATTGGGATTAAAGTTGAATTGATTTAGTTGATATTTTCATTTGAATAAATCAATTCATTTTAAACAATCATATGTGTTACATCTTAGACCTGAAATGAATTAATGAGTCTTTATTCTTGATTTGTGTCTTTTGATGTACCAAAGGGTGACATCCTGAATTAAATAAAGGTACACATACTGATATGTTGGAGACATGAGTTTTGATTGATGTAGACTCGCTATTCATAGACATGGAATTCATAACTATTTTGTAGAGTTAATGATATCCTCTTATAGGTATTATCTTGGAATTAGAAAATTGGAGCACTCAACAATTTAGATACATTTGTGTAACCATATAGTATATTATTTATATTGGTTATGAATACTAAGTATTGGTGAGATAGTGGAACATAAATATAATTGGAATGGTAAAATGGAATTTATTCTTAAGTCGATTATGGATATTGTATAGGGATGTTGCACATTATGATAAGTCATGGACGGTTAATTTATTGGAGTTTCATAATTTATATAGTTCGAGAGTGCAACTTTAACCTTTTAGTGGAATAGCTTTAGAGTTGATAATTATAAATTGTATGCGTCGGAGACATGTCCTATTATAATTATAGGAGCTTGATCTATATATGTCCATGGATCCCCTTTGTTAGCTCACATATTTTCTCATAGCGATACGATGCGTTTTTCCTACAAATTAGTAACTTATATTAATTCTTAGATTGACTTAGATTCGATTAATTGGATTTTATAATTCAAGTTACTTTATTGCTTGAATTAATTAAAAAATAAACATGTTGAGTTATTTGAATATATTTTTATTTAATGTGGGATTATCTGTATATGATTGTTTTAATTAGATAACTTTTGTATTAAGTTATTTGTATTAAATTTGAGCCTCTATGAAAGATACCTAGGTCAAATAAAGTAGTAATTATCCAATCGAATCCAATCGGGCAATTGGGAATCTCACTAGGAGCTGAAATCGTGTGACAGTGTGTCAGCCGTGATGCCGCGATTGACTGCCCCTTATTGTAGGGCGATTGACCGCCACTACCAGATCAGCAAACGTGTTTTTGCTATGAGATTTGATTCTAACTTGAATTTTGAAGCCCAATTTGATAAGAATAAGTGCCTTATCAACCACTATATATAGGAAACGTGTTTCTATAGTCATTTAGATCACTAGATAAATTTATAGAGAGTTTTCTAGAGAGAAACTCTAAAACTTTCATTGGGTTATTATTTAACATCAAGAACTATAGCTCTTGGTATTCTGCTATGGTTGGAAGGAGACATTACCTGAAGGAAGATTGAACAACATGTGCTCACTCATATTTCGATTGTAGAAGAAAGAATGGCCAAGAAGACTAGTTAGTTGAGACTCTTCTGGTAGCAATTCTCATCTAGCAATTTTGTTGCTTTTGTTTCAGTCAAACATGTAGTTTTCGGTCTACAACAGGTACAAAGATCTATTATTAATTTATTGCATTTAGCAGTCTAACTCGTTTTTGGAAAAGGTTTCATGAAATTTTAAAATTCTGATAGTACTCGTTTTTCAAAGAATCTTTCCTTCAAATTATTCTAAAGAATATATAGATTTTTTATCATCAAATATTCAGTTTTTAATCCTTCATGGAGATGGTAACAAAGGAATATCATTGCCTTTGCATGACCTTGTGAGGATGCCTCATTTTCTTATTTTATTGTATTTCAACGTTTATAACATCAAGGTGGATCTTAGCATTAAGAGTCTATACCAAATAATTTTTACTAAAAATATCAAGAGCAATGAACTCAAACTTCGTAAGATTAGACATTATGCAAACTATTGTATGAGAAATAATAAAGTCAATAATGTATTAGCAGTGCATAACAATAATAGAAAGATATTTAATAAAAAATGCCACAACATGAAACGATTCTGATTACCAAAATGTAAAAGCAAAGCATAATTATATATGACATTTAACGATATATGTTGTAACTATCAACAAATGAAAACATACATATAATAACGCAATTTATAGCCATTTTATTAATAATAATAAAATGACATGCTCTATTGTTTATATAAAAAAAGGAGCTAATAAGATAATAATACTCCTATTTATTATGGTAATGAAGATTTGAAACAATAATCTTAAGAGAGCACACGAATACGAATTGATAACCATATATATGACCATAATAATAACAAAACTTTTTTTTTTTTTTTAATTTGGTATCAACTTATATAACAAGTCATGCTATAGGTGTTGGAAAAACGGTGTGCAGCAGGAATTTTAAAAATTTTATATCAGAGTATTTTCCAAAATACAAGTTTGACATGCTATATGCATAAATTAACCAGATCTTACTAACCTTTGTATGCCGAAGAACTTCTGCAATCCGTGAAGAGAAGTAACGTTCTAGAAGAGCCTCAACTAATTGGTCTTCTTTGCTATTCTCTATCCACGACCAGAGTAAGTATGGGCTCACACGTACAGCTCTTCCACTAGGCAACTCTCCTTCCAACCAATCGAGAGAACCCAAAGCTAGTGTTCGTGATTTGTGAACAAAAGCTCTCAGGGAGTTTTTAGATTCTCACTAGCAGAGTATCACTCTTAATCTCTCAACTAATCTGAGTAACTCTTAAGACTTACTCCCTTTATATAGAGGTTGGGTCTAGGGTCAGTCCTTATCAGATTAGGTCTCAAAAACTCGAAACAGAATCAAGTTCGGATCAATATTTGATAAGATCTGTGTGGAAATGTGTAATCTTATCCTTCGCTCATCGGCAGGCCGAACAACCTGATCGACAGGCCAAATATGTGGATCGACAGGCTGAACACGTGGATCGGTAGGCCGAACTGCCAATAAAAAATCTTCGTGAATCTTTTATTTTTCACCTGAGAATCTATAGGATAAAGTCTCAGTTTTAATTCAAATAACCTAATAGAGAAGTTATATGATCAAAACAACTTTATCTAGATTATCTCTAGAAAAATAAATCAATTCTCAATAATTCTACAAGTTTATCTTGATCTAATTTATCCAAAATTAAATCAACCGATAAACAGACAAGAATTATTTGATCCTAAGAATTCAACAAGTTTATCTTAAATTAATTTTATCACAAAATTAATTCAACTGATAAACAGACATGAATTATTTGATTCTTCCAAATTTCAACCAATTTGATAAATCTAACATAAGTCACCAATTATTGGAAATGCATGCCGTGTCGTTATAGGATGTTGTGAGCTAGCAAAGGGGACCAAATGGACCTATATAGTTCAAGCTCCCGATAATTATGAAACCCAATATCTTGGATATACATTTCATAATTATCAACTCCAACGCTACTCCACTAAAAGCTTGGAGCTGCACTCTCTAACTACATAGAATTACGAAGCTCCTATAACTAAGTCTCCATGACATATCATAGTGTATCCTATCCCCATATGATAATCTATAATCCGCTTGAGGACAAGTTCTATTTTACATTCTCGATTATTTTTATCTTACGTTCTATTATCTCACCATCAGAAAACTTACTATCTAAAGACAGTATACCATTCGGTTACACCTATGTATCCAAATGGTTGAGCGCTCTAGTTTTTCATTTACAGGATAACGCATATAAGATGATATCATTACTCTTAAAGAGGAGCTATGGATTCCATATATGTGAATAATAGGTCTACGCTATCAAGAGTTATGTCTCCAACGTACCGGCATGCATACCACTATTAAAATGTAGGTGTCACCCTTTGGTATATCAAAAGACACAAGTCAAGACAACAGGCCCACTATGCATCTCAGGATTAAGATACAATACAAATGATTGTCTAAAGTGAATCGATTTGCTGAGACAGAATTATTAATTCAAATCAATTCACTTTATGTCTCGATCCAACACATCGTCACCTATGACAACGTGCCAATGTTTCTATTCACGGAATCCACCTCCAATGGTCAAGACAAACCATCTCCCAAAAGGGATATAGACTACATAACAATCTTTGCATGAATAAAGCACCCAACTTTATTCCCTTGATTGCAGATCTTATGTTTTAGACCGTCACCTTAAGAATCATGTCTTCCGCATAATCTGTCCATCATATGCCCAATTCTTAAAGGTTTAGACAGACAGTCTCAGACTATTGTTTGCTTAACATACATTCAACAAATATGAATGTAAAGAGGACAAGATTTGGTATATAAACAATGAATAAATTCTTTATTGATAAAAATGTCTCCAAAAATTTATTACATTTGTACTCCTTAGGGCATACATGTCTAACAATAGGCTCATAAATGCTAATAAACACAAGGACATGTATATTTATCCAATGAAAACAAATTATTAATATCAATAACAAAACTTTTTTCTTTTAATTTGGTGTCGACTTATATAACAAGTAATGCTATAGGCTCATCAATGCTAATAAAGACAAGGACATGTATATTTATCCAATGAGAACAAATTATTAATATCAATATACATGTGTGAGTATAAAACTATGGAGAGACGTATTCAAGGGCTAACTAAAGCGGCATGGCACTACGAACCAATTTTGTCGATGAAAAATAAGACAAATATTAGCAAGCAACAATATACTCTACTAAAATTTTACCTTGATGAGACACAATGATTAGAACTCGTGTGGATAACATGTTAGAAACAAAGCAAGATATAACAAAAGACTAAAGTGAATAAGAGAGAAAGCACAAGAAAGAGTGAGAGACAAAACAACATTCTATACTTTCACTTATAAGAGATGAAGATATAAGCTTAGCACAACCTCTATTTATAGGCCATGAATCATAACTGGAAATAATAGTAATAGACATAACTTACATAGGTTGCATATACAACTAAAAAAGAAATAATGCACAATATTAAGAGGGATTCAATTAGGAGATAATGAGGTCTAAATGTGAATTGTAAATTTGCAATTAAACCTTTGCATATAACTCATAGAATACCAAAAGGTGGCATCCACGCTCACTTGATTCACAACAACAACAACATCTATAATGATGATGATGATAATGATAAAACTGAAAGTACCAAACCACAAAAAGTTTAGGGTGTATTGGTGTTACAAAACCCTTTTTTGACAATTCTTATATGTCTTTTGGTGCTTGAATGGTTTTGATTTTTATTTCCTTGGTGTTTCTTTGAGTGGTTCTACATTTATAAAGAAAAAAAGGAGCACCCTTATCAAATGAGTGGGGTAGTTGAGGACGAGCCCTGTGATCTAAAGCAACTTCACTTTATGCGCGAGCAAACAAGTACCCTTACTTGGTTCGCTCGATCTTTTCAAGTGAAGCCTCTTGGTTCGATTCTTGGTTAATCCCACGATTTCCTGTCTTTGTAGACGAGATACCAAGAATGCTAGATTCAACAATTCCTTAGGGGTGTTTGTCAGTTTTTTCGTTTCTTGGTTATAGGAAATGCAAATTGAGAGCTGAGCAATTGTAATAGATGGTTGGTCGGTTTTTGACTAATGGTGGTTGGTTTTGGTCAGTTTAAGATAGTAGTAACCAGCCAGACTATTTATAATAAACTAGCACTCAAGAAAGGCCTAATAATGTACAAATATAATGTCTTGAGAAGGCGTAATAATGCCAAACACGTTGAGAATAATTATGTATTAGCTAAACAACAAACACCATGCAAATTACAAAACAAATTCATAACCTAACAATAAAGTCCAAAGTTTTAAAGTTTAAACTTACCAAAAACTCATCTAAATTCTAGAGTTGTATAAGTTAAAAATTATCGAGTTTTATTATATATGATATATTATTATATCAATATTAAAAAAATTAGTCTATTGATCAGTTCAATTTTCAAAGGACGGAAAACATTGTTCATGTTGGAAAAATCGGTTCGATGATGTAGTGGAATTTTGAAAAAAATTATTTAGTCACCAGAAAATTAATTCATGATGCTACAGACAATAAATTAAATCTAATTTAATGTACTACTTAGAGACCGAAAACAACACTTCTGACTGAATAATTCTTTAAGAACAAATTCTCTACCATCAAATTTTCAATGTTATTCTCTTCCTTCAGATTGTTGTGTGTATTGGCACAACTCAGCAAATCTCCACCATAACTACATTTCTTCTAACTATGCACATGCTAGAGAAACTATAGCTCTACTCTCGAAAGGAGAATGAACATAGCTTTACTCTCTAAAACGTTGCACTATTGCAAACAAAGAACAAATGGAACTTAGGTCTCTATTTATAGAATGACTAGAAGGAGTTAGAAGTCTATCAAAATTGTGATAAGTTTTTTCTCTTTTGTCCCTAAGGTTGGTGTCACCCTTTAGGAAGATTACCTCCAAAATTCAACCAATCATAGTGTAGGGATTTGTGAATATCTGCATCATCCAGGATAACTCCAATTCAAACAATTCGATTTAAATTAGAATTCAATTATTTAAGATAATTTTTCTAATTTAAATAATTGTGAATAATTATCCATTATACATAATTTAAATTCAATTAGGATTTAAATTCATTATTTAAATACCAAATTTAAAAAATTAATTATCAAAAATCTCAATTACCAATTTGAATAATTATTTTTCAGAATTAATTAGATAAATAATTCTTTCAAAAAATAAAGAGATAGGCGCCATTCCTGGCAAGCCTGTGCCCATTAGCAGTCCAAACCTGAACTACGGCCCTCGTGTCCCATCAGGCTTAACAACCCGACTAGTATATACTTTTGTCTTACCTACGGTAATCTATCTTTACCCAATCTATCATAAAGGAATTCATGAGCTAGCATTGGGACCCAATTGACATATATTATCAAGCTTCAATAATAAAAGATAAACTAATACATGATTATTTATTCATTTAATTATAAACTTCAGTGTCACTTCACTATAGACCTAAAGCTGTATTCTTAGTTATATATTGTATTATGAGACTCTTGAAATATAAGTCTTGTCCATGACCTTTCATATTATGTGTATCCTCATAGGTTATCTATGATCGAATAAAAGACTTAGTTTCTTTATTACTTTTCGATTATTTTATTTCAAAGTTCCATTATTTCACCAACGATTTTTTTTTTTATAACACATGCAAAAGGAATATCATCTGGTTACCATATGTATCCAGATGACGGAGGCCTCGTTACATTTTCCAATGCCCAAATAATGCCTTTGAAAGGATAACACTCACTCTTTGTTAGAGAGCTATGGTTCCCGTGTCTGTAGAATATGCTCTCATTGAATATGGGTTAATGACAATGGAGCCTTCATTCATTAGAACTCTTGCTTTTGGCATATCAAAAGATACAAGCTATAAATATGGAGTCATAAATTCACTTCAGGATTAAGATAACATATAAATGATTATCAAAGAGAATTGATTGAAGTTAAATAGAAATATTATCAGATCAATTCTATTTTAGGTCCGGTCCAATATGCGATTGCTATTATGTCCACTACACCAATGTGTCTGTTAGACATGTATGCTCTAAGGAGTAAAAATGTAATACGTTTTTGGAGACATTTTTATCAATAAAGAATTTATTCGTTTATATATACCAAATATTGTCCTCTTTACGTTCATATTTGTTGAATGTATGATAAGCAAACAGTAGTCTGAGACTGTCAGTCTAAACCTTAAGAGTTGGGCATATGATGGGATGATTATGCGGTAGACACGACTCTTAAGGTGATGGTCTAAAATATATGATCCGCAATCGAGGGAATAAAGTTGGGCGCTTTATTCATGTAAAGATTGTTATGTTGTCTATATCCCTTTTGGGAGATGGTTTGTCTTGGCCATCGGAGTTGGACTCCGTGAATAGAAACATTGGCGCGTTGTCATAGGTGACGATGTGTTGGATCGGGACATAAAGTGAATTGATTTGGATTAATAATTTTGTCTTGGCAAATCGATTCACTTTAGACAATCATTTGTATTGTATCTTAATCCTGAGATGAATAATGGGCCCGTTGTCTCGACTTGTGTCTTTTGATGTACCAATGGGTGACTCCCACATCTCTATAGTGGCATGCATGCCGGTACGTTGGAGGCATGACTCTTGGTAGCGTAGACTTGTTATTCATAGATATGGAATCCATAGCTCCTCTTTAGGAGTAATGATATCCTCTTATATGCATTGTCCTGTAATTGAAAAACTGGAGCGCTCAACCATTTGGATACATAGGTGTAACCGAATGGTATACTATCTTTGGATGGAAAGTTTTCTAATGGTGAGACAATGGAACGTAAGATAAAAATAATCGGGAAGGTAAGACAGAACTTGTCCTTAAGCAGATTATGGATGATCATATGGGGATGCGATACACTATGATATGTCATGGAGACTTAGCTACACGAGCTTCGTAATTCTATAAAGTTCGAGAGTGCAGCTCCAAGCTTTTAGTGGAGTAGCGTTGGAGTTGATAATTGTGAAATGTATATCTAGGATATTGGGTTTCATAATTATCATGAGCTTGAACTTTATAGGTCCATTTTGGTCCCCTTTGCTAGCTCACAAAATCCTGTAACGACACGGCGTGCTTTTCCAATAATTGGGGACTTATGTCGGATTTATCAGATTGGTTTAAAATTTATAAGAATCAAATAATTCATGTCTGTTTATCGGTTGAATTAATTATGTAAGAAATTAGTTCAAGATGAACTTGTTGAATTATGGCGTTCGGATAATTCTTGTCTGTTTATCGGTTGTTTTAATTTTGGACAATTAGAACAAGATAAACTTGTAGAATTATTGTGAATTGATTTATTTTCTTAGAGATTATCTTGATAAAGTTTGTTTTGATCAGATATCTTTTCTATTGGGCTATTTGAATCAAAACTGAGACTTTATCCTTTAGAATCTCGGGTGGAAAATAAAAGATTCGCGGAGATATTTTCTCGACAGTTCGGCCTGCCTATCAGAAAGTTCGGCCTGCCGAACTGGCCAGTTCGGCCTGCCTATCACACAGTTCGGCATGCCGACCGCGACAGTTAAGATTACGCATTTTTCACGCGTATCTTATCAGATATTGATCCGAACTTGATTCTGTTTCGATTTTTGAGACCTAATCTGATATGGACTGACCCCAAGGACCAATAGGTATAAAAAGGGAGTGAGTCTAATGATTTACTCAGATCAATTTGAGAGATTAAGAGTGATACTCTTCTAGTGAGCATCTGAAAACTCACTGAGAGCTTTTGTTCACAAATCACGAACACTAGCTTTGGGTTCTCTCTATTGGTTGGAAGGAGAGTCACCGGTGGAAGAGCTGTACGTGTGAGCCCACACTCACTCCGGTTGTGGATAGAGAATAGCAAAGAAGACCAGTTGGTTGAGGCTCTTCTGGAACGTTACTTCTCTACACAGGTCGCGGAGGTTCTTCGGCACACTGAGGTTAGTAAGATCTGTTTAATTTATACATATAACATGTCAAACTTGTGTTTTGGAAAATACTCTGATGAAAAAAAAATTTTAAAATTCCGCTGCGCACTTTGTTTCCAACAATTGGTATCAGAGCCGAGGTTTTTACATAAATTTGCAAGTTTGTGATCATGTTATATGCATAAATTTTGTGATCTTAATCTCTCCAATGCTTGAATTAAATTTTATAGAGAGATGGCACTCTAGGTTTCTATATAATATATATGTTGTCATGGATTATATGGTGAATGTTTATTAATTAATTATGGTTGATTAAATTGTTGTTTAATTATTTATTAATTAATTAATTCCGGTTATGGTTCCTTAGAGGTTAGAATGTGTATCTAGGTTTTTCATGTAATTAGATGGCGGACTATCATCTCCGTCTAGGAATTATTATTTAATTTTTAATTTGTAAGAATTTTGTAATTAAATAATTATTCGGAGAAGACGGAACGAGAAGTCGAAACTTAAAGATTGATGATGGCGCCTCCAGGTATTTCCTGAGTCTCTAATTTTATGTTTTTGAATTGTTGAAAATAAAATTGATGAATTGCATTAAAATTGTATTTTCTGGATTGAGGGTTTTCTGCTCGGTCGGCATGCCGGACCTCACAGTTCGGCAGGCCGAAGGTCACAGATCGGCAGGCCGGACGTACGGTCCGGCAGGCCGACAGTGGGGCAGAAATTTTGGTGCTCTGCCGGCAGGCCGAACCTTCATGTTCGGTAGGCCGAACCACCATGATCGGCAGACCGATCACCCAGATCGGCCTGCCGACCGAGAGCAGCCAGGTGTCCAGAAAAGGTGCAATTTTTTTGGTGCAGTTTTAATTTTATTTTTGGGACGATTCTGAGAAACATTAAATTTGGATATGACCGGAAATATGAAGTGTTCGATTCATACGGGATTGAGGACTTGAAGATGGATATTACATGAAGAAGGATACAGCTTGAGGATTCAAGGATGAAGAATCGATAAATGTCTCGATTATTCTCTTGTAATCTTAGTTTTTCTATTCTCTAGGGTGGAACCATAATATTACGGTTATTATTATTATTATGCTTGTAGCTTTGCTTGATTGCTTTGCTTGTCTGCATTATAATATGATTTACCATGTATATTGATAACATGTCATATAGAATAGGGAGTGCCGCTCATATTAAAATTGTTCATGCATAATTTTAAAATAAAACCTTGACTTCAAAAGATTGAGTGGGAGAAGGTTTTCGAAGAGAGAACCTAAGGCCTCCATCGTTTGTCCATAGGAAGAACATGATGGTCCCAACCCCTAGGAAGGGATTTCTATCATGTACCAGATTGGATCTCTGAAAGGATAAGGTATTTTAGTATGATTTATGGTTGCACACCCCTAGGTGGTGATTATAAATCATGGATAAAATATTAAAATGGTGGTTATACACTCACGTTAATTTTATTATTAACCTCCCCTAGGAGCTCTGTTAATAAAATTAATGGCCAAAGAAACGATTATTAGTATATGCTGGATCATACGGGTCCTGGATGGCATATATTAATCAGGAGGGGATCCGTGTTCCTGATTGAATTTGGCATGACTCCCCTAGGAGCTTGTTGAATTCTGAGTTGGGAATTATCGTTGTAAGGTTGTGATATTTTCAAGGTTTTGACACATAAACACATTTGTATGATTTTACATGATTGTGTTATCTTACTAAATTATTATATATGTTTGCTTATGCTTGGTATATGACTCTTTATTGTAGATTGAAAATGTCTAAAAACGCTTTATCATCGATACTTGACAAAAACCAATTAACCGGTGAGAACTATAATGATTGGAAACGGAACCTGGACATCGTCCTTTCCTTTGAGAAACTGAAATATGTTCTAACAACTCCTTGTCCTCCCGAGCCTACGGGAGACTCAAGTAATGAGCAATTCCAAGCGTACGACCGCTAGAAAGATGCTAATGATCAGGCCCGCTGCTATGTTATGGCTAGCATGAATAACGTGCTGCAGGCTCAACATCAGGATTATGAGACTGCGAAGCAGATCTTGGATAATCTTGAGGACATGTTTGGAGGCCAGGCCATAACAAAGCGGCAAGGGGCGCTTCGGAAACTCTTAAACTGTAGACAGAGACCGGGGACATCTGTAAAGGAGCACATGATGTTGGTCATGGGTTACCTCGCTGAGGCTCAAACCAATGGAGCCGACATCGATGCTGAAACTCAGATGACTATGGTCTTTGAGACTCTGTCTAAGGAATTTATTCCGTTTAGAGCTACTTTTAATCTAAGCAATAGACGGGATATGACCTTGACAGAACTGATGAAACAGTTACAAGAGTTTGAACTGCTGATCAGGGAGTCTCCTGCTGGTGGAGAGGCCAATATGGTAGCTGCTTCTGGTTCCAATCCTAACTCTGGGAATGGAAAGAAGCAACGGGCCAAAAGTGGGAAGTCTTCTATTCCTATTGCTACCAAGAGCAAGAAGAAGAAGAAGAAGAACCCAAAGAAGCTTAAGTGCTTCTTTTGTGGTAAGGTCGGGCATATAAAGAAGCATTGCAAGGACTTCCTTTCCAAGGGAGGTAGGTGTGATCTTCTATATTTAGAAACTTGTTTGGTTGAGGAATCCAGTGACATTTGGGTCATAGATTCCGGTGCAACTAATCATGTTTGTGTTTCTCTGCAGGGATTCAAAGAAACGAGAAGTCTACTTCGTGAAGACTTAACGCTTCGGATGGGCGATGGATCCTTGGTCTCAGCGGAAGCAGTGGGAGATGTCCATCTTTATTTTGATAATTATAGGAGTTTAATTTTGCGAGATTGTTTTTATGTTCCTAAATTTAAAAGGAATTTAATTTCTGTATCTTCTTTATTTAAAGACTCCTACGTGGTATCTTTTAATGAAAAAGTGGTGATTCGTAAAAACAAATCTTTTATCTGTTCTGGATGGATGCAAAATAATCTATATTTTATCAAACCTAAGATGGACATATTGCTTAATGCTGAGATAAATGATAATGACTCAAAAAGACTTAAAACTTCTCACTCTAATAAGACTTATCTTTGGCATTTGCGCCTTGGCCATATTAACCTAAATAGGATTCAAAGGTTGGTAAGGGATGGACCTTTAAGTCACTTAAAGGTGGAATCTATACCTCAATGTGAGTCTTGTTTGGAGGGTAAAATGACCAAAAGACCATACGGGTCTAAGGGCAATAGGGCCGAAGGGGTTCTAGAACTTGTGCATAGTGATGTTGCGGACCGATGAACATCCGGGCACGAGGAGGGTATGAGTACTTCGTTACTTTTATTGACGATTACTCAAGATATGGGTATGTGTACCTAATGCACCACAAAAGCAAAACTTATGATAAGTTCAGGGAGTTTCGGGCTGAAGTGGAAAAGCAATTGGGTAGACCCATAAAGGCACTTCGATCTGATCGAGGTGGGGAATACCTTTCTGATGAGTTCTTGGGACACTTGTTAAAGAATGGGATTTTATCCCATTTGACTGCGCCGGGCACTCCGCAGCAGAATGGCGTAGCAGAGAGAAGGAATAGGACTTTGTTGGACATGATTCGGTCCATGATGAGTTATTCATCATTGCCTTTATCCTTTTGGGGATATGCACTACAAACCGCATGTTATCTTTTGAACAATGTGCCTTCAAAATCGGTCCCTAAAACTCCTCACGAGTTGTGGACAAGACGGAAGACATCCTTAAACCATATTCGCATATGGGGATGTCCAGCTCATGTCCTGTTTAAGGATCCGAATAAGTTGGAAGCATGTTCAGAAGTTTGCGTGTTTGTAGGATATCCAAAAGGGACTAAAGGGGGTTATTTTTATAACCCAAAGGAAAATAAAGTCGTGGTTTTAACTAATGCAACTTTCCTTGAGGAGAGTTACATGAACGAATTTAAACCTCAAAGCAAAGTGGTGCTTGAGGAGTTGAGGGGTAATCCGTTTACTCCAGAGGTTCCGAACGAAACCATTCCGATCGGTGTAGAAAAACCAAACAAACCTGAACAACAACCTCAGGGGCTTCGGCGTAGTGGGAGGATCGGGCGTCAACCTGAGAGGTATATGTTCAATGGGGAGGTCTTTTTGGCTGAACCGGATGAACATGACAGGGATCCTTATACTTACGCAGAAGCTATGGAGGATGTTGATTCAAGACTCTGGACAGAGGCCATGAACATTGAGATGAAGTCTATGGAGACTAATCGGGTCTGGGAGCTTGTGGATCTTCCCGAAGGGGTAAAACCCATAGGGAGTAAGTGGATCTACAAGAGGAAAAGAGGAGTGGATGGAAAGGTCGAAACCTTTAAGGCTAGACTGGTAGCTAAGGGTTATACGCAAAAGGAAGGAATCGATTATGAGGAAACCTTTTCGCCTGTAGCCATGCTTAAGTCCATCCGGATTCTCTTGTCCATAGCTGCCGCTCTCGACTACGAGATTTGGCAGATGGATGTCAAGACGGCTTTTCTAAATGGCTATCTTGATGAGTCCATTTATATGAAACAACCAGACGGGTTCAAGGTCACGGGTCAAGAGGGTAAGGTGTGTAAGTTGCTAAAGTCTATTTATGGACTTAAGCAGGCTTCTCGTTCTTGGAACATAAGATTTGATCATGTGATCAAGACTTATGGGTTCTCACAAAATGTGGATGAGCCATGTGTTTACAAACACATTAAGAATGGGAAGGTGGTTTTTCTACTACTCTATGTAGATGACATTCTGCTAATTGGCAATGACGTTGGGGCGTTGTCATCGGTCAAATTATGGTTGACCAAGCAGTTTGACATGAAGGACTTAGGTGAGGCTAATTTTGTTCTCGGTATCCAGATCTTTCGGGATAGGAAGAACAAAATGATAGCTTTGTCACAGGCCGGCTACATAGATAAAATTCTCAGGAGGTTTGCAATGCAGGATTCCAAGAAAGGTGGGCAACCATCTAGGTCTGGAATTACTCTTTCTAAGAAAGACTCTCCAAAGTCTTATGAAGAAAGAGAATACATGAAGAAGGTACCTTATGCTTCGGCAGTGGGTAGTCTCATGTATGCCATGCTTTGCACTCGACCGGATATTAGCTATGCGGTCGAGATTGTGAGTCGATTTCAGGCGGATCCAGGACCGAACCATTGGGTTGCGGTAAAGCATATTTTCAAGTACCTAAGAAGGACTCGAGGGTATATGCTTGTGTATTCGGGTGAGGATTTAACTCCTCTAGGATACACTGATTCGGATTTTCAATCCTGCCTGGATTCTAGGAAATCGACATCGGGGTTTGTGTTTACTCTGGGTGGCGGTGCCATTAGTTGGAGAAGTGCGAAACAAGATTGCACTTCGGATTCAACGATGGAGGCCGAGTATGTGGCGGCTAGTGATGCTTCGAAAGAAGCAGTGTGGCTCCGCAAGTTCCTTGGGGATCTTGAGGTAGTTCCTGGTATGGATAAAGCGGTATCACTGTACTATGATAACAGTGCGGCGGTAGCTAATGCTAAGGAACCAAGATTTCACAAGAAGAGTAAGCATATTGATCGGAAGTATCATGTGATAAAGGACTTCGTTGAGAGCGGGCATGTCACGGTGTGCAAGATCGCGTCAGAGGACAATTTAGCTGATCCATTTACGAAGACACTTTCTGGGAGAGTCTTCGAAAGGCATGTGGAAGCTATGGGGATGCGAAATTTGCAGTATTTACTCACTTAGTGCAAGTGGGAGATTGTTAGACATGTATGCTCTAAGGAGTAAAAATGTAATACGTTTTTGGAGACATTTTTATCAATAAAGAATTTATTCGTTTATATATACCAAATATTGTCCTCTTTACGTTCATATTTGTTGAATGTATGATAAGCAAACAGTAGTCTGAGACTGTCAGTCTAAACCTTAAGAGTTGGGCATATGATGGGATGATTATGCAGTAGACATGACTCTTAAGGTGATGGTCTAAAATATATGATCCGCAATCGAGGGAATAAAGTTGGGCGCTTTATTCATGTAAAGATTGTTATGTTGTCTATATCCCTTTTGGGAGATGGTTTGTCTTGGCCATCGGAGTTGGACTCCGTGAATAGAAACATTGGCGCGTTGTCATAGGTGACGATGTGTTGGATCGGGACATAAAGTGAATTGATTTGGATTAATAATTCTGTCTTGGCAAATCGATTCACTTTAGACAATCATTTGTATTGTATCTTAATCCTGAGATGAATAATGGGCCCGTTGTCTCGACTTGTGTCTTTTGATGTACCAATGGGTGACTCCCACATCTCTATAGTGGCATGCATGCCGGTACGTTGGAGGCATGACTCTTGGTAGCGTAGACTTGTTATTCATAGATATGGAATCCATAGCTCCTCTTTAGGAGTAATGATATCCTCTTATATGCGTTGTCCTGTAATTGGAAAACTGGAGCGCTCAACCATTTGGATACATAGGTGTAACCGAATGGTATACTATCTTTGGATGGAAAGTTTTCTAATGGTGAGACAATGGAACGTAAGATAAAAATAATCGGGAAGGTAAGACAGAACTTGTCCTTAAGCCGATTATGGATGATCATATGGGGATGCGATACACTATGATATGTCATGGAGACTTAGCTACACGAGCTTCGTAATTCTATAAAGTTCGAGAGTGCAGCTCCAAGCTTTTAGTGGAGTAGCGTTGGAGTTGATAATTGTGAAATGTATATCTAGGATATTGTGTTTCATAATTATCATGAGCTTGAACTTTATAAGTCCATTTTGGTCCCCTTTGCTAGGTCACAAAATCCTGTAACGACACGGCGTGCTTTTCCAATAATTGGTGACTTATGTCGGATTTATCAGATTGGTTTAAAATTTATAAGAATCAAATAATTCATGTCTGTTTATCGGTTGAATTAATTATGTAAGAAATTAGTTCAAGATGAACTTGTTGAATTATGGCGTTCGGATAATTCTTGTCTGTTTATCGGTTGTTTTAATTTTGGACAATTAGAACAAGATAAACTTGTAGAATTATTGTGAATTGATTTATTTTCTTAGAGATTATCTTGATAAAGTTTGTTTTGATCAGATATCTTTTCTATTGGGCTATTTGAATCAAAACTGAGACTTTATCCTTTAGAATCTCGGGTGGAAAATAAAATATTCGCGGAGATATTTTCTCGGCAGTTCGGCCTGCCTATCAGAAAGTTCGGCCTGCCGAACTGGCCAATTCGGCCTGCCTATCACACAGTTCGGCATGCCGACCGCGACAGTTAAGATTACGCGTTTTTCACGCGTATCTTATCAGATATTGATCCGAACTTGATTCTGTTTCGATTTTTGAGACCTAATCTGATATGGACTGACCCCAAGGACCAATAGGTATAAAAAGGGAGTGAGTCTAATGATTTACTCAGATCAATTTGAGAGATTAAGAGTGATACTCTTCTAGTGAGCATCTGAAAACTCCCTGAGAGCTTTTGTTCACAAATCACGAACACTAGCTTTGGGTTCTCTCTATTGGTTGGAAGGAGAGTCACCGGTGGAAGAGCTGTACGTGTGAGCCCACACGCACTCCGGTTGTGGATAGAGAATAGCAAAGAAGACCAGTTGGTTGAGGCTCTTCTGGAACGTTACTTCTCTACACAGGTCGCGGAGGTTCTTCGGCACACTGAGGTTAGTAAGATCTGTTTAATTTATACATATAACATGTCAAACTTGTGTTTTGGAAAATACTCTGATGAAAAAAAAATTTTAAAATTCCGCTGCGCACTTTGTTTCCAACAGTGTCTACCATGGAGTCCATACTCTCCAACGACCAAGATAAGCCGTCTCTCCAATAGGACGTAGATTCTCATTATAGTCTTGTCACGTATAGAGTGCTCATATCTATACATAGACTGCGGACTATACAGTTTAGACAATTAATCCCTGAATCAGATCTTCCTACATAAAAACTCTATATATGTTCAATTCCAAGATTTGATTCTAATAGTCACGGATCACATGTTTGATAATATATAATCATTGTTATGAAAGTACTATGAGGACCACTATTAAAACATACTATATTTGAGTCATCATTTATTTCACCAAAAATGTCATAAATACACCTAAAGCATTTATTTCTTAGAGCACTAATCCTAATAGTTTGGTTTTTCAGTCTCTTTTCTTTTTGTTTTTAATATCCCGACACTACACTAACTGAGAACTTGGATACTTTAGCGCCCCATGAACTGAAAGCCTTCTCCCACATGAGCCTAGCACGTTTCTGCATTCTAATACCATATCTCCTTGTCGTGGTCCGGACAAGTATGCCACCATACCTGCCACTTTCTACCCTAAAACATGCACACTTCTCCAAGAACAAGTCAGGGCATTGTAGTTTGCCATGTTGCAATAGCAAATCATCAGAGACCCTAACACAACAAAGCGCTACCCTTGGTCTGCCACCCCCACGGTCCTGCTACCACAGGATTTCGTCAATAGTACTTGATCTTATTCCGAAAATAATGACAAACTAAATTTTGATATTGATGAAGTAAATGGAAATATTGATTTCGGTCCAATTTTAGACAAAAAGCGATAATAAAAACTTTGGAAGATCTATGAGCTACTTCCTCCTCCTCTATGCCTTTTGACACGCTGAAATGGTGGTACAACAATCCTCTTCGGTTGCTCTTTCTTTCAGTATAGATTTATTGTGATGCTCTCATTTGTCTTCTTGCATATGGTTTTGTTCTTATTTTTTGTTTGATTGCTTAGCAAATAAAACAAAAGGATAAGAAAACGTGCATGGTATGTTATGAGGGGAAAAAATCCCTCAAGTATCCCATATATCCCATGCTTTTTTCTTTTATTACAAAAAGTATAACCAATATTTCCTTGTTTTTTTTGCCGAAATATTCCCTACAAATGAGCAAATAAGTGTCTTTCTTCTAACTTGAAGAGATAAAGAAATAATTAATTACAAAAATTTCTGTGTCTCACAACCTTTAAAATGTAACAGTTTTATCATCAAACTATGAAATATTAATGGAAAACTTTTTCTTTGAGGATTTTTTAAACGAAAATTGAGACATAATTAACATGTAATAATAAGATGGTGTTTTGGTAATCCATTATACCTAAAATTGATTTGAATTTGAAAGTAGATTTAATTTAAAATAAGAAAATTTAATACTAAATAAACACAAAATACCTTAATTTTTGTGGTTGTAGACATAGTCTAGCAGTAAAACTACATCTTACTCTACAATGAAGAGTTTGAATCTCTTAATCCTAAGTTAAAAAAATAAAAAAAAAAACCTTTTCATTTACACATTGAAATGTCCATTTTCATTTACTTTTTTAAAAAAGTAATAAACTCCCTTTTCATTTACACATTGAATTGTTCGACAGCTCTCACTCTTTGTGCAACCCGATTAAAAAACCTAAAGCAAAGAGTTTTTTCTGTTAATATCTAATAAATTAAAGGAAACGAATATTATATTTTGAATATAATTCATGTAACTATTACAAAAAAAATCACTTTCACTCGTCAGATTTTTCAAATTATCAAAACTACTTTTTTTGAAAAGGAAAACTACTTTTAATATTGTGTGTTATTAATTTTAATCTTAGTTGATTAAAAATTTGAAAATAGTACCCAGTAACATCCGAGCCCAGAAAACAGGCGGGAAAAGATATGCTAAAAGCAAATTCCTAAGCATATTTATTTATCCTCTGTCTTTAAACCTTTTACCCCTATCTTAAAAGGGGAAAGAAAAAAAAGCAAACTTATCTCATTGGAATGGTGAGAATCAACAGAGGACCCACCCTTGCCACGCTCCTTCCTTCTTTTTTCCATTGACTTTTAAACTCATATGAATTAAGCAAAACTGAAAAAAAGAAAAGAAAAGAAAAAATCACATGTAAAGGTCAGCGAAATAACGTTACCTTGTAAGCCGTAACCTGTGGCAGGATCCACGGTCTCGTCATTGACCAATTAGGAGGAATAGTGCTAATGGTCTTCAATTCTTAAAGCTTTGTTTGAAAAAGTTTTAACTTTATAAAATATAAAACTCTCATATAGTGTAATAATTTACTACCGTATAAAATTTTTACATGCTATAATATTTATATTTTAACTGATTTTTTAAACACACCTTAACTCTTAAATGACCATAATTTTCAAGTATTATCAGTGAATTCTAAAATCAGTCACCAATTTGATCAACTTGAAGACAGCTATAAAATCTTTAATCCAAATTAGAGATTTATGTATTGGGTATTGAAAAACTAACTAACTAATAGGTATCTGTCTTTCATATTCAAATTATGTATTTAATTTTGGTGTTCTAAATGATGTCCAACTAATCATATTATAACACGTCATTTGAAAATTTTAAAATAATGTTTAATTGACTTTTACACATTTTTTATTAAATGACATGTTATAATATGATTGGTTGAACACCATTTGAGACATAAAGAATTAAACAGATGATTTGAATCTCTGTCTTTTTGTCCTCAAATTTGTAGGGAGAAAATTGATTTGAACTCATTCCAATGGTTCAAATCCTATCAAAATTTGCATATCCCTTAGTGAACATTTTATTTTTGGCTGAATTTAATAAAATAACCTCCTAACAAAAACAAAAGATAAAAAAGGAAAAGAAAGTCCCTAAAAAAATTTTAGATCCCTTACACTAATAATAATAATAATAATAATAAACCTAGGAGATGAAGAGAAGAAGAAGGGGAAGCGCAGCTTGCCCTGTTGTGCCTCAAGAACCAGCACCTCAACACTTCCTAGTTACCGTGACCAAGATTTTTTTAAGCATTTTTTCAATATTTTTTAAAAATGTTAGGAATTAAAAAATCATTATCAGGAGTTGCTACTAGTTTAAGAGTTCTGTGACTTAATTGTTAAAATTAAAAAAAATAAATGACCAAATGGCCATTTAAGACTCCGTGGATAATTTGCACAAATTATCTTAAAATATAAATTTATTGTGTCACATTATGATCTTGTTAAAAGTAACACAATTTTTGGTTTCGGTCTTGATCTCATTTTCAATCGAACTCGTAAAGGTAATTGAAAGATTTATTATTTTCACATGAGCAAGACATTAAAATTGTAATTTTTAGGTATAGCAGTAATTTTACATTTGACTATATCTTGAACTGTATAATTTGAATTCCTCATCTTACATTCATAAAAAAAAAAAAAGAAAAAAAGAAAAAGACATACTAAGACTAAAAAAAGGTATACCACTTCAGACTTTGAACGAGGCAAGTCTTTTTATGAGCTTACTCTTACTCTTTTGTCGTCCAAATAATAGCAGTTATCTCATCCGCAATACTTACGATTTACAAAGGAATAATGACAAGATTTTTCTCTGTACTCATATTCAAATAATAGCAGCTCGTTTCTCGACTATGCTTACAATCTTTAAAGGGACAATAAAACAAATTTCCTTTATACTTTATGGCATTCATATAAAAAACTTGGGCAAAATCTCAAATTCAGTAGGTTGACCAATTTGACAATTGCAATATTTTCTATCATTAATATAACATCTTTCTTACATTTATGTAACACTCAGTTTGATTAAATGTAACCCTTAATATTATTAAGTGTTAAATTACCCTTATTAAATGCTGTACTAAAATAAATTAAGTATTACATAAACGTATGAATGATATCATGTTAGCCCAAAAAAAAAGTTACAAGTATATGACTAGTAAGAATGTCTAGTTAGAGATAGTTTTAATAATCTTATTTGTGAAAAATCTAAAAGAAGAGAGAGAAATAAAAAACTAAAAAAAGGGTCTTCGTCGGTCTCATGACTTTTGTGGTCCCGAGGCCCTTAACCTTACCAATAATTTTGAAAATTTTCTCCCCTTTTCTAAGATACGCCTATTAAATTTGAGTTCTTCTAACAAGTGTTTGTATGTCATGTTCTTTGTTTGCAGACACCATAATTGTATATTGGCTATTTAGAAAAACTTTAGAGGGATCAAACAACAGTTCACATTAGAGGTGAGGTATTGGAAGCAATTTACAAAATACAAAGAAAATTGCAAATTTTCTAAAAAAAAAGCAAATTTTCTAAAAAAAAGTAGGGTAGAATGCTATATTTTGATAAAATTTAAAATAATTGGGATTGAGATATTGTGTCAAAAACTAACTACATAAACAAAAAAAATCCGACAATAGCCAATAGCTATCTAAAGAAGTACATATTTTTATACCACAATCAGTTGAATAACAAATGACAATCATTATTGAACTAAAGAAATAAATGTTAAAAAGAAAAGAAAAGAAAAGAAAAAAAATTAAAAACAAGTATACAGCTAGGTAAGGATGAGCTTATGCTTAACCTCGACAATAAGCAAAACACCCTAAACACTAACTCATGATATTGCAGTCACAAATTGGAATACAACCGTACTATTTTAAAGGAGGAAAAAAGAAAAGAAAAAAATTCCGCATTGCACTTAAAGTTTCGTGTTTTAACAAAATTTGTTCTCTATAAATAAAAACTTTTTTTTTTTTTTTAATTTGGAGGTAGAGGGTTTGAATTCTATACATTTTGCAAGGAAGTTGTGTAAGATTATATTGCAACCGTATTGTTAGAAACAGATTCAAATCTTCTGTCTAATTTTAATATACTAAATGATATCCAACCAATTATATTATGACACGTTATTTGAAAAGTTTAAAATAGTGTTTAATTGACTTTTACATATTTTTTCATTAAATGACGTGTCATAATATATTGGTTGGACATCATATATAGAATTAAAAATTGGATAGACAATTTGAGTCCATTAGAAACTACCAAACCCTCCAAATTTTGACTTTTGTTGTTTATTATAACTTTAAAAAATGCTGGTTGCACTCTCTTTTAGAATCTCTCCGGTCGCTGACACGTGGACTCTACTATCTTATTTTTTATTTAAGTAAAAATTTATAATATTAATGGATTTTATGTGTCAGATAATAAGGACTATTTAAGCAAGAGAATGTAAAAGAGAGTGAGAAAGAAAGTATCGCTGCACTCCTCTATAACTTTTGATGGGTAGGGGATAAATTCAATTTATTACAAGGATTATTTTTTCCCCTTATATTAGCAAAATGGATTGCCACAATTAAGGTCCAGTTCCGTCGAGGAACTACTTGCAAAGTGAACCAAAATCTTATTCCTCCACAACGTTTTGACCTTCATTTTCGACTGAAATTTGCCAATAAAGCTTCATAACATTTACAAAGAAACTTTATCTAGCCAACAAAACCATAATTTTGAAAAAGAAATCTTAATTATCTCTGCCAACGAAAGCTAAACAAGGAAGCGCGTTTTAACATCAATAAAAAACATATAAATCATTATTAGATCATTAGAATCCACTACCCAGATCTCCCAGGTCCTTTGACAGGTGAATGGCAAACTTCCACGCTTCAATTTCCTTTCTCAACTGTCGATTTCGATGTTAAGAATTAGATGCATGTAAAAGAAAGAACACAAACTTAACAGTGGTTCACCTTTAACGTAAGATTTATTCTACTTTAATCAATGCAGAAAATCACCATAATGAAGTTTACAAGAGAAAATGAATATCTTAGTTTTCTTTAACCTCTCTTATAATCTTAGATCGGCGCCACCTTTATATATAGAAAAAATTAGTGCAATTGATCCGTGTACGGTCTCTATGTAAGGCAATAATCGTTAACGCAATAACTAGGCTCCACAACTTAATATCTGTATTGTGTTTGGTTTGCGAATTTAGGTTCAGTATATGTCTATAATAATAAGATATAAAAAACCCAGCTTAATTGATGTAAGAAAATAATGATTAAAAATCCCTACATGCTCAATGAATTAGTGCAGTAGTTTGTATGTCTTTTCTTCTTCTCTTCTAAGGATGATTCAACTTCAAAGTTTGATACTTTAAAACCCAACTGTGAAGTCCCGTTCAGTTAATGAACTGTATAGCCTTAGGAGGGGAGAAGGGCCTTCATTTCAAACTTGAAATATTAAAATTTACAAAAGATCCCAAAATAATAGTTAGGACATCTAAACAAAGAAAACGACAAGGGAATTAAAAGTTAGACTAGCAAGAAAGTGGATTACCATACTCCTATAATTGAAAAATGAAGCAGACAATAACATGTGTTTTGGGAAAAAAAAAATTAAAGGTGGAGTCATTTAGGGCTTGTTTGGTAGTGTTTTTAAAATATATGAAAATAGTTTTGTTTTAAAAAATCAAAATTTTTAAATAATTATGCTTAGAATATTAAACATTTTCAAAAACTCTCAAAATAATGCCAAACTAGACCTTAAACTTTATTTATTTTTTTTTTTTTTTTGAAATCAAGCATGCATTTAAGGCGTGTCTTATAATTTTCTCTCTTTTTTTGGAAGGGCAAAGTGCAACCAACCTAAAAAAAGAGAATAGTTACTTCAAAAAAAGAGAGAGAGAGAGAGAGAATAGTTCCCTTAAGGAGAGAGAATAATTTTTGGGAGAAAAAAGAAAAAAAAAAAAAAAGAGAGAATAACAAAATGGCGAGTGCACGAACTCAAAAGTAGACGGTGTCGTAGATTATAATCACCCATTCCGCACGCAAATTTCTTAGGTGATATCTGATCCCCTCCCTCCCTCTATATATACCTCTAGTGTTGCAAGAACGGCCCGGCCCGGCCCGGCCCGTTCTCCTTAGGCCCACACGGCCCGCGGGCCGGGCCGGGCCGGCCCATGAATTTCGTGGGCCGGGCCGGGCCGGCCCATATTAAAAATAACTTGGCCCGGCCCGGCCCGCGGGCTAGTTTTATATGGGCCGTGCCGGGCCGTGCCGTGGGCCGTGTCGGGCCGTGCCGTGGGCCGTGCCGTGGGTCGTGCCGGGCCATGCCGTGGGCCTTAAATAGGCCGGCCCATCTTGGCTCATCATGGGTTTAAATGGGCCAGCCCATCTAAGTATGTAATTTTTAATTTTTTAATTTTTTAATTTTTAAACAAGTTAATAAATATAAAAGTTTGAATAGTTAAGATAAATATAAAAAAGGATATTTTATTTACGATTGCCTCATTAAAAACCTTTCCAAGGAAAACCCAGTGGGACAAAACCTTGGTAAGGAAAAAAGAGTACAATCGGGATAATTATACATTAGATGTTTACAAAATTACTAAAAACAAAAAAAAAAACATAAAAAAAATATTGTTCATAATTAATTACAACGTATTACTCCCAGTGGGAGTATCAGAAATGTCCAAATTTTCAAAGTCATCAACCCAATCATCTTGAACTTCTTGGCTTCTTCTACGAGCATCCTCCCAATCTTTGACGCACATTACTGCTTCCAGAATATCGTCACTCATACGTGCACGCCGTTCATCAAGTACTCTACCACTGCAACTAAATACTTGTTCACTTGCAACTGTGGATACTGGTATGGTTAGTATATCACAAGCCATTTTAGAGAGCACAGGAAAAGTTCTTGACTGTGATCTCCAAAATGACAAAAGATCAAACTTATTGAAATCATGACCACCACCTTGCTCATTGAAAATAAATGCTGCAAAATTTGTTTCCAGATAATTTTCCAATTCACTGCGTGTTGAAGATGTAGACGATGCACCGAAACCAAATCCTGTGTAGCTAATCATACTTGCCCATGAAGAACCATGTGGAACAGAAGTAGTATTTGCTAAAGGTGTAGGGGATATTGTTTGGCCTCCTCCATATTTTTCATTATATGCAGTAAATATGTTGTTAACTTTTGCTTGCACATTTTGAATGGTTATGATGTCAGAATGCACCCTTAATTTTTCCCCTATACCCTTAAGCAAATATTCAACACCAGCTAATTTAACTCTCGGATCCAATACAGCAGCTATGCAATACAACGGTGGAACACGCTCCCAATATTTTTTGAATTTTTGCTCCATGAACTCAACAGATTCCTTAAACATGTCAAAATCTCTATGCATATCGAAGGTTGCAGCAATGTCGTACAACTTATGTAATGCATGAGGAGAGGTAGGATAGTACACACCTGAGAGTTGGAGAGTGGCTTCATAAAAAACCTTTAAGAAATTGTAAAAGCATGAAGCAATTTGCCAATCAAATTCTTGAAGCAGCTCAGTTGGATTCTTCAAGTTGTAATACGCGGTTATGACCTCTTTGTATGGTAGGCATGCATTCAGCATCAAATATGTTGAATTCCACCGGTGTCCTATGTCAGTTGGAAGTTTTCTGGGTTTCATGCTTGCTCTTTTGCAAAGCTTAGCAAACTCTTCAATTCGAGAGCCAGAACTTGCTATGTAACCCAAGGCCGTTCGAATATTTTCCAAATAACCTTGAAAAAATTTCATGCCATCTTGAACACACAAGTTAATAATATGACAAGCACATCTTTGGTGAAAAAGTGTTTCGCCATGTTGTGGTCTCAATGTTGTTTTGAAAAGGTTAATAGCAGCAGTATTAGCAGATGCATTATCAAATGTGATGCTCAAAACCTTTTCTTTAATGCCATAAAAATCAAAAACTTCCATGATGACATCATGAATGGCCTTGGCATCATGCGGATAAGGCATTGGTCGAAAAGCAATTAATCTTTTTTGAAAAGACCAATCTTTATCCACATAATGTGCAGTTACACAGATATAACTAGTTTTGGTACGACCTTCCCACAAATCAGATGTGCATGCAACAGATGCAGTGAATGAATTAAATTCAGTTACTAACTTTCCTCTCATTGAATAAAAAACTTTCATGGTGTCAGCTCTTGTGGTAGTTCTTGAAACACGCCTATATTGGGGATTATAGGCATTTTGAATGTACTCCTCAAAGACTGGATCATCAGCAAGACTCATTGGTTGTTGAGCACTAGCCAAATATCTAGCATGCCATTCTCTTGCTCTTTGTTGGTCATATGACCAATTGGTAACACTACCATCGGGGCTAAATTGAAGTGTTTGTTGACGGCAATCAACACCACCTACACCATGCTTAGCTTCGCATTTTTTGCGATGCCTCTCTAAGTGACCAGTGCCAGAAGAGGATTTACCTGTGTAGTCTTGTTTGCATACTTTGCAAATTGCGCGCTCTTCTGTTGCACCATGCTCGTTTGTACGTGTTACGAGATCAAAGTAATTCCAAACTGGTGAAGTTCGTTGAATTTTCCTTTTGCCCTTACGAGTGACTTCAGAGGAGCCATCAACTTGAGATAGCAAGTCAACTCCAATTTCTTTCAGTGGATCATTAAATTGTTCTTCTTCGTTGATCACCAAATGTGAAATGTTGGCTCTCCCTCTAGGTGATGATGCCATAGCTTCAATAAAAAATAACAATAAATTAACGTAACATAAAAATTAAATAAAATAATTACACAATAAAATTAACTTATAACAATACAAAATTAATGAACAATAAATGAAATAAATTATACCTTCAAGTTTTTTTTCCTTTCTGAAGAACTCTAAGTAATCTAAAAAACAAGACAATACATAAGATCTTAGAAGTTTGTTGAATGAGTATCTCTGTGAATGTTCTACATTTATTTATAGGTAAAAAAGTTTATTTTTTTATTTTTTTTATTTTTAAATCTTTTTTTTAATTTTTTTTCTTTCAAGTGTAACTTGATTAGACAATTCGCTGAAGACTTAACGTCTCAGCTTTGCACATTGCAGGCCTTCCTTCTGAGCCTCTATGTTAGGCCTGCCCCTTTATAATTGCATAGGGGAATCTAATGCCATGTTCACTCACGGGTGAATATGACATGCATAAATTATATAATATTTAATTCTTATATGTATTAAATAATATATATATATTAAATGTATAGTATTTTGATGTGATAATACATGACCTATAGACTTAATATCTGATTCTTAGCTTTGCTTCTCCAAAGCAAAGCATGTCTTATATAAAAAACCTAAACTGCCCCTATGTAAAATAAACTTGCATATAAAATTTTTGCCCAGGGGCTCCGCCCCCTACAACCCCCGGGAGGGGGGTTTACCACCCCCTTCCAACCCCCACGTCGACCTTACCGCGAAGGTCGATCCGCGTACAACCTCTGCGTAGGGGTAATCTACGTCAGGGTAATAATTAAGCTCCACACATACTAACAATGCCTACAAGAAAAAAATTTTAAAAATGCAAAGAAAAGAAAAAGAGCTTGTCAGGCCTATTGCAATGTGATGTGTTCAATATGGTATGTATATATATTATATAATATTTAATTCTTACATGTATTAAATAATATATATATTAAATGTATAGTATTTTGATGTGATAATACATAACCTACAAATTCAGCATCTGATTCTCAACTTTACTTCTTAAAAGCAAAGCATGCCTACAAGGAAAAAATAAAAAAATAAAAAAAAATGAAAAGAGAAGAAAAAGAACTTGGCAGACGTATTGTGATGTGATTGCATTGGGAAAATCTCATGGCATATTCAATTATTCATTCACGGGTGAATATGGCATGTATATATATTATATAATATTTAATTCTTATATGAATTAAACAATATATATATTAAATGTATAGTCTTTTGATGTGACAATACATGACTTACAATGAGCCTTACATGACTTATTTGGAGAAGGCCATGCTCAGCCATGTTTACCCGTGAATGAACATGAAAAAATATATCTAAATATATATATATATATATATATATGAAATTGGCCCACAATGGGCCTCTTGTGGCCCTGTATGGGCCTAGATGGGCCAGCCCAACTTGGGCCGGTGGGCTGGCCCATTATGGGCTGGGATGGGCCGGCCCATTGTGGGCCTAGATGGGCCGGCCCAACCTGGGCCGGTGGGCCGGCCCATTGTGGGCCTAGACGGGCCGGGCCGGGTAGGCCCAGGCCCAACCCAGCCCGGCCCGGCCCATAATTTTCCATGGGCCGTGCCGGGCCGGCCCATGGGCCAACATATATAGGCCCGGCCTAGCCCACTAGTATTTATGGGCCATGCAGGGCTGTGAACAGTGTCGGGTTGTGCCGGCCCGGCCCATCACTGTAGCAGGATAGGCTCAGGTCGGCCCAAGGGCCCCGACCCATTGTTGCATCTCTATATACCCCTATCTCAACATGAACTTGGAAATGTAAAAGCAGGAAAAAAAAATAATTATTATAATAAGAAAAATCTTAATCTTAGAAGAGAAGAAAAAGAGAGAAGCAAAAATGGCGACACTCGGTGGAATCCAAGACAAGGGAAACGAGAACGACATCCACATCGAATCCCTAGCTCGTTTCGCCGTCGACGAACACAACAAGAAGGAGGTAACTTTTTTTTTTGGAATTAAAATGGTGGATTTTGAGATTTTTGAGTTGGATCGATTGATTGAGGGTTGTTTTGTGTGTGTGTATGTGAAGAACACGCTTCTGCAATTCGTGAAGGTGGTGAATGCGAAAGAACAAGTGGTCGCCGGTACGGTCTACTACATAACATTGGAGGTTGTGGATGGCGACGAGAAGAAGCTTTACAAGGCCAAGGTTTGGGAGAAGCCATGGCTGAATTTCAAGGAGGTTCAGGAATTTGAGCCTGTTGTGGAGGACTCTTCTCAGTCTACAGCTACGAATTAAAGCTTATCTCGAAGAATTCGATCGAGGTATTAATTGAGATAATACTTTTTTTTACGTGGAATTTATGCTAATATACTTGTCGTTTTCTTTGTTTATTTGGTTAGTTGTACTCTGTTTATTTGCTTTTGGGATTAAGAAAAAAGATTTATTTCCTTTTATTTGCTTTTGGATGTTGTTACATCATAAGTGCTTTTATCGAAATTCTGCATTTCGCTTTTAGAGAAGAGGTTCCCAATACAATTTCTGGGGAGGTTTTTAATATGATTTGCAAAATGTAAACATTAACATGATTTGTAAAACATAGAGGATATGTGGAGCATTCCTTAAAAATATAGGGTGAAAATGAAACACGAAATTTGGATAAAATAGAAGGAAGATTTTTATATTACCAGTGTCATCATTTATAGTTTTGAATTTTTTAATTGTATTGGGAACAAAAAGGAACTAGCTAGTACGTTTATATAGTCAATTTTCCATCTGTGAATAGGTTCTTCTAAATGATCACGCAAAATTAATCATTTGACTTGGATTTTGTTTTTTATTACATTTTATCTAGTAATCAACATGGTAGTTTTGGAAATTTGGTCCAAGAACGAAGATGTGTTTTAGCCTATGGTCATGGTCAAAATGGTATGAAAGTTTTCAATAGGAGAATAAACGGTCCTATGATAGTAAATTACTGATAACAGAGCGTTTTTCCACAAAAAATGGATTAAGATGGAGTTAGAAATAATTCGGTTTGACACCGATGTGAATACCTTGTGCTAAATTGTAGGTTTAGTTTAGAAACATTGTGGTTTCACTGCAATGCTGAGGGCCTGGGGCTCATATTGTGATAATTCAATAGAAGGCTTCGTGAGTTTTGACTTGGGTGAATTTATTTCTCCTAGAGGCAAATTATCGAGGGCGGTTTTTTGATTTGAAACTCATGGGTTCATTTATGCTTGTTTCTGCATATCATTATTGTAAATTTATTTCTCTATGTTATATGATGCTAATGGTGTTTTCGTTATGAATTTCAGGTGACTACGAATAAATTATAAATCCCCTAAGTTTGGTTGAAGTCTTGACATAGGAGTATGTTCCATGCTAGATGAATGCGGCCAAATCCCTCCCCAAGCTTATGCTATCCTTGTGTTGTGTAAAACGTGTTGATAAGTTCTTTTAGTCTACGTTGTTGTTGAACATTTACTAATATTATAAATAATTAAGACTTACATGCTAAGGTAACTTATTGTTGTTGTTTTTTTTAATTAAAAAATTTGTGTTGTTTAATTATTATTTAGAATTTAAACTGAGTTTCAACCAATAAGAAAAATTTGAAGGAAATGGAAAGAAAAAAAACAGATTTACTTAGGGAAAGGAATGGAAAAAGGAACTCATGTTGCCTTTCTGGCATCGATCATCATATCAGATGACCTTTTAAGGCCAACATCCCATGTTCTCAACATGATTTGCATACAATAAAACCAAAAATAAAAGGAAAATTAACGTCTAAAACTGAACTACTAATGAGCGTCCCATTTGGCCACAGATGTATTTTTCTTTTCCCCCCTTGAAAGGTGTAATTTTCTTTTCTAAGTTTCACCATAGTTGATTCAGGCCACTATCCATTTAACCGACCGAGAATCTCTAGAACAATTTGCAATAGCTACACATGCTACGCAAAAAGGGAAACTATCAATAGCTAAAACTGGAAATTTAGAACCGATGAGAGCATTGAGCACCAAAAAGTTTAAACTTTGTTGCTAAACCTGTAAACAGTTACACAAATTCCAGGACGTTCAAAATGCCCAAGAAAAAAAAAATGACTTTTTTCTAATATTTCCCTTTGTTACATGGCACATACCACATACTTTTAGAGCAATCCAAAACAAAAAGATTCCAGTCTATAACAGTGCCTAACTGCAACAGGTGATTCTTCATCTACTCTTGTCCTACTCTGTCTAACCAACTGTCATAACAATGTCAACCCTACATCTTTACTCAACTATGTCATCAACAAAGGAACTATCACCTACAAGAGGTCAGCCACAACTACCATGATCACCTTTGCCATTCTTTGGTCAATTAATTAGCCTTCTTCATCATAATCTTCATCATCTTCATCTATCCTCCTATTTAAGTGGGCAAGTTGTAAGGGATCAATGGCCATCTTTTCCACATCGGCCAAGGACCAACCAGGGTATTCCTCAGGCTTCATTTTGGGGGCTATCTGTGTGGGGGAACTAGCAGGAGCAGCGAATGATAGGGATGTTGAGTCCCCGTTCTCGTCCATGCCCACATTCAAGTCAAAGTTTCGGACTGGAGTTTCGGCATTTCTCCAACCTGCAATATTCTCCTTTGGTCCTTCAGGCTCTGCACTACCATCCAGAGCTTCAGGGTTTTGATTGACCTCGTGCTTGGAAATGTTTGGATCATCCTCAAACTTATGATGATGTGTAGCTGTCTCCCTATCTACCATTCGACTACCTCGTCCGCGACCTCGACCTCTGCCCCTACCCCGTCCTCTGCCACTGCCGCTGCCACTACCATGACCAGCCTCATGCTGCATATATTTTTCTTGAAAAAAGTCAGCACTCAGCATATAACAATTTAGGCACAAGTTCTGTATGCAAAGGCACAAGGACCAAGAAATAAAAATGATGGGAGATCGGGCTGACTACAAAATAGATGAAATGAAACTTGGAACTTAGATGAGTTTGGAAACATGCATGGTGGTTCTGGGAGAACCCAAAATGCTGGAAATTAACAACTGATATATTCCATGCACACTTCCTAATCCATTGGTCCGAGTGTTCTTATCTTCCATCATTTGATCTAGAAACTAAAAGAAATTAGTTAGTAAATGTTTGCTTATTGATGTAAAATTGAAATAACTATAGTTCACGGGTTCTTTGAAATTCAAACAGTGTCAAGGAAAAGTTACAGGAAGTGAACCACTGTAATCTTGTAGACGGCAACACAGCAGAAAGACCAGCCTACCATGAAATATTTTTATTTTCATTCAAACACCATGTGACTAATTGTCACCACTGCAAGATGGACTATGCAAACTTAAGTATTATAGTCACAGTTCAAAACATTACCATTTTATTCCTCTTGGACTCCTCGTCGCTATCATTGTCCTCACCATCGACAACTTTCCTGAAAGATCATAAAATTTTAATGCGTCACAAGTTGTGACAAAGCTCAGATTTCTTGGCTACTAATAAGAAGATAAAAGTTTGCATTTCACGAACCTTCTTTTGGCAACAGAGCGATCCTCACCAGCAGCGTCAGACCCCCCTAAGTCAGGAACCTTACTGACAGTGTCCTTCAGAAAATCAAAAACATTGAATGTATGCACGCACTGTTTTCTGCACATTCAACCAATTTAAAGATCGTGTGTCAAATATTCTCTCTTTAAGCAGAGTCTAAAACAAATGGTTGGACAAAATCACCATAAAATCTTTCTTAGAAGAATCACCACTATTCAAGTGACCTCACATCATCAGGTCAGGTTTATGGAAAAAGAGGTGAAATCCTCACCAAACACTAAAAGATTATAATTTAATTTAAATGGAAAGACGGATACTTAGACTAAGAATTAGTTAATTAGAATTTGACTCACAAATGCAAAGAATTCATCGTCTTTGCTCCTCTCTTTAGTGTTATATCATAAGTCCGATCGCAAAGATCTTGAAGAAATAGTTCCAAGGCTTTAGCTGCATGGTGAAAACAAAAAGCTGTAATTATAAGATAAAGCATAAAAAATAAGAAGTGGTGAAAATAGCAATGACACAACAATAACAAGTACAACAAATGACGCTTCTGAAAGAATAAACGGAATCAGTCAATGCAACCCAAGGTGGGGATGTGTTCAGGTTTTGGGAAGACGTTTGGTGTGGTGACTTTCCTTCTCAGAGAAAGTTCCAGCTCTAGAGAGGTTATCTACTAGTCACAATAAACCAAACAACCATTTTCGGTCCAGCCCTATTCAGGTGTTGTCTCAAGAAAATCTATGGGATTTTAAGTTCCCTAGAATTCTAAATGGAAGGGAGTCTTGGGAAGTTTCAGAATTAGTTACTTTACTGGTGGGTTTCCGTTGTTATGGTGGGGTTCAAGACAGGAGGGTGTGGGACCTAGATAGTTCCCCTATTTTTTACCGTTAAATCTTTTTTCTCTTACCTACTCCTTGATAAAATGAATACTAATGATTTAATACAGCGTAGGAATCCATTCCTCTCAATTTCTCCAGAATGGTATGTTTTATGCAAAAATAGTGAAGAATCTGTCGACCATTTATTTTTACACTGCCCATTTGCATATAAAGTGTGGTGCTTCTGTTTGAAGGAGTTGGAGATAGAATGGGTGTTTCTGAAGAAGCAAAGAGCTCTGCAGTATTTCTTTTGGATTGAGTCTGGTTGCAGGAGAAGACATCTAGGAAAGGTTGCTGTTTTAGCCATTCTTTGGGGGGTGTGGTTGAAGAGATAATCGTATATTTGAAGAGTATGAGGAAGAACCTGTAGCCACATGGGATTCACTTTTGGGTAGCCATTTGGGTTCATAAGGACAAAAAGTTTTGTAATCTTTTGTTCTCTGATCTTATGAGAGGGTGGCAGTATTCTTTGTAACTTTTGGTCTCCTCTAATTGTTTTGTTAGCTAAGAGCTGGGTATACTTTTTGTTACTCTTATCTGGTTTTGACCCTTTTTGAGGAAACCTCTTCCTCTTTCTTTGTAATCACAAGTTTTATTTAATAATATATCCAGTTTCTTGTTTTAAAAAAAAAGTCAATGCAACCCAAGAAACCGTTGATATAAGATCCCTATTCAAGATATTTAAGCATAACTTACAAACTAGAAGAGGCACAGCCATAGCAATCTTCCCAACGTCCTCATCTGCCTGCATAATCTTCTTGATCCGAGACTGTAAAAATGATTGTAATGCAGTGGAGTCAAATAGTCAAATACACAAGTAACTGAAATCATAGAAAGTAAATGATTCACCTGTCAAAACAATCCTGAAAAACTAACATAACAGCTTATTCTTGAATAAAAAAAGAAGAAAAGAAGAAAAGATACTAACTAAACAAGAAAAGGAATACCAGAGCCAGATGTTAACATGTGATGCAAGTAAAATCCATTCCAAGCCCGACCGCACCAATTAAAACAAAAACAAATAAAAAAGAAAAAACAAGAAGGGTTTCAGTAAAAAAGAAAGAATCAAAGAAAGTTTTATATTTTATAAAACATATTATGTGAAAATTAACAAAACATGCTGGCACAAGACAGAAACTCCCATATGGCAGTAGGGTCCTATGATGCCCCAAGTTGGACTGTATGGAAATATATTTTTGTCAGTAGAAAGACAATTGACCTCAAGAAGATAGAGACAAGGATACAACTCCCAATGCTATACTTAAAAGGACGACAACAGGGCTCTAATATTATCGCTAAGATATTCTCAGAAAGAATTTTTACACAGACAAACTAGAGACAAACTTTGGAGATGCTAAAGAAAGGAAGGAAAAAATCTTTTTGGATATTCAAACAAAGAGAAAAAGATTATCAGAAAGATGCAAACAAGCATGCATATGGACGGATGGCTAGTGAAAGTAAAATAAGAGAAGAATCAATTTCATATAGTTGTTGTGCTAAATAACCAGAATAAAGAGTCTAGCCTATGTTTAATTAAGCAAAATGACAAACAACCTTGCACCTTTTTCTCTCTCCCAAAGCATTTTTATCAACAGCCAGTATTTTTCATGTTTAAGTCTTTCAACTTGAGTGAAGATAATTAAAGGTAAATCAAACTTCACGCAATAGGCTTGTTTTCATTACAATGTGCCACGTAAACAACTGGGAAATACACACAACCATGAGTGAACAATTTGATGAGAATTATCACTCCTTGATGAAAAGCTTATGCAAGATCTATGATTTGATAAATGGACTGCACCCGATAGGTGTTTCCTCATAATGTACTCAGTCATCCAGAGAGAAGATTATATGCAATAAGATGTTTGAAGTTTAGTCAAACGTTTGAAGTTACAGTTCCATTGACAACAATTATGAGAACGCTTGTTTGATCCAACCTACCAAAAAATGTTCCAAAAAGTGCCAAAAATCAAATTGAACAAGCTAAAATGGGGAATTCAGGATTTTTCCTTGTGCAGAACTGAAAAGGATAATACATGCTCATTGTAAAATCAAGGAGGATAATATAAAATAATTAGAACTTTCATAGGAATCTACTCTCTCTAGATTTGCATATAACAAACATACTTCCTTAACAAAAGAAAACCAAAGTAAAAAAAAAGGGGGAAAAAAAAAAAAGAACAGAGAGACGCGTTCTCGTTGTTGAACAGGGCAGGTAACTAAATCCTCCAAAGAGAAAAGCAATTCTGCACAATAAACTAGTGTCATGTGCGCTGGCAGTCTTAGCTACAAATTAATTATCTAAGGTTACAAGTGCATACGTGTTTTTTAACAGCATTTAATACAAATCTTGAACTATAAATTTGTACAAACTACCATCAAATTGTCACAAATATGGCAACCTTCTAGATTTCAATCCTTCTCCATTAGAAAAGCAACTTAAAGGGAGCAAAACCCTAACCTAGAGCTGTCAAATTAGTCCGCAATGCAGCCCGTTTAATTAGGCACAATCTAGCACGGCCGCTATTTATTCGTGTTATAGGAAGTCAAGCAGCCATTATACTTTTCCCCGATATGGTCCGTATTCATTACAAAGGTAGAGTCACACATAACAACGAGTACGTGGCCACCTCAACTGAAATTTTTTTCCTTTTAATTTGTATGTATACTTTGTCGAAATTTGTAGTTTGCCCCCTCTCAAAATCTAAAATTATGTGGTCGACACCCTCGTTTATTTTTAGGGGCTCGGGTTCTTTTCTCAAGTTGCCTACCTAATGCATAACCACAAGATTCATGATTTCCAATGATTGTATTTGTAAGGTTCGACTTTGCTTCCAGGCCAAGTGGGCTAGGCATTTCTGGTTGATCCAAAAAATCAAAAATCAAAAATCAAAAGTGGGAAGTGGGGTTGCAGCCAAAAATGTCTCTCTGTTTTCTTTGCCAAAAATGTTTTTCTTTTTGGATTTTAATCACAAAGTACAAGGTTGCACTATCTTACCTCGTGATTTTTTTTGGGAAGGTCTTACCTCGTAATTAGAGATAAAAGACTATTAGACAAAAGCAGCAGAGCTACAGCTAATAGAAGTTGACAACCATGGGCAAAAGTACAGAGTTTGACAACCATGAACTATCAAATCAAGAAAAGCTCTTTCCCTTAACCAACCATGCATAAACAAGATAGTTAAGTGTTAAATAATAATCCCATAGACCCCTGAAAACCTTAAGCCTCAAACAAACCCCAAAACCCCAAAAGGGTATTCTTGTCATCAACATTTATACACCCATATCACATGCCTTGGTATTCCTTTCACTCATTCACAATACACCAAAAAAAAAAAAAACCAGAAACTTGAAACTGAAAGAAAGAAAAGAATAACTTACGGCTGGAAAGCGGGTATCAAGCTTCTTTCTCATGTTGTCAAACCAAAGCTGACCATGAAAACAAAGTAAACAAAAGGGAAAACAGAAAGGAAGAGAAACTACAAATCCAAAAACCCTAAAAACCAAAGGCCTCCTTGTGCTCTGGAAATCCCACACGACGCATATATATAACTATATGTATATATATGAGTGTTATATATATGTAAAACGAAAAAGACGACGGGAAAGGAAGAATATATGAGAGGATTCGCTCGCGCTCTCGTTTTTTCTTTTTCTTTTTATTTTTGGGCGTTAAATAAAAACCGTTTTTGTGTAAGGGGCAACCCACAAAGCTAGAGACGTGCCACGACACTCTCCCACTTTACTTTTTTCAACTTTCTTCTTCTTCTCTGTTTTCAGTCTTTTGTTTTTTTAGGAGCAGTCTGATTTTCCAATACCTCTCTCTGTTTTTTTTTTTTTTTTGTTTTAAGTAATAATTCTTGTTTTGCTTACTATTTTAATTTGTCTCATCTGAGGCATGTCACATTGTCCTCATCCTTTTGGTCTCCCTCTGACTTTGGGGCTGCCACATCACCAAACGTATATTGGTTTTTGCTTTCTTTTTGTTTTGTTTATCTATTGGCTCTTTTTTTTTTTTTTTCATAAAATTCACCTGAACTTTCACCCTGGCAAACTAGTCTTTGGGTAAATTACTCCATGACTTTTTTAAAAGATATAATTTGATCTTTAATGATTTTTTTTAATTAGACCTAACTGTTAAAAAAGCGTGATTTAAGGGGTGTTTGGTAGTAGTAGAAACCACTTAATTTTTACCATAATCTCAGTTATAAACAGTATAAAGCTCTCACATATTACAGTAACAATAAAAAAATATGCTATAGTATAAAACTCTCACATAATACAGTAAAAATGGTTCCCACCACCCTTCCAAACACCCTATTAATTTCAACTGTCTAACTTTAGATGAAAAAATTTAATTACTCTTTTTATTTAAAATTACTAAATTACCCTTTAAAAGTTTTTCTCAATTCTTCCGTCACCTCTCTTAAAAAAAAAAAAAAAAAAAAAAAAAATCTTTCACCGCCACCGCCTGCCCTTTGACCCCAGTCCAATCTCTCTCTCTCTGCCTAATCCTCATCCCCTGCCCCCAAATCTCTCTCTCCCTCTTGACGCAGGTCTGAGAAGGAATAAAGTCGCTGAGTTCTCGCGGAGGAACGCGGCGACATTTGGATCTCGCGGTGGACGTGCGTCACGGCTTTGGGTCTCGCGGAGGAGGTGCATGACGGCGTCACGTGTGTCTCTCGATCTTCACGGTGGGTCTCGCGGAGTCTCAATGGCTCTCATGGAGGAGGTGCATGACGACGTTGCGATTTTGGCTCTCGCAAAGGGAAGATATTTGTAGCATGTCAGGACTAGTGCCCCAATTTCCTTGGTCGCCCGAGCTCGAGTTTCTCGTTGTTGAGGTATGAAATTCGTAAAAAGTGTTTAGAATTCCTTACATCTGTTTGTTAATTGCTTAGTTGAATTGAATTGAATTAGTTTCTAAGTTTAATTGGATTTAGGGATTTTGATGATTATGTGGAAGATCATGACGTGATTTTTGTATAGACCTTAATGAAATTAGGGTTCATAACTGGTGCTCTGGTTTTCTTGAGAAGTTTTTGGCGGATACCGGTCATCGGAGCAGAAGAAGATGATGTGGAAGTGATTTTCACTTTTTTGGAGGGCCTATGAGCCATGTGGTAGCTTCTAATTAGCTCATGTGGGTCCCACAAGTTTTTAAAATTATTTTAAAAAGTTATTTGGTAATTTTGATTAAAAATGACATTTTTTTTAGTCTAAAATTAAATAATTAAGGACTAAATTATATATTTTTTTAATAATTAGGTTTAGTTAAATAAAAAAATTGAGGACTAAATTGTATCTTTTTTAAAAGATTGGGACTTTACAAGCACTTTATTTTAAGTCTTTTAACTAAAAATTTTTAATATCAAATTTGTTGCACGAAAATTCCAAATAAAACCTGTATCAAAAAGATTGAAGGACATAATCACGTGCCCTTCCTGTGTGTCACTTAACAAAGTTAAAATTTAAATTTTAGCAAACAAATTTTAGAAAACAATCACATCTATTAGTACAAAAAAAAAAAAAAAGAGAGCAAAAAAACCTAACCCAACGACGAGAGCAAAACACATCTCTCTGCCTTTCTTTCTCCTCCAATGGTTGCTGCCTCTCCTTATCACCATGGCCTCGCCGAATGTGATAAAGGCCTTGATCACCATAGTCAACTTCGTAATGAAGTCTTGCTGTACAATGGATTTTGAAATTTGATGAGTCCATCAATAAAATTAATTAATTTAGGAAAACTGGACCAGAACAAAAGAGATAGGAATTTTTAATTAAGAAATAGATTGAGAAATAATAAAAATAAAAAGCATATTTATGTATATGGAAGGGAAAAATGTACTTAGCAAACAGATGGAAGGGAAGTATGTTTTTCTGTTAGCGTTCGTGAAATCTTTACTGAGGAGTTCTGAAAATACAACATAAATATAGAGGTCATATGGACAAAATGCCTTATTTCTACCCAGAGTCTTCAACAATTTTAAGGTTTATTATTCTTCAATGGAAGTTGAGAAAAACATGGCCTCTTTCCTCAATCTAAATGTCCAAATTGATTGATTCGATGGAACTAAATTCACCCATTGAAAAGGGAAATTGTTTTTTTCTTTTTCCTATCCTCAAAATCGCCTATATCTTAGATCCTAAGTTGGAGCCTCTCCTGGAACTGAAAGAAGATGATTCCTATGAAGTGAAGGCTGCAAGGAAGAAGTGTAAAGACGATGAAGTCATGTGTTGAGGTCACATCCTCAACACACTCTCGGATAGGCTTTATGATCTCTATAACTCGATGCAATCACCAAGGAAGATTTGGAATGCACTCAAATACAAATTCAAGACTGAAAAAGAAAGTACGGACAAATTCTTTATTCTGAGTATTTTGAATTCTCTATGGTTTATTCAAGGTCTGTTCTTAATCAAATTCATGAGTTATAAATTCTCTACTATGATCTGTGAATTGAAACTGGAAATTTTTGAATCATTCCTTATTGGGCCATTATTGCCAAACTGCCAATGAATTGGAATGGTTATAAAAAGAAACTCATTTATGGGAGAGATGACATAACTTTAAAGGAATTGCAGAGAAATTTGTGGTTCGAAGAGGCGACCAAGCGCATGACCCCAAAGGCAAAATTTTGGATTCTTCTAATGTTAATGTCGTCGAAGTGAGTAAATTCGAAAAGAACTTCAAAGTGAATAATGACAAGAAGTTCAAGAACTCTGAAAATAGTCTAAAAAAGTTTTCCTAAAATTGTTACTTTTGTGGAAAGAAAGGCTATCGTCATAGTGAATGCAGAGACAAGGGAAAAAAAAGGAAGGATTCAACTCTAACAAGGCCGATGTCATTGAAGAGAAATCCAAAAAATTTATGCAATAGTCTTGGAGATGCAAATTGGCATGATAATTGAACTCAACATAGCTACAACTTCAAAGTCCTGCAATTGGTGGCTTGATTTTGGTTATACTTTTCGTGTTTGCAATGACAAGAGGTTATTCTCATTGTATGTAGTAGAAAAAGAAGGACAATTTGTTCTTATGGGGAATTAACACCGCGATCATAGTTGGGAAAAGAATTGTGGAAATTAAGTTTACTTCTAGGAAATAATTGATTCTAAATAATGTATTTCATATACCTGAAATTTGGAAGAATCTTGTGTTTGCTAGTCTTTTTTACAAAAACGGGTTCAAAGTTGTACTATAGGGTGAGAATTATATTGTTTCAAAGAATGGCGCCTTTGTAAGAAAATGGTACTCTTGTGATGGAATGCTTAAGCTTAGCATTGATGATAATAATAAAGCTATGAATTTTGTTTATACTGTTGACTCTTTTGATGTTTGCCATGCACGTTTGGCACATTTGAATTTTAAATCATTGTATTGTATGTCAAAACATGGTTTGATAAATTGCAAAAATGAAAGTCATGGTAAATGTGAAATTTGCATAAAAGCAAAGGTGACCAAAAAACCATTTCTTAAGACTGAATGTCGTACACAATTGTTGCATTTAGTATATCCCTTCTATAAATACTTGTTTTAGATACACCATATGTGTATTTAATAAGAACAAAAGAAGAAGCTTTCGATAAGTTTAAAACTTTTCACAGCTGAAGTTGAGAACCAAAAGGAGAGAAAGATCAAAATGGTTTAAAGTGATAGAGATAATGAATATTTTTCTAATGACTTGGATGCCTTTTGCGAGGAGCATAATATTATTCACTAAAAATCAGCCTTTTTTATTCTTCAACAAAATGGTTTAGCTGAAAAATAAATATAGAATCTTCACGAATATAATTATTTCTTTTGGTATTTTACTCCTTTTGAAACTCTCATATATCACAATTGCACTATATTTTGTTTAAAAATAGGTATATAATTAACTTAGGGCTAAAACGGTGTATTTTATAAAAGTCATGGTAGCTAGACTTCTAAAACTATAGGGGCTGAAAAAAGACCGATGCATATCCTCAAAGGCTATAAACATAAATAAATCAAATCTAAAATTTTTAAACACTAACACTCATAATTAATTATCACATAGATTTATGGATCCATAGTGAAATTTAAATATAAAACAAAATTAATGCACTGAAGCATTACCCTTTTAATTATTATAAGATATAAGGTATAAAAAAATCAGAAAAATTAAACTAATGTTTGAATATCTATATATATTGGGAGAAATATTGCAGCCCTAATAAAACTAGTACCCAACATCAAGCTTATTGATAATCTTGGCCCCAAACGGGTCTCATAACTACTGATTATTAAGGAAGGTGGAAGGTGGGCAGAACACTTTTTCTTTTCCTTTTTTTCCCCTTTTTCTTAAAGGATAATATATTCCAAATCATGACAAGACATTACAAACACAACACCAATATCCACACACAATAATCCAGTACTATAAACACAACACCAATAAATTAACAGTTCCACCAATAAGCTTAAATTACACACTTAATGGAGATTTGCCGACATGAGCACCGCTAGGCATCTGACCTCCCCCACAAAGCAAAACTCCAAAAGTAGACCAGGGTGCTGATCGATTTGTCCACAAATGCCTCGCAATCAATGGCAATCTCAGCACCAATCCTGAGAACTCTCCTCCTCCACGGGCAGAACGAATCCTACTCTTGCACTCAACAGTCGACAAACGACTGTATCCAAGTTCGTGGGGAAATATACGTTTGTCATGCCTATATGACATTGAGAATGACGGGAGTGTGCAAATACAAAGGTGCCGACATGGCAGGCATAAGGTGGACACTCGAGGACAGAGGTCAAGTGGATGATAATGTGACATTGGTCAATGTAGCTAAGGATTTGGTCGAAGCGACCAATTTTACGTGACCGAATAGGAGACTACCATGTAAAAGGAAGATGCAAGGCATTTAAAATAATTCGCACTCAAAAAACATGATTTTTTATATCATGTAATTTGGTTATGTTCGACAACATAATTGATAAAAATTATTTTACCACATAAAAAACGCAAGCAAATGAATAAGCATGATTTATGAATTAAGATAAGGGTCATAAACAATGAAAAGGAAAATAAAATAAATCGAACAATGTGATTATTGCCAGCTCAAATTTAGATATCAAAAGGAATGGCAACAATAAGAAATAGTAAAGCAATAACAATAATGTTAACATAGGGACAACAACAACAACACCAACAACAACAATAATAACAACGGTTAGACTAGGTGCGCTAAGGATTAAATGATGTAATAGTTTTTGTGACATTTAATCAATAAAGAATTCTTATTTATGTTATATATCAAATATTGTCCTCTTTATGTTCATTTATATTGATTTTGGAATTTTGTTTTTGAACATAAAATTTGGGAAAATTTTTTATCTATGATTTATGGTGATAAACAAGGTGATTTGAGGTGTCTTATGCATTAAAAGTAATTTGGTATGGAAAAACTTAAGTTGAAACATGTATGACCGCGAAAGGGGAGCTGAGCTATGTCCAGCTTGGCAAGGGGGCGGTCGACTACCTCTTTGGAGGTCGGTCAACCGACATGACTGTCTTAGTGGCAACTACCGTGTTTCAAAGCTCGTAGAGCTCTTGACACGTGCCAATTTGGTCTCCGGTGTTTTGAGTCTTTTAAATATTTTCAAAAACCCTTTTTTTATGTCTTTAAAACTTTGAAAATTTCCTTGCATTCCATAATTTATTTATACAAAACGACACACTAATGATTAAATTGGCATGATGATAATCATTTTAGCGTTGCTTCTTATTTTAATTTTGTATTAAGGTTTTTGAACGTTAATGGAATATATGTTGGATTCTATTATGGAGATAACATTATTGTACACTAAGGTAGGATTTTCATATCCCTTTCTTAATTAGCCTTGTTTTAAAATTTATTTGGGTTTGTCAATAAACACTGAGATGAGCACACTTCAAATGAATGTTTATGAAATATGCTTCCTCATATTAAAGCTTTTTGAGAAAAGTATATGTTTGTTATTATCATGATTATCATCCTTTATATAAATAAATTTTAAATTATGATTTAGACTCGGAATAAGCAACTCCGAGCACCTATGGTTTTCAAACATCATCGAAGAAGTGCATGACTCCTAGTGGTCAATTTTTAGTAGCACAGAGATTGGGTTATATAGAGTGTAACCCTAGGAGTAGGCCTCTAAACCTCAATCGGAGTGCTCCGTGTCATAAGCAATTGGCTAGAGTACTGTAAGTATGTTTAGTATATGATATATGTATTGATATCTTATGAGCTCAAAATTTTCATTGTGTTGTTTCATCTTTTCTTTATAATTTATTATTTATAATGTTCATGTTTTCTTTTAATTATTTAAAGATATGTTTTATAAAAAGATAATGCTACAGGGCCTTTCGTTCACGTTTTATTATTTAAAATTTCCCCCTCCTAGTTTTTGCAGATTTAGTCAAGTTCAAGAATAAGTTTAATGTTTCATGAAGTTTTTAAGCAAGAAACGGTATTTTACTTTGTAACTGTTATATGCCATGGGTACTGCATGCTCGTCTCGATATTAGTTTATTGTATCATTTATATTTTCATCGTTAAAATTCTTTATAGACTTCTTAAAAGCCCTCACGAGGCGGTACTTTTATTTGTTATTATTGTTAGTTACGTGCTGAGAAATTTTAACTGATCTTGTTTTCTTTTTAATTTCGGCTTACACCATTATTCACTTGTCGATATGGTTTGACAGATTTAATTTACTTAATCCTAGTTTAATTTTCTTTAATATTTCTCTTAATCATGGCCCCCATTTCTAAGTCATGACAACTACAAGACTTAATTCTTTTTGGAAGGATCTTTGCATGTGTCTACTTGCCTTAACACTCAATTCTCAATGCTTTTTTATCTTTGAATTTTTTCCTATTGTTTCACCTGCTAGGAATACAAATACTCACTCTCTCGTGGATAACTCTGACCATGGATTCTTCAGGACTAGCTTACCTAAGCCATTCTTTGACATGGTGTTAGGATAGATCTGAATATGAGCATTCTATTGGCTTTAAATCACATATGCATTATTTATGAAAGCCTTATTTAAGTCATTATTCCAATATCCCTTTGGTAGCTTATCCGGGCATGGTACACGGTGTTGGTTTTTACACATCGAGGATTCCTCCTCATGCAAACATGGCTACTTATTATGCTTCCTTGCATCCTTCGGTCTTGGAAAGAAGATAGCAACAAGGTTTATAATTAGGTGGAGGTTCCTTACTTACCTCACTTGACCATACGATAATTTGGCCTCGATCAGTCGTGGCTCCATCATTTTAACATGGATTATTTGCTGAAGTCTCGCTCTAAACCAACAATTTCTCATTTCATTCATATCTCCACCATATCCCGCTTCCTTCACACGACCAGACTGGTAGGCCTCTCCAACATTTGCTAATCGTCAGTCACAATTTCTTACTTTGGTGAAGGTTGCTAGAGACCGTGGCATTCTCCCATTTGCTATAGCTATTGCCAACATTGAAGTCTCCACTTCTCATTTAACTAGGGGTCTTGCTTAGAAGAGTTCTCGCTAAGGTGTCATATTTCAATAGAAATTTTTCTCTCTTTTTCTTCCCTAATGTTGATGCCTTTCTCAATTTTTCTCTCTGCCCTTTTTTTTTTTTTTTTTTTTTTGTATTTGTTTTTGTTGTTTTGGTTTTTTATTTTTATTTTTATTTTTATTTTTTGTTTTTTCTGTCATTGTTGTCATTGAAAGATAAGGTAAGTGTTAAGATTGTACACTTTTCAAAGCATTTATTGTGTAAATACATTTTTTGAAATTAATATTATTGAGGTATTTTTTAGTATATCTTGTGTGCATAAGTAGAATTGAATAAATGTCCATTTAATCATATTATATGTATTTATGTGAAGTTTACAAATATTCACGAAAGATATAAATATAAGTTATCATATGATTAAATATAAATATAGTTCATAGTCGATAAATAAAGTTGGGCATTTTATTTATGTTTAAACTATAGCAAGTTCATCGATTGATTTGTCTTAATCATTTATGAATTTACTAATTTAGTTTGTCTACTCTGAACTGGATCATAAATGAGATAATTAACTTTGAAATGACTGTCAAATTTATAAAATCTTATGGCATTGTTTTTACTTTAATCTTAATCTTGAATTAATTATAAATTCATAGTTATAAATGTAATTCCATTTGAGTTGCTAATGAGTGAGATTCATGTGACACTCATTATTTTCCTAACAGGTATTATTATAATTAAATTAATTATTAGTGTGTCAATTAAAAATTTATTTTATCTAAAATCTATTTCATATTATTTATTTCTACCACTTTCTAAATTTTTTAAAATTTTTCTATACTTATTTAGTATATTGACCAACATGCCTATGGAACTATAATTTAATCACAAAACTGTCATTTTGCATTATTTGCTCCTAAAAGTCTCTGATGGAGACTTGATTTTTCCCTGCCAAACCCCATTGTCTCCTCACCTCCTTTTCTTTTCTTTTCTTTTCTTTTCTTCTCTTCTTTTCTTCTCTCCACCCACGAGACTTTCTTTCTTTCTTTCTTTCTCGTTTTCTCTTATTTCTCTCTTCCTTGTTTGCATTAAAATTAAGAGCATAAATCCAGCTATAAGGAACCTGAAGTTGTTTTCTTGATCTTCCAAAATCATACACCAAAAATCAAGGATTTTCACAACTAAAATCATGATTTTCTTCAAGCTTAAGGTAAGATTTTCTAAGCTAAAAACTTTGATTTAATCTGTGTTTTGGCATGAGAATTTTGAGAAATGAGTTCTTGATTTTTATGGGTAATTACACAATGTTTTTGAAGTATGATTTACATAGATCTTTATTCAAAATGAGTTTTTGAATTAGTTTTGAAAAGTTTTGATTTTTTATTTAGATTTGTTTGTTGAGCATGAAAATTTTGAGAAGAATGATCTACATGTGTTTAAGTGTGATAATCCATGGTTTTTATGCATTTTCTATACCCTGGAAATTGATAAAAAGGATCGGATTGAGTTTTAAAGTTTGAAATCTTTGAAAATGGGAAACTGGATCTCCAGAAATTGCTCAGTCAATAGGCCAGACTTTCCAATCAGCAGGCCAAACTTGTCAACAGGTTTGATAGGCCGAACCCTATAGTTCGATAGGCCGAAGTCTGAACAGGATCAGCAGGCCAAACCTTGGAGACCGGTAGGTCAACAGAGGGTCCAAAAATAATAGTTTTATTTGGAAGGCCAAAATAGTTTATCGGTAGGCCGATCGGGCAATCCAAACACACTTGTTTTTCATCGTTCTGTGTTACAAAATGTTCCAAGGATTAATATTGATGATTATGGCACACTAATAAGAATAGATGGTAAATAAACATGATTATAGAATAGGAATTAAGTTAAAATATGTTTATTTTATACGTTGTAGGATAACAAAGCACTTGAAGCTTACACGGTAAGCATGGTATTGTAAGCTGAAAGTTATTGACTTGGTATTCGCCAAGAGGTAGGGAATCTATTACTCATCTTTTGTGAGGTTTTTATAGAATTAAAATTAGTTGTTTTATTGCAAGATATATATATGTATATATGTATGTTGAACTGCTATTATATGAGTATCCATATGAGACAATGATATGAACTCATCCTGCATTATACAGTGAGGAATAAATTGTTTTGACATATGTTGTTGTAAATTTAGAAGCATAGTTAGCAAATCTAACTCTATAAATAATGATTGATTATAGAAAAATTGTAAGACATGAAGAAACCGGCGGTTACATTTTTGGACATGAATATCCTAAAAGGTAAAATAAAGGGGAGGCGACGGTGCTCCCTTGGGTCGAAAGTCCCAAAATGCAATGTATAGGAATCAACTTTGTGAGGACCCGAGGCTTGATGTCATCTCACTGGACACCCTTGGAATGAATGTAGGGTGGTCAAGCGTGCCTATTTGGGTTTTATTGAGTTGAGTAATATGATATTCTATAGCACGATATATACAGATGAGCATAATTGAATCTTGAACTAATATGTATACATATATGTATGGAACTTAGTAACAATGATCATAAGGTATCCACCGGAATTGAACATAATAATATTGAGAACTAACTAACTATGCAGGTTTTAATATGGCAATGATAAAAACTAAAAGGTGAGTAATGGTTTTCCCTACTAAGCATGTTGTGGCTCATTCCCATATATTTCTATCTTTTTGGGGCTCATCCAGTGTGAGGTGTCTGCGAGAAAATAGTTGAGGAAGCTATGTAGCTGTATGATGCTGGATTTGCTTCATTCGTTAAGAATGTCCATCATGATAATGTAAGCATCTTGTGTTACTTTCTGAGACTGTTCTAAGAAATGTTGAGGGTTGAAATGATGATGATAGTTTTATATTATTAAATTTAAGGTGCTATATTAAACTATGGTTTATTTGTTGTTTTTATATTTATTTGATTTGAAAGTTTTCATTTAAGTCCCAGGCAATTTATTTTTGAAGTTTTATTTTTGTTTCTAATCTTTATTTAATTTATTAAATACTATTAACCCCCACTTAAGGGTGTTATAAAATTTTTGGTATCAAAGCCTAGGTTCGGTTAACCTAGAGAGTGTAGCACTACCTTAAAAATTTGTTTTTGAAATACTATTAAAGTTGAATTTTCAATGTCATCATCAAAATGAACCTTCAGGTTGATTTATATAGTTCAAGATGATGTAACAAGAAAAGACCTTAGAATGAAAGTATTAATGGTTTTACAGGAACGATAATTATATGGAATGAATATGCAAGGAGTTAAGAGCTTTTATCTCATGAGAAATAATAAGAAATATAAGGCTTGAGTTGCTAATTTTAAAGTTGGGCATAGATGTGCCAAATTCTTCATACTTGATTCAAACCTATGTAGTGATTATGTGTGGACTCGATGGAGTACTTAAGTGTTAATAAGTTTTCTTAAAAGTTCCATTCAGTTAAGGAATATGAGATAAGCTAGGAATCCATAGTATCGAACCCTGAGAGAGATAAACATTAGTCTTTTGGCCTGTTGAGACTGTGTAAGGGCAAAGAATTTATGAATTTTGAGGTTAAAATGTTTCTGTTGCATACATTGTATTTAAGTGGTAATATTAGTCCTCATGAATAGATATAATGTGAAAATGTTCAATGGAAGTTTCCTAAAGTAAATCATAATACTTAAGGTATCTATAGTGATTTTGGCCCTTTACGATGAAAAGTTTAACTTTTAGATGTTTAGATGTGAATCTCTTAGTTACCTAAGGTTTTGTTATATGAGGAAATTAAAGATTGTATAAATAGGACTGTGAGGATAGTATATGTCCTTAAGTAGTAACATCAATGGTTGCTTATTGATGTGGTCTATGTTAGAAGACAAAAAGTATATTGACTTCAAGGTTAGTCACATTCAAACCCTTGGTAGTGTTAATGGTGAATATATATTAATAGATACTAAGTATTAAGGATAAGATAGAAGTGTATATATTGTTCAACAAGGTTTTGATTTAAAACAAATTATTTGAGTTACAAGAGGATTTTGTTATTATGGAACGATTTGGATAACATTTAGGGGAACCTCTCATTATTATCAAATCGAGTCTTGTCATTTATTTTGGTCAATTGTATTTTAAGTGGGCTTTGATTTGGGCTTAAGATCTATAAAAATTGGGTTTCAACATATTTGTTATTTAACTCGTTCCAAATAGTTAAGGCCCAAAACAACCCGACTCATTTTAGCTTAAAACATTTGGGTCTAGTCCAAATCCTAAATCAATTCGATCGACATTGTCTCTTGCACGTGGTCTCTACACGTGTCATCTACAGTAATTCAATCATTGTCCACATATACGTCTACTATGCATATGAGCTCATTTCTTCGAGCTCACTCTCTCTCTAAACTTGTTATTCTCTCTCTGAATTGCAAATCCTCTCCCTTCTCTCTAGAACTTCTTCTTCCTCTCTCAAAAAGAATAAGGATTTCTAGGATTTTGCAACTTATTGTCTTTATGTTTCTTTTCTATCTACTATTCTTTCATCTTATCATGGACCCAAAGTACCAACACCTGCGAAAGTATTTTCCATCATTATCCCAGAAGGTTCTTAGAAAGAAATACAAGATTAGGATCACTCGGTCGTGGATTCTTATGTGTTTTGGCGTCCCTAGTGATGTGAGGATGTTGATAAAGGGGAAGATCCATCCAAGTGACTTTAGTTAAGATGTTTGTTTACCAGGTATGGGTACCAATCGTAGTACAATGAAAAGAAGAGCTCATGCCATTGTAGTCACTTGTAACAAATGTGGACGACAAAATTGTAATAGTAAATGTACTTCACCTAGATTTATGTCTATAAATAGAGAGGATAAAATAAAGTTCTGTAAGGATAGACTTTCTAAGGAGAACTTGGATGACCACCATGCTCCTCTTCAAGATCACCCTAATGGATATGTTCAAGGTGCCATTTTTAAACTCTGGCCTAAATTCCATGCAGAAAGGCAACGTCTCAGGAATATAGTATTTTAAGATCCTGTTTACTGAGCCATAAGAAAACTGGATGAGAAATAATTCATCGCTCTATAAAGGTTGTTTAGTCTTTGCTTGTTTGAAATCATTTCAGTTGTTGTTTAATAATCTGTTTTTCTCTTTGGTAAAAACTATTTTGTACTCAAAATATTTGCCTTTGTGTTCAAAATAATTGTGATTATTAGATTGACACAGTAAGTGTTAGTGTCTCATTTAATTTATGGTTTTCTTTTAAATATATATATATATATATATACAATAAAATATAGTATCTTGTAAGACACATCACATGCTGTACTATAACATGTTTGAATTTTTGAAACTTATCCAGATATTTCGAGACTTGTCTCTCAAATTTCAAAAGTTCTATAGTAGCTTGTCTTTTTGTTGATTTTTTAGATTTAGTGTACATTTTTCAAAAGGTATACAGTTGTGTTAGAGTGTTTTTGGTCAAGCCATTCTTAATTGTCAAAAGTTATACAGTTCGTGTCTAACCTTTTTTAAAAAGTAAATCAGACTTTCTATAAATTGTCAACTGCTTTTATTACTTTCTTACCCGCATAATATTTTGTTTAGACCTTTGAATTACTTTTTTGTTACCTACTCGTCTGTCTCTTTAGTCCTTTTATGTATTCCTCATCTTTAAAATCTCATGTAGAACCTTGAGTCTAAATGGAACAGACGTAAAGCAACCACTCATACAAATCAAATATGTCTACCTCATAGTCAACCAGGAAAATAAAGCATGTTTGTGTCTTTTGTGGTTCCAGCCTAGGAAAAGATAGAGTCTACCTAGAAGCTGCAAGATGCTTAGGGCAAGCCTTAGCTTGCAAGAAGATTAACCTGACCTATGGGGGTGATAGTTTAGGATTAATAGGAAATGTGACAACAATAGCTAAGTCCGGTGGTGTCAAAGTCCTGGGGATTATTCCTCAACTCCTAGCTGAGGGAAACCTTTTTAGAAAAATAATAGGCAGGGAGAAAAGAGTTTTAGACACCCTTGAACGTCATAAAACCTTGATTGATAATTCTGATACTTTTATAGCATTATCTGGTGGTCTAGGTACCCTTAAGGAAATATTCATAGTTGCTAGTAGAAATTTATTAGACATTCACTCCAAACCCTTGGGACTTTTAAATGTAAATGGTTTTTATGATGGTCTTATAAAATTTCTAGATTATGCTATGGAAGAAAACTTCATTGTAGACTTGGGGAGACAAATCTTTGCAACTGCTTCAATAGCTGGGAAATTGCTAGATAAAATGCAAATCATACATCTGGAATCCGACACTGTAACATCCAAGCTTGAATGGGAAAAGAAAAGCTAGGAGCGACCATTTGATTTCAATCTCCATCTATAATCTTTTGGTTTTGTTTATGGCATGTATGTCCGTATTTTATGTGTCACGAATAATCTTTTTTCCTATTCTCTGTATTTCTTGTGATATGCTGTTATTAAAACTTTTAGATTCATTGATCTTAATGTTGAGATGGCTAGTGATAAGGAGTACTTGAAGCTCTTTAAACACATCCCACTTGAGGTCTAATACTTTATTTATCGATATTTTTGCATTCTCTAAGCATGCATGATACAGATAGCTGGATATACGGAGTGCCTTGTACTCTCGAAACGTATTCGTATCATCTTTGAAATGTGTAGTATTCTGTTAATGTTTTATGGAAGTACCAAAGTCAATTATTGGAATACTCCGTAGAAAATATGAGTACATTATTTGGGTTGAATGTTTGTGTCATGAGGATAGTTGTTTAATGAAGAATCTATCAAGTTTGCTTACAACTACGAGATTCTTTTTCTCTATGTATGAGTTTAATTTATGATTTTGAATAGAAGTGCTTGTGTTATATATTTTATGATTATATTTTAGTTTATTAGTTGGAATATAAAATCAACCATCCTTGACTTTTTCTTACACAGAAAGGAAAAGGAACTCAAAGATGAAGTATATAGAATTTCTCTGGTAATCCCCTTAAATGTAATTGTAACTCACGGTCCATAGATAGTGAAGGACTTGAAAAATGGCATGATCAACATGTGTGCTTTTTTGATCAGATTCCTAAACCATACTACGGTGTTGTAAATTTGGAACCTACTAGAAATACTCTTGTTAAGGGATTTTGAGTATTTAGAGTAAGGTTGATATCCTAAGCAAATGAATGAAGATACGGTAACTCATATTTGGAGACAAATAACATTGACGGTATAGAGTCGAAAATGGAATCATAGCGGAATTGTGATTTTTACTAGTATTGTTATATTTGAAATTTTGAGCATGAAATTTCTTTAAATGGGTAGAGCTATGATACTCATTATTTTTCTAACGGGTATTATTATAATTAAATTAATTATTAGTGTGTCAATTAAAAATTTGTTTCATCTAAAATCTATTTCATATTAATTTATTTCTACCTCTTTTTAAATTTTCTAAAATTTTTCTATACTTATTTAGTATATTAATCAAAATGCCCTTGGAACTTTAATTTAATCACAAAACTGCCATTTTGCATTATTTTCTCCCAAAAGTCTATGATGGAAACTTGATTTTTACATGCCAACCCCCATTGTCTTCTCACCTCCTTTCTTTTCTTTTCTTCTTTTCTTCTCTCCTTCCACGAGACTCCCTTTCTTTATGTCTCTTTTTTCTCTTATTTCTTTCTTCCTTGGTTGCTTCAAAATTAAGAGTGTAAATCCAGCTTATACGGAATCCGGAGTTGTTTTCTTGATCTTCCAAAATCATACACCAAAAATCAAGGATTTTCACAACCAAAATCACGATTTTCTTCAAGCTTGAGGTAAGGTTTTCTAAGCTAAAAACTTTGATTTAAATATGTGTTTTGGCATAACAACTGTGAGAAATGAGTTCTTGGTGTTTGTAGGTAATTATACAACGTTTGACATAGATCTTTATTCAAAATGAGTTTTTGAGTTAGTTTTGAAAAGTTTTGATTTTTGGTTTAGATTTGTTTGTTGAGCATGAAAATTTTGAGAAGAATGATCTACATGTGTTTAAGTGTGATAATCCATGGTTTTTATGCATTTTCTATACCCTAGAAATTGATAAAAAGGATCGGATTGAGTTTTAAAGTTTGAAATCTTTGAAAATGGGAAACTGGATTTCCAGAAATTGCTCAGTCAATAGGCCAGACTTTCCAATCAGTAGGCCAAACTTGTCGACAGGTTTGATAGGCCGAACCCTATAGTTCGACAGGCCGAAGTCTGAACAGGATTGGCAGGCCAAACCTTGGAGACCGGTAGGTCGACAGAGGGTCCAAAAATAATAGTTTTATTTGGAAGGCCAAAATAGTTTATCGGTAGGCCGATCGGGCAGTCCAAACACACTTGTTTTTCATCGTTCTGTGTTACAAAATGTTCCAATTTTTCATATTAATGATTTTGGCATACTAATAAGAATAGATGGTAAATTGACATGATTATAGAATAGGAATTAAGTTAAAGTATGGCTCTTTTATGCGTCGTAGGATAACAAAGTACTTTGAGCTTAGATTGTGAGCTTGGTATCGTAAATTGAAGTTTTCAGCATGGTATTCGCCAAGAGGTAAGGAATCTATTACTCATCTTTTATGAGATTTTTATAGAATTAAAATTGGTTGTTCTATTGCAAGATATTTATATATGTACATATGTATGTATGTTGCACTGCTAGTATATGAGTATCACATATGAGACAATGATATGAACTCGTCCTGAATTATACAGCGAAGAATAAATTGTTTTGACATATGTTATTGTAAATTTAGAAGCATGGTTAGGAAATCAAACTCTATAAATAATGATTGATTATAGAGGAATGAAAAGACGTGAAGAGGGCAACGTTACGTCCTTGGGCACGAATACTCTAAAAGGTAAAATAGGAGGGAGGCGATGGCACTCCCTTGGGTCGAAAGTCCCAGAACACACTGTGCAAGAATTGACTTGCTGAAGATCTAGGGCTTGATGTCCTCTCGCCAGACATGCTTGGAATGAATGTAGGGTGGTCAAGCACGCCTATTTGGGTTTTTTTGAGTTGAGTGATATGATATTCTATTGCTCGGTGGATACAAATGAGCATAATTGATTCTTGAACTAATATGTATACATATATGTATGGAACTTGGTAAGAATGATCATAAGGTATCCACCGAAATTGAACATGATAATATTGATGAATAATATTGAGAACTAACTAGCCATGCAAGTTTTAATATGGCAATGATAAAAACCTAAAGGTGAATAATGATTTTTCCTACTGAGCATGTTGTTGCTCATTCTCCTATATTTCTATCTTTTCAAGACTCACCAAGTGCAAGGTGGCTGCGAGAAAATAGTTAAGAAAGCTATGTAGCTGTATCACGTTGGATTTGCTTCATTTGTTAAGAATGTCCATCATGGTAATGTAAGCATCGTGTGTTACTTTCTGATACTGTATTAAGATATGTTGAGGGTTGAAATGATGATGATGACAGTTTTATATTATTAAATTTAAGGTGCTACATTAAACTGTGGTTTTTTTTGTTGTTTATATTTTTATTTGATTTAAGAGTTTTTATTTAAGTCTTAGGCAACTTTATTTTTGAAGTTTTATTTTTGTTTTTGATCTTTATTTAATTTGTTAAATACTGTTAAAATCTACTTAGGGCCATTACAATTCAATTGAGAATCAATATTCTCAGTCATTTGGTGAGAGCATCTATGGATAGTGAAATTATGAATTAATGATATAAAATTTGTACAATATATCTCTTAACAAGATTTTGGTACTTGATCATTAAATTCTCTGGCCAAAGTATGTCAACATTTATTATGAATTAAATTTTGCAATAGAGATTGTTGAAATATGATCTTTAGAGAAAACCAGTAAGTGTCAAGGTATAAAATATAATAAAATTGATTGGACAGTCGAGATATCAATTTAATTATGATATAGTACAAAGAATTGTAAAGTAAAGAAACAATGTGGTATGAGTTGACAATCAAATTCCTTAATGGCATACAATTATGGAGTGCAATTTCGATCTTTTAGTGGAATGAATTCGAAATTAAATAATTGGTTAATTATTTGGAGCCATTTTTATACGTGCCTATTTGATCCCTAGACTAGCTCCTTTAAGTGACTGTTCCATTATAGGTCCAATTAAAGGAGTAGATTAGCTAATTGGGCTTTGAGCTCAAATTAAACATGCAGAATTTTTGGCATAATTCTTAAGTACCACATGAAGGAATTTCAAACATTTAATTGGCATTTTGTCATATCACATATTTTTTTTAGGTTTTAGATATTCAAATTAATTGCTAATTTTAATTAAAACTAACTAGATAAATGGCTGAGTTAAATTACGTAATATTTGATAATTTTTATAAGTTGATTTTGTTTTAAATTCTAGTCAAATATTATTAATTTTGAATATTGGAATCCTAATCCTTTTTGTTACTAGGATCATAGGATGTGGACGTGAGTGCGTATAAGCGCATTAGTGGGAAACTCCCACATCATATCTTGTGGGACTCCAACTCCCACTATTTCAGGTTTTTATAATAATAAAAAAAACATATGGGAGTTTTTGAAAAGAAAAAAAGTCCAATATATATATATTATATGTTCTTTTTTTCAATGTGTGGCTTTCGAATGAGAATTCAGCAGAACCAAACAAAAAACAATATCATGTAAAACTCTATTTCTCCTTCTTCTTGAGAGAAAAACACAGAGAGAAAAACTTTAAGGTTTTCTTGTATGGTTCGAGTTCAAGAAGATTTCTGCAATTAGAGAAATCAAAGCTAAGTTAAGGAAATTCATTTTCAGTTTTCTTTGACATTGATTTCAATGTTCATCTTTGCTAATCTATTTTAATTATTATAGCGCACAAGGTGTCCACTCGCCTAGTGCAGTCAATACCGAGTCATAGTCTGAAAGATCTTTTGGTGACGGAATTCATCATCGAGATCTTGTGTTAGCATCCCTGCCAATTTGACTAAGGTATGATTTCTATTTCTATCTTATATATTTTATGAGTGGATCATAGTGTGAGATATTTCTGTTGTACTTGAATATGTGATTGTTGTTTAGTAGAAAATTTTTATTTTTCACCTAATTCATAAATCGCATGTTTTAGAACTTTTTTCCCTACAAATGGTACCAGAGACACCTTTTATTAATATATACAAGATAATAGTATGAAATCAGTATTCTAGATTATGCTATATGAACGATGTTTGCATTAGTTGAGTGGTACTAGGATTCTATGATTATCATATTTGTGATGATGATGATAGTTTGTTAATTTTATAGTAAATGATAATTTTACATTATATAGTTTGCCTCAATGCATGGTAGATTTTTACTTGTAATTAATTTTTTAGGTTTGTAATCAAAGAGGTAGTCAATCATCACCATGTTTTCCCCTTGTGTTTTTTTTTTTCTTTATTTATTTCTATTTTAGAAAAGTTGTAAGCCTCTTGTGGCATATAGAAATCATTATGTAATTTGGAGACATTCAACAACTTGTGAACGTGGAGACATGCGGCTGCCAACCACCTTTGATGGAGATTCAATTTACTGGAACTTGCTCATGTCAATTGTTTATGTCTACTACATCAACTTGTTTACCCAGTCAAGGGAATTGTTTTTCCAGTTCAGTAATCAGCTGTTTTCCTCATTGGGCTAGACTAGTTTACCCTGTTGATGAAATTGGTTTTCCAATCTAGTAATCAGCGGGTATGCGTGCTGGGCTGGAGTAGTTTACTCGGCGGATGGGGTTAGAAATCAGGCCCAGTAATCAGCTGTGAAATGTCTAGTAGCCTTGCAGTTCACTAGGTCGAGAAAAAAGGAAAAAGAAGACTCAAGGCATCCCAAGAAGCAAAAATTGATGGAGGAAAAGGAAGAATCAAGCTACTTCTCAGTAATAGACTTGCATTTTATTTTTCTCTAGGAACCCATGGGTTGAGGTTGTTTTATTTATTACTATTTTTATTATATTGCTATATGTGATGATTAATATGCCATGTAGAATAAGAAGAACCACTCTATGTATGTATTACGATATCATTTTTAATAATTATGATTACTATTATTATTGATTGGGTATTACATGACTTTAAATAATATTAGAATTCATCTAGAAAATATTATTTAAGAAGCATGTAATTATCAATAGGATTTTAATCAAAAATAATTATTCAAGTAAAAAAACCAAAGTTTTAAGACATTGAGTGGGAGAGGGAAAATTCAAGATAATTTTCCCACGGGCTCCATTGTTGGTCTAAAAAAAAAATTATATATACCTTAACTTCATGATACAGTGTTGCTCCCTTCGAAGGGTATATGTTAGATATTTTATTTGATTGGATCTCTTAAAGATAAATTAAATATTTTTTAATTAGGATTGTTCACTCCAACGGTGGCTACCTTTAATGGAAAATATGAAGATTGAAACAATGGTTTAAACACTAAACTAAATTTCGTTATTAACAATCCCAACAAAGCTCTGTTAACGAAACTTAAGCCCAAAAAAATAATGATAGATATTAATGAAGTTAAACTTAAAAGTAAATAATCCAATGAATTATTAGGTCTAGTATGTTAAGGCAAGACTTCCCCTATGGATAGCTTGTTCAAACGGATACTAGATTATTACTACAATAAATAACAAATGATGTTATTTGTTTTGTGGCATTTATAGTTGAATGTTTATTTTATTACAAATTTAATTCAATTTCTTAAGCATGTTTTATTTCAGATAATATCGTCCTTTAACCCACTCATAATTATATATCCTTAATCAAAACAAATTAACTGGCAAGAACTTAGTTGATTCGAAACAAAATTTGTTATTATTCTTGCTATTGAGGATTACAAATCTTGCCTTACCCAGCAACGTCCTGAGGTCCCATGTGCTGATGTGCATAAGAATGAGAAGAGGCCAAATGAAAAATGGCAAAAGGCCAATGAATTGGCCAAATGCTACATATTGCCATCAATCTCTAATGTGCTTCAAACACAACATGCCAACATAGAGATTGCTATTGAGATTATGGGTAGCCTTGAATAAATGTTTGGGCAGAATACTCGCTGCGTAGAGTTTATGACACTAGAATGGAAAAGGTTATGAGAGTTTGTGATCATGTGTTGAAGATGGTTGATTTCTTGAATAAGGCTAAGATTCAAGGAGCCAAAATCAATGATCAAACAAAACTCGATTTGGTGCTTGAATATTTGCCAGAACAATTCAAGGAGTTCAAGGTTGATTATAACATGAACAGGATGAAATTAACCATGATAGAGCTCATGAATGAACTACATTTAGCTAAGGAGATTTATAGATCTGAGAAGCCTCTGGGAAGCTTGAACCTCATTGAGGATTCTTCTTCTAAAGGAAAGCCAAAAGGCAAATCTTAGGATAAAAAGAAAAAGAACAAGAACAAGACTGGGAAAGCAAAGAAGCATTGTACCAAAAAGGATAGGAAGTTGAAAAGCAAATGCTTCAAGTATGGCACAAAAGGACATTAGTAAAAGGATTACTCTAAGATAACCAGATCAGATATGGGTAATTTTTTGTGATTGTGGCTTGTTTTGTATAGAATTCTACAGATACTTGAGTTGTAGATTCTGGTGCTATAAATCATAGTTGCAACTCACTTTTTTGGTTTCAGGAAACCAGGAAGCTTAGTGAAGGTAGCGTGAACCTGTAGTTGGGAACAGGCCAATTCGTATCAGTTGAGAGGATTGGATTTTTTATTTATCTTTTAATGATAGGACTTTAGTTTTGTATGGTTATCTTTATGTTCTAGATATTATGAGGAATTTAATTTCAGTTGCTTGTTTGTTTCAGCAAGGGTACACTGTTAGTTTTAACTCATCGGTTTCTATTTTATGAATATTAAAATAGTTTGTTTTGGTTAATTGATAGATGATTTATACCATTTAAGTCCTAAGATCCATACTTTCCATAACATAGAAAAAAAAATGATGAGCATATGCATGCATCTAAGAAAAGAAAGATTTCTTCCGACCAAAATTATCTTTGGCATCTACGTTTGGGTCATATTAACCCTTACATGATACAGAGAATGATTAAAGATAGGCTCTTGGGCTCATTAGAATTAGAATCATTGCCAACCTATGAGTCTTGTTTAGAAGAAAAAATGACAAAAAGGCCCTTTTCAGCCAAAGGAAAACTCTCAACTGTTCCTCCTGAATTGCTACATATAGATTTATATGGACTAATCAATGTACTAGCCCGAGAAGGATATGAGTACTTCATCATATTTACTGACGATTACTCGAGATTTAGTTATGTTTATCTAATGTGTCATAAGTCTGAAGCCTTTGAGAAATTTAGAGAGTTTAGGGTTGAGATAGAAAAGCAATTGGATAAGAACATAAAGAAACTTTAATCTAGTCGAGGTGGCGAATGTCTCTCTAGAGAGTTCAAAGACTACTTGGTTGAAACTAGGATAGTCTCCTAGTTAACAGCTCTAGGTACACCACAACAAAATGGTATTGTTGAGAGAAGAAACAGGACTCTTTTCGATATGGTGAGATCAATGCACAATTACTTTACATTACTGGTCTCGTTTTTGGTCTAGCCCTAGAAACTGAATGTACCTTTTGAACTTAGTTCCTTCTAAGTTAGTACCAAAGACGCCAAAGGAGTTATGGGCAGGTCGCAAACCTAGTTTGAACCACATTCATTTTTGGGAACACCAGCATACATGCTGAAACCTAACATAGACAAGATGGAATTACGTTCGGAAGTGTGCATGTTTGTGGGCTATCCCAAGAGAATGAGAGTTGGATTGTTCTATAGTCTTGAGGAAAAATAGATCATAGTGAGCGCACATGCTACTTTCTTAGAACAAGATTACATGAACAATTTTAGGTCAAAGAGTAAAATAATTCTAGAGGAATTGTCAAATGATCAAATTAACATTCAGCCTTCTGTACTTGTTCCACAACAGGAAAAAGAACGACAATCAGAAGATCAAATTATTCACTACTAGAAATTTAAAATTATACAACCCTCATTTAACGACCTTTTTTTAAAAAATGTCGTGGTAAAGGAGAAAAAAAGTAGGAAGTTATGCCCGAGAAGACTGAAACCATCGTGGTAGGAGGGGAGGTCTACCACAATGGTTTTTCTTGAAAACCGTTGTGGTATATTAGACTTTTCATGCTTTTTTAAAAAAAAACTGTTGTGGAAGGTTTGTCCTTTCCACGATGGTTTTTTTCTAGAAACTGTCATGGAAGATACGTTAAAAACCCTTATTTTAGCTCAACAAGTGGACACAAATCACACCCAGCTCTCAAAAACACATATAGAACCTTCCAAAACTGCAGTCGCCCTCCCTCTCTGCCTCCAACCTCCTTAATCTCCTTCCTAATTGTCAATTTTTATTAGATATATTTATAAATTGGTTTTGATTTTATTGATCATTGATCAATATTTATTGTTTTATAAATAGATATGATTAATTTGTATTATGAATATGACTTATTATTAGAATATGATGGGTATGTGTAATTTGTGAAACTGTTTTTGATTGAATGGCATCATATATAATTTCGATTTACGACCTACGAAATGGATAGGAAATAGATGTGGGATTTTTAATTGTCTAGAGAATATATAAATGGTATGGAAGAGTACTTGGATTTGTCAAAACTCATGCCCATAGTGATAAAATTTGGTGTCCTTGTGTTCAATGTGGAAACTATAGATCTCATTCAATTTCAATTGTTAGAGGATATTTATTTCAAAATGGAAGTATAAGTAGTCACCAAACATGGCATTTCATAGAGAGTCTAAGTTCAATCCAATTTAGTAAGTAAAGAAAAAAAAGCTATTGTAGAAGATAATATAGATGATCATGATAATATGATTGACATAGTCAATGATTTGGAAGAACATTTTTTACATTGTCCAAATTTATTTGAGACAACGATGATTAATGCCGAGACACCCATGAATGAGGGATGCACCAATTTCATCAAATTGTCCATTTTAGCTAGATTATAGAATTTGAAAGTGTCAGATAGGTAGTCAAATTCTAGTTTCACAAAGCTTTTGAAATTCTAGAAAGGCTTCTACCAAAGGGTAATAAATTACTAACTAATATTTATGAAACTAAGAAGACTTTGAGCACTTTGGGAATAAAGTATGAGAAAAATTCATGCTTGTGAACATGATTATGTTCTTTATAGGAATGAGTATAAGGACGATAATTATTGCCCAGTTTGTAAAGATTCAAGGTGAAAGAAAGAAAAAGAGCTGAAGGACGGTAAGAATGCAGTGCCAATAAAGGTGTTATGGTACATTCTACCAGTACCACATTTGAGGCTTTTATTCAGAAATGCAGAACATGCCAAAAATTTGGCATGGCATCATGACAAATGGGTCGATGATGGTATGCTTAGACATCCAACGGATTCACCACAATGGAAGACTTTTGAAGTCGATCATCTTAAGTTTAGTGCAGATTCAAGAAATATACATTTCGCTTTGTCAACGGTGGAATGAACTCACATGGTAACATGACTAGTATACATAGTACTTGGCCCGTAATACTTATGAACTACAATCTCTCTCTAAAAATATGCATGAAGTGAAAGTTCTTAATGTTGTTTTTAATGATTTCAGGTCCTTACTAATCGAGGAATGATATTGATGTGTACTTAGCATCATTAATCGATGACCTAAAAGCTTGTGGGAAAATGGAATTGAAGTTAAAGATGCTTACTAAAAAGAGATGTTCACACTCCGTGCAATGTTGATATGGACAATTAACGACTTCCTCGCATATAGCAATTTATCTAGTTATTTGGTGAAGAGTTCTATTGGTTACCCTATTTATTTGAAGGAAACGTCTTACAAACGGTTAAAGAATGGAAAGAACTGTTTTTCTTAGTCAAAGAAGATAGTTGCCAAGAGATCATTGTTACTGCAAACAAAGAAAGTCTTTGATGGTAACATCGAAGAAAGAGACCCTCCTCGGCCTTTGACGGGTGAACAAATGTTTGAAATGGTAAAAGATGTGAAAATTGTACTGAGGAAAAGAAAACAAGGTAAGAACAAATCACCAATAAATGGACCATGGAAAAAGAGATCAATCTTTTTTTATCTTCCATATTGCAAGAGACTTTTTGTTCGTCATTGCTTGGATATTATGCATGTTAAGAAAAGCATTTGTGAATCAATAGTCGACACAATGCTTGACATTTTGAGCAAGACTAAGGATGGTGAAAAAGTACGGTTGGATCTTATGGAAATGGAGATTAGGCCTAATTTGTTTCCAAGAAAAGAAGGAACTACACTTACATAGCTCTAGTGAAGCACACATTATTAAGAGCGGAAAAGATAAAGTTTTGTGAATGGCTTACTTTATTGAAAGTGCTGGACAACTATTCTTCAAACTTTAAAAAGTTGGTGTCAGTGAAGTATTTAAAACTTAATGGCATGAAAACAAATGATTGTCATGTGTTGATGTAACAATTACTACCACTTGTGTTGCAGGAAATTCTAACAAAGGATGTAAGTTTTACAATTACTAAGTTGTGCTCGTTCTTTAATTCAATATGCTCTAAGGTAATTGATCCACTTATGCTAAATTCACAACAATCGGAGTTGGTACAAATCTTATGCATGCTTGAGAATTATTTTGTACCGGCATTTTTTGACATCATGATTTGTCTAACGGTGCACCTAGTACATGAAGTTATTTTATATGGATCGGTATATTTGAGATGGATGTACTCATTTAAATGATACATAAAGGTTTTGAAGGGCTATGTGAAGAACCAAAATAGGCCAAAAGGATGTATCTTATAAAGTTATATAGATGAGGAATTGGTTGAATTTTGCTCTTAGTACTTGTCCAATGCAGAAGTAATTAGGGTGCCAAAGACAATAAATATTGATGCTAGGGGATTATCTATTGGCAATCCTTTCTCGATAAATCGAGGGGAATGAGAGCAAGCTTATCTTTATGTCTTGCATAATGCTAATGAAGTGGAGCCTTTCACTGAGGTGCACATGAAGGAATTAAAAAAGATGAAAATGAGAAGTGGTTGTAAGATGAACACAACCAGACTTTTCGACTATGGATTAGAGCACACATCTATGCCAAGTGCTCCATATCACAAGATAGAAGCATGTTACAAGACTTAAAAAACCTAGCTAGAGGACCATCATCGATAATTACAAGGTATACATCATATTCTATAAATGGTTACACTTTCTGCCCTCATGAAAGAAATAAGAAGCATCCTATCCAAAATAATTGTGTGACTCTTGGTGCCGAGGCTATGCATATTACCTCCGTCAAGGACAAGAATCTGGTATATGAGACCATGAACTACTTTGGTTTCATTAAAGATATTTAAGTATTTGATTATAGGAGATTGCATATAGCACTTTCTAAGTGCATGTGGGCCGAAAATATCTATATTAAGACCGATAATGATGGCATTATGGTTTTGACTTTAGAAGATTGGAATACAAGAATGATCCCTTCATTATGGCATCACAAGCAATCCAAGTTTTTTTACACAATAGATCCTAAAGATTTGGAATTGTCCCTAGTCATCTCGATGAAGCTAAAAGAAGTTATTGTGAAGAAGTTGTCAAGGATTGCATGGACATCCCCTCATTCACAAAGAGATTGCCACCAGTTGAAGAGATTGATGATTTTGAAGATGATGTTTGACACTACTTTCCGAAGATGTGGAATAGATATGTATTGAGGAACCAAAGAAAAAAAAAGAGGAAAAAAATGTGCATTTGTAAACAAATTTATGTCAATTTATTTCAATGTATTTTGTTATTTTGTTTTTTCCTTTTTTCTAAACTAAGGGATATATCTATATATAGTTATATTCTGTTGGAAAAATAGTGCGTAACAGAAATTAAAATTTTTTATACCAGTGTATTTTCTAAAACACATGTTTCACACGTTATATGTATAAATTAACTAGATCTTACTAACCGTGTATGCCGAAGAGCTTTTGCAATTTGTGAAGAGAAGAATGTTCGAGAAGAGCATCAACCACCTGGTCTTCTTTGCTATTCTCTATCCATGATTGGAGTGCATGTGGGCGCACATCGTACAACTCTTCCCTAGTGACTCTCCTTCCAACCAATTGAAAAAAACCTAGAACTAAGGTTCATGATTATGAACAATAGCTCAAAGAGACTTTTGGAGACTCACAGACTAGAGTGCTCACTTTTAATTTCTCAACTAATTTAAATAACTATGAGTACTCATCCCTATTTATAGAGGTCATCTCCTAGGTTGGTCATTATCAGATAAGGCCTCAAAATTTGAATTTGGATCAGTTTCAGAGTCTAATCTAAGTAATTAGATTTGGACTTTAATTGCCATTGTCGACTGCACTGTCGCGATGCCGAGTTCGAATCTAATTCGAACTCCTGAAGTTGATATGATAGATCTCATCACAACTAACTAGATAAAACCTATCTTATTAGTTCCGAGTATCTTTCATAGAGCCTCAATTTTTATTCAAATAACCCAGTCGATAAGTTATCTAATTACAATAATCATATACAGATAAACCCATATAAATAAGATATTACCCACAATAATTCAACATGTTTATCTTGAATTAATTTTTCCAAATTAATTCAACCGATAAACCAATATGTTTATCTTGAATTAATTATAAAATCAATTCAATTGATAAACAAACATGAATTATTAAATCCAATTAACTCAAATATTATTCAATCTAATAATTTAACATAAGTCACCAATTTATTGGAAAAACACGCCGTATCGTTATAGGATTTATTATTAGCTAACAAAGGGGATCTGATGGACCTATATAGTTCAAGCTCCTAATAATTATAAAACCCAATATCCCAGATATATGTTTCATAATTATCAATTCTAACGCTACTCTACTAAAAGGTTAGAGCTACACTCTCGAACTACATAAAATTACGAAGCCCAAATAGCTAAGTCTCCATGACATATCATGATGCATCATATCCCTATAGGATATCCATAATTGGCTTAAGGATAAATTTTATCTTGCCTTCCTGATTATTTTTCTCTTACGTTCCATTATCTCACCATCAGAAAACTTACCATCCAAAGATAGCATATCATTCGGTTACACCTATGTATCCAAATGGTTGAGCGCTCTAGTCTTTCAATTACAGGATAACACATATAAGAGGATATCACGACTCCTAAAGAAGAGCTATGGATTTCGTATATATGAATAACAGGTTTATGCTATCAAGAATCATGTCTCCAATATACCGGTATCCGTAACATTATAAAATATGGATGCCACCCTTTGGTACATCAAAAGACATAAGTCAAGACAATAGGCCCACTATTCATTTCAAGATTAAGATATGACACATATGATAGTCTAAAGTGAATTAATTTGCCGAGATAGAATTATTAATCCAAATCAATTACACTTTATCAATCTTTGCATGAATAAAGCCCCCAATGTTATTCCCTTGATTGCGGATCTTATGATTTAGACTGTCACCTTAATAATCATGTCTTCTGCATAATCTGTCCATCATATGCCTAATTCTTAAAGGTTTAGGCCGATAGTCTCAGACTTTTGTTTGCTTAACATACATTCAATAAATATTAATGTAAAGAGGACAACATTTGGTATACGAATAATAAATGAACTCTTTATTGATAAAAATGTCTCCAAAAACATATTACATTTTTACTCCTTAGGGCATACATGTCTAACATATTCATGATAAAAATAACAAAAAGTAAAAACTTTGGGCCATTGGATGCATAACACAAGGACTAGCCACCCTGGGCAGAGGAGAAAAAGTTTTGAGAAATTGGTGTTTTTAGACAAAATTTTTACAAAGGTTTTTTTATAAAAACCGTCATAAAAATCAATATTCCACAACGGTTTTTTAATTAAACATTCCATAATAGTTTTTATAAAAAACCGTCGTGGAATATTTAAGCTTACATGATAGTTTTTTTTAAAAACCGTCGTGTAGCTTCATAAGCTATTACACGACGGTTTTTTTTTTTAAAAAACTATTGTATAATGTGGGGGCTAAACGACATAGTTTTAGTCCCAATTCCTAACCACACCCTATATGGGCTTTATATTTTTGAAAACAGCTTGAAATCTCTCGCCCCCCACATTCTAACTCTCTCTTTCTCTCTCTCTCTTAAACTCTCTCAACCTCACCATCTATACTGTTGTTGTCGTCGACCAAACCCACACCATCACCGTCGTCATTAAAGCTATTGTCGAAGCAAGCCCACACCACTACCATAGCCCTTGCCCTTGCCCTCACCTTCTCAAATTTCTCTCTATCACTACGTCTTGCCGTCACCGTCGCCTTCGCCTTCGCCTTGTCAAACTTCTCTCCATTGCTACTTCTCACCGTCGCCATCATTCAATAAGTTCATTTTGTTGTTTTTTCATTTTTTTTCTTCATGCTTGTTCACTATCTCTGTCGTACTTAACATCTCGTTGTGATTGTTTATCCTTTTTTTGGTTGGCCATTCCATAATATTGTCAGATTTTTCATGTACCTTTGTTAAGAAAACAATGCACAAAAAATAAAATGAATTATAACGATGCAACGGTAATTAAATACTCTCTTTTTTAGACTAGAAATAGTTTTCTTATTAAGCTTTTAATTTTCTTACCATTTTTTGTACTTCTAAGAAATTAAAATGATTACTTTGCATCTATATATCTTAGTAAAGAAAGTGGAAACTATGTTTAATATCTGTTCTATTCTTTAATTTATATGTGTTAAATATGTATCCTTTATTTTAATTGAACTTGGAGATGGTGAGGATTCTATGTATTTATACATGCTTTGAATTAAACTCCCTATAAGGTTTTGTTGATCATTAATTACTGCAAAGTGGCTTTTCTTTTCATAATTAATGTATTAATGAGTGTAGACTAATGATGAGTTGCTATCAATAGTAGTAAATTATACATATAGTATATATTCATGTGCATACATGCATATATACATACACTGATAATTAATCCATATTGTTTTTCCTTGCCTTGTTTAGGATGATGGAAAAGCAAAAAAAAAATGTTATTAAGTGAATATTTCTTTTAGCAATTAATATTTCTAATTTTGAAATGAGTTTATTTTTTTTCCTGTAAATTTGTCTTCATTTTTTTCCTCTAAATTTGTCTTTCCATGCAAGTAAGTAAGTAGCAATTAATATTTTTAATTTTGGATTTATGGCAACTTATGTGTTTGTCTTTCCATGAGGATTTGGTTTAGATTAGGTAAAAATGTTTTTAGAGAGTGATAATGACTACTATGACAAAGAGTATGAAGAGTGCATGCCATCTTCCTCTCAATATAACAAGGCAAAACAAGTTAACAAGCCCCAAATGTACACCAAATTTGATCCTAAAGTAGATTTTGAACGGAGAGCTACTTTGATGAAAAAATTTCATCGGATGAGAAGAGAGGCTTAAGTATAAAAGTGACGCTTGGTACAAAAGGCCAACCGAAAGGCGCATCCAGAAATGAATTAAGCAGTTGGATTGGAATCCTTAATCGAGAACATGTTCCAATATGAATTAAAGGTTGGAGAACTAAGGATTTGGGCCAAGTAAAAAATGTTGTTTGGAGAGAGATTTACAAAGCTTTTACAGTTGAGGGGTGGTATAGGAAAAAATCTTTGAAGATTTGTAATGAATTAGCAAAGGAGTTTAGATCTGACCTCTACTTCACTTTTGTGAATCCTAACATTTCCATTCTGGAGGATGATGAAAATGTATTTGAGTGGCCTCCTATGGCAGTATACTACTACCTCTTATAGATGATAATAATTGGGAAGCTTTTGTAAAGTATCGGCGTTCCGTGGAATTCCAACTATTATCAGCTAACGCAAGAAAAATAAGAGCAGAAACTGAATATATTTCTATGATTGGTCAAGACAAATATAGAAAGCTCGAGCAATCATTGGTACGTTATTATCTTATTCGTATTACATATATCAATTATTTTATCATTAATATGTTACTAACATAACAAAATACAGTTAGCTGAGATGGGTGTGCTACCATCAGAGATGGAGTTATGGGTAAAATCACATCAAGATCCCGATAGACAATTTAAAATCCAAGAGTAGTACAAATTGGGAACTTGATTGTAAGTTTATTGAACTCAAATTATTAATTTATAATTTTATAACTATTAAAGCATATTAAGAATAACTTGGTTTGTTGTTGTTTTATAGGATAAGTACATGATACAATAAAGTCAAGGGATCTTCTAGTCTGTCAGTAATGATGACATATTAACGAGGGCACTAGAGAAATCAAAACATTTAGGATGTGTTTGCGGTTAATCTAAGTATGTCAAGCAGTCTCAATGCTTCGACCTCAAACCAAGTTCAAAATTTGATTCCTAAACGTCAAAGATGTAGATGGAAATTGCAGAACTGTGAGATCTTGTGACTAAGTTCATTTTCCAAGGACGTGCCAGACTGATGGATGAGAGCATCTTACAATGCAACAGCTTCAAGACTAGCTTTAACCCTCTCGAAAACATAGCAGAAGCTACAAAAGCTCCAAAAGTCTAATTGTCACCTCATCGTCAAGAGCCCCAACAATATCAAGAATGCAGGCTCTTTGTTGATGATAGAATTAATGGTAGGTGTACACTTGTTATACTTGGGAAGGCATAGATAGGGAGTCTTCTAACTAATACAGTCTATAGAAGACCCTTAAGGGACGAAAAATGCACGTTGAAATCATTACTACTAGACTTAGAATAGCTGAATTGCTTATTTTGACATTTGAAGCAACAACTATGGTAAAGCAACCAGAAGCTTCGTTGCATAGCCAAAAAGGTTAGTTGAAGCTATTGAAATGACGAAGACCAGTCGAGCACTTAGCCACATTCCTCAAGATGTAGGGAGAAAGAAACGCCAAAAAAAAGTTCTACGAAAGCAAGACAATCACACCCTGAGGTAGAACAAGAATGAGAAGTTGAGAAACAACTTGTTGCGAATGAACCATTGTGTGCATTTAACTTCTCGTTAGCACCTCCAAAATTTATGTAGTTGGCTTTGTGCGTACATGCTTTCATGCGTCATGGGTTGATGGTTCAATGCTCGATACTAAAAATAATCACTAGCACTGAATTGCCTATCTATGTAGGGTATGAAGACATTCACTACTTCATCACCTTTGATCAAATTAGGGAAAACTGTATAATGGTATACCTCAGGTAAAAGTTCTATCCTTAATTCTTACTTTTTCAAATCTAAGTAGAGTTCTAAGGTGCTTTCAAATAATTGAGTGCATTGTTTTTCATTGTAGTTTTTTGGCAGAATATTATAAATTTCAAGGCAAGGCACACATTTTTGGCGTCATATCTCTAGCTTCATATCAATTTTTCTTATAAAATTAGCATGTTAAGTTTTACATAATTGTGTTTATTAATTCATTTTAATCATGACACATTATTAGGCTGCTTAATGATTGGAAACTTCAAGCAGGAAACAGTGTAACATTACGACCGAACAGAACGCTATATTCCAAACATAAGTGTCCAAGACAACAAGAACTCATAGAATGTGGCTTTTTATTCTATGTTTCATGCATGATATAATTAATAATGGTATACAAACCCTAGGAAAAAAGGAATTTTATATATATATACAGATATAAATGAATTTAGAATTGAGTGGGTACAATTTATAAATAAGTATGTCAAATTTAGCTAGAGATAGTAGATAAATGATTTATAATGACCTTCTAATTTCAATATGCATCAACACACGGGACTAGCCATTCCATGGGAAATCAGAAATTCATTCTTTTTTTTTGTACACGACCAATTTTCCACGATGGTTTTTAAAAAAACCATCGTGAAAACATAACCTTACACGACAGTTTTTAGAGAAAAAAAAACCATCGTGTAAGGTTGAGGTATGTCATATTCACATGACAGTTTTTGTAATACCATTGTGTGAAGTAATCTTCCACAATGGCTTTTAAAAAAGCCTTCATGTAAAAAGTATATTTCGACAACGGTCTTTTGTAAAAACCATTGTAATAGAGGCCCCCCAAACACCTAAATTTGGTGCCTAAACAGATGTTCTACAACGGTAAAAAAATCATCGTGAAAACTCAATTTGGTATTACAATGGAAGATTTCATGATGGTTTTTAACCATCGTGAAAGTTTTCTATGACAATTTAAAACCGTCGTGGAAGGCCCAATTCGTAGTAATGATTATTCTTGAAGAGCAACAACCTATAGAGCCTCGTCATAGTGAGAGGGTTACCAGATTACTAGTGAGGTATATGTTGGTAGGAGAAACCTTCACGGCCATCTCAAACCAGCAAGTACAAGACCCTACAAGTTACAAGGAAGCTCTAAAGAATGAGGATGCTCAAGAGTGGCAAAAGGCTATAAACCTAGAAATAGAATCAACGTATTTCAATAAAGTCTGGGAACTTGTAAAAGCACCAACAGAGGTAAAAGCTATAGGCTGCAAGTAAATCTACAAGAAAAAAGATAGGAATAGATGGAAATGTGGAAACATTTAAAGCTAGACTGATAATGAAAGGGTATATTTAGAAAGAAGAAATCGACTATGAGGAAACCTTTTCATCAATGGCAATACTTAAATCCACCAAAATTCTACTTTCTATTACCACAGTGCTAGACTATGAAATCTGGCAAATAGATTTCAAGACTGCATTCTTGAACGGGCATCTAGAAGAAGACATCTACATACAGCAACTAGAAAGGTTCATGACCAATGGTCAAGAGCACTTGGTATGCAAGTTGTAGAGATCCATTTATGGATCAAAGCAAGCAATCAGATCATGGAACCTCAAATTTGAATAATCAATTAAATTCTTTGGATTCAGTGAAAACATTATGAACCTTGTGTTTGCAAAAAGATCTAGGGAAAGGCTATAGCTTTTCTAATTCTTTATGTGGATGATATTCTGTTGATTGGAAATGATGTAAGGATATTGTCCACTATTAAAAATTGGTTAGAAAAACAGTTTGATGTGAAAGACCTTGGCAACGCTAGTTATATCCTTGGTACAAGTTACTTAAAGACTAGAAGAATAAAATAATAGCGTTATCCCAAGCTGCTTATATTGATAAGAATTTGGGTAGATTTAACATGAAAAATTCCAAGTAAGGCTTATTACCTTTCAGAGATGGAGTTGCATTTTTAAAGGATCAGTCTCCCAAAACCCCTGAGGAAATGGAGTACATGAGAAAGATTCCTTATGCGGAAGGTAGAGGAAGTTTCATGTATGCCATACTTTGTACTAGATTAGATATTTGCTTTACAGTTGGAATGGTCAGTAGATATCAATCTAACTCTAGGCCTGAACATTAGAATTCAATCAAGCATATCCTAAAGTATATGAAAAGACTAAGAATTATATGCTTGTGTATTATGATGATGACCTAGTGCCTGTAGAATACATAGATTCAGACTTTATGTCAGACAAGGACTCTAGAAAGTCAACTTTGAAATTTGTGTTTACATTAGGAAGTGGAGTGATAAGTTGGAGGAATGTGAAACAAACTTATGTCGCAGACTCCACAACTAAAGCTAAATATTTGATTGCTTCTAAAGCTGCAAAAGAGGCTGTATGGCTCCACAAATTTGTACAAGATCTCGAGGTGGTGCCTATGGCTTCTGTGCCTATGAAGCTTTATTGTGATAATAGTAGTGCAATAGCTCACAAAAGAACCAAGAAGGAACAAGAAGCAAAAATACATTGAAAGAAAGCTTCATTGGATTAGAGATATCGTTCATTGAGGAGATGTAGAGGTCATCTAGATATCTTCAGTGAACAACTTTGCTGATCAATTTACAAAAGCTTCAACTGGAAACCTTTCAACTTGCACTTAGAGTCCATGGGCATGCGAGAGATGTCTGAGATGCTTTGAGAGCTAGTAGGAGATTGTTGGGATTGTAAGCTCTTCAAAGCATATATTTTGTAAATACATTTTTTGAAATTAATATTATTGAGGTATTTTTCAGTATATCTTGTGGAATTGAATACATGTCCATTTAATCATATTATATGTATTTATGTGAAGTTTATAGTATTAATAGAACACATAAATACAAGTTATCTTATGATTAAATAAATGTAGCTCATAGTTGATAAATAAAGTTGGACACTTTATTTATGCTTAGACTATAGCAAATTCATCAATTGATTTGTCTTTATCATATATGAATTTATTGATGTAGTTTGTCTACACTAAACTAAATCATAAATGACCGTCAAATTTGTTAAATCTTATAGACATTGTTTTTACTTTAATCTTAATCCTGAATTGATTATAATTTCATATTTATAAATATAATTCCATTTGAGTTGCTAAGGAGTGAGATTCAAATGAGAGTCAAAATTCTCAGTGATTTGGTGGGGCATTTATGGATAGTAAAATTATGAATTAATAATATGGAATTTGTACAATATATCTCTTGAATAGTTTTTGGTACTTGATCATTAAATTCTCTAGCCAAGGTGTGTCAACATTTATTATGAATTAAACTTTGTAATAGAGATTGCTGAAATATGATCATTAGTGAAAACCAGTAAGTGTCAAGGTACAAGATATAATTAAATTGATTGGACAATTGAGATATTAATTTAATTATGATTTAGTACAAAGGATTGTAAAATAAAGAAATAATGTGGCATGGGTTGACAATCAAATTCCTTAATGTTATATAATTATGGAGTGCCATTTCCATCTTTTAGTGAAATAGATTCGAAAATAAATTATTGGTTAATTATTTGGAGCCATTTTTTTTTATGTGCCCATTTGATCCTGAGACTAACTCATTCAGTTGACTGTACCACTATAGGTCCAATTAAAGTAGTAGATTAGCTAGTTGGGCTAAATTAAATAAGCAAAATGTTTGGCATAATTCTTAAGTACCACATGGAGGAATTTTAAACATTTAATTGGAATTTTACCATGTCAAATAATTTTTGTAGGCCTTAGATATTCAAATTAATTGTTAATTTGAATTAAAGCTAAGCAAATAAAATGTCTGAATTAAATTACGTGATGTTTGATATTTTTTGATTAGTTGATTTTGTTTTAAATTCTAATCAAATATTATCAATTTTGAACCTTGGAATCCTATTCCTTTTTGTTACCAGGATCACGGAATACGGACGTTGGTGCGCATTAGCGCATTAGTGGGAAACTCCCACATCATATCTCGTGGGATTCCAACCCCCACGATTTCAGGTTTTTATTAAAACAAAACAAAACAAAAAAAAAAACAAAAACAAAATTAAAAAAAAAAAAAACGGGAGTTTTTGAAAAGAAGAAAAAAAAGTCATATATATATATATAATATACATATGATTTTTTTTTTTCATGTATGGGTTTTGAGGGAGAACTCGGGAGAACCAACAAAACATATCACGTAAAATTCTAGTTCTCCTTGAGAGAAAAAAACGGAGAGAAAAAACTTTAGGGTTTTCTTGTGTCGTTCAAGTTCAAGAAGATTTCTGTAGTTAGAGAAATTAAAGCTAAGTCACGGAAATTCATTTTCAGTTTTCTTTTACATCGAATTCAGTTTTCATATTTGCTAATTTATTTAATTATTATAGTGCACAAGATGTCTACTCGTCTAGTACAGTCAATACTGAGTCATGGTCTGGAAGATCTTTGGGTGGGAATTCATCATCAAGATCTTGTGTTAGCTTTGCCACCAATTTGACTAAGTTACGATTTATATTTTTATCTTACAAATTTTATGAGTAGATCATAGTGTAGAATACTTCCGTTGTGCTTGAATATGGGATTATTGTTTGGTAGAAAAGTTTTGTTTTTCACCTAGTTCATATATAGCATGTTTTAGAATTTTTTCCCAGCTGTGAGTTCATTCTCCCCTTCCCCTGTACCATGTTCTCATGAAGACCGTTTGGCTAAACTTTACCCATATCGAACTCTCAAGGAAAATATGCAAGGTACCTTTATTAGCATATTATTATTATTGTTATCATCATCATCATCATCATATATACCTTTCTTCATATCTCTTGTTGTTCAATTCGTGTCCAAAATATACATACATATATATATGTATGTATGTATGTATGAATTAGGAGTATACTTGCTACCTGCGTTAGATGTGACAAAAATAAAATATAAGAATAATATCAAAAGCTAGACAGGGAAAGATACTACTCTTACAACTTAGAAACTATACTGGCAACTGGAACTAGACCACACTTCTTTATTTGGTCTAGTTCTATTCCCTCTTTGTTATTGACTATATGAGTTTTATTGCGTACCACTGATAAGGTTATACTACAAATGATGATCATAGGTTTGGTTAAATGGGGCAGTCTTATAAAAATGTTTAGGAGCAATCAGCACCATTCCCTTTATCACCTTTTTAAACCAATATTCTAATCTTTCCTTGTGTCTCTCTTGTACATCCTTTTCTTTGTCTTTTTCTCTATCTACCTTTTCTTTTCTAAGCCTTTTCCTCTCTCTTCTTTTTTCCCCATCATGCACTCATTATGTGCCTATATATAGACATGAGGTTCGACCTCCAGTCTTATTATGCCTTAAATCAATGGCTACATGGATGTAATGAGAATGAAAAGGTGGTCTTTTCCTTTTGAGAAATATTGGACTTGCCTTTTCACCGCTTATGAGCCACGTAAATTGTGTCTGAAGAGTATAAATGGTTAAGAGTTTATATTATTAGTCGTATTCTTTGTTTTATTCTTTTGACCCATACAATGTTGTTCTTGTATTTTTGTTGCTTTACCAAAGACAAGATCCTAAAAAATCCTCCTTTTTCATTTCAAGAGGTTCACCATCGCATAATTATTCTATAGGGTGTCTTGAGTTGTCAGTATGGTTAAACAGGTGTGGGTTCAGGATCGGCACTAGTTGTACTTAATTGTTTCCAAGCCATATCTCGTGATAATATTCCCACCAGAAAATCATAATATCCATCTCCTATCCTATTAGTACTCTAAAACAACCATATAGTTAAAATTCGACAGCCTTTGGCTTGTAGCCAGAACACATTTTGATGATAATTGTTTATGTTAGAAATCTTTAATCTAAACATTCTTAATTCTGTTGAACTTTAGAATAGCAACAATACAGTCCTAGGATAATATCATGTTAGATTACTAAAATATGTCATTGTGGAATAAATACATGTATTCATAAAGTAGCAATCGGTTCTTTTACAGAATAACAATAACAATTGATGAACAGGATATTGTCTTCTCCAGTCAAATCTTTTTAGTTCTTCAATTGGTTCTTTCTCTTCTTGATGGAGAGAGGAAAAAGCTATAGAATGATTTGACGTCTTGGTGACCATAACTTATAATGCCTTTATATATTTTTTCACTAGAGTTTCATTAAACCTACTTAGATTAGTATTGGGTATCCACCCATTAAGTCCATACACGGTTAGAAGTCTATGGGTTTTCCTAATTAGACCACTTATAAAAAAACCCGTAATAGTTAAATAGCCTTAGTATAATTGTTATTTTTATATGTTGCCCATAAAATATTAGGAAACAAAATTTCCCGCAATCGTCCACTTGGACTACATATAATTCCTGAAACAATTATACCATAAGTTTCTTAGGCGCATATCCGTATGCTATTTATCTTTAGACTTCACTTTAATTTCAATATGATTCATCTCCTATATTAATGTGGGATCAAAGCGGCTTTCGTCACACATAATCATAAGTAGACCATCAATGGTCATCATACCAATATATTCAATGCTATAGATCAAGTGTGGATGAGTAGCATGGAAATTACATGCAATATAATCTCAAACATGCTTATTTTTGATTGGTCTTATTTTAGTCTTTAGTGAGATCAATCTAAAATCAAACATAATGCAAAAAATCGCATATAGAAAATAATTATATTCAGAGATAAAACATAAGCCATCTACTTTATTATGCAGAAGATCAAAACATATAAATGTTTAAGTAAAACATAGAACATCCAAAGTTAACTCCCACTAAACCAAAGTATTATCAAACAAAACAATACCCATATGAGTAGTACATTTGTGAAAGTCCTTGGGTGGTAAACCCGTGGAAGCATGGAGTTTGTTCGTATATGTTCTATGGAAACGTAACCACTCTAAACTTTCTCCTTAACTACCAGAAACTTGATGTCAATATGGTTCAACTTCATAGAGCTTCTATTGTTGTTGGAATAGAGCACTCCCAATTTATTGTCACAATATATCTTTATTTGGCCTTTCAATATCATCTATCATATGGAGCCCAGTGACAAATTTTCACAACCATATCCCATGATTAAATGCCTTATAACAGGCTATGAATTATACAACCATGGTTGAAAAAGCTATGAGTGTTTGCTTAGCATTCTTCTAGGATATAGCTCCTCCAGCTAGCATATAAATATAGCTTGACATGGATCTCTTACTATCTTGGCATCCGTCAAAATAGGAATCAAAATACCTGATGATCTCCAAACTGTTTAATCTTCGATAGGTGAGCATAAAGTCTTTTGTTCTTTACAAATAACGCATAAT